>CM052129.1:2837435-3093490 GCA_028454255.1 Halictus ligatus
ATTTCATTAAATTCGTGTTAGAGGGAACTAAGTTAACATTTCGGAACAGACGAGTTAAAAGTCGATGTTTAATGTTTATCATTGAATCGAGTATCTTGTTGGCGATCGCGTAATTTACGATTCTGGAAAAGCTGTTGGCAATGGGGAATTGATAAGCATCCGCAGCGTATCTACGCGCCTCGTCAAACAAACTTACCTTAACGAGACCGATCGAAATCATTCGTCAACAAACGCACGAAGAATCAAAACTTGAAATAGAACAGGAACAAGATCTACAGTGATAACCATTATGATAAATACAGCAGTATCAGAGTGTAAGTATCGCTTCTGTTTTTACGCATGCATATAGTTGTAATATATAAATTGAAATTTATTAATGAGTAACAATGTGCCTCCTACGAGATTAATCTTAATTTCTAGTCGCTTAAATGCACTATGGATACGGTGTGAACGTTTCGTAATACATTCATATGAATAAATATATATAATGTATATAGTAACGTATATAATATGTATATATATGTATATACGTGTACATAGTAGAATAGCAAAATAGTGAACACGAAAAAAATCGATGAGCATGAAAAGAGAGAGAAAGTTGATGGCATGCGAGATACGTGTATATACAAGGTGTCACCGAATTGCAAAATACGAGTGTGTTAAAGACATGAATTTTCATCAGGTTATTACATCGTTGTTCCCCAATGATTATCGATTTAAAGGTTTAAATAATTGACGTGTTAATGAACAGCAAAAGACTGTCCACAATTTAAGATTTTTGCTATTTAAAAATATAAATAATGCATGTTTTTATTTAAAACGAATTTAGTATGTTTACGACAAATTTTCTTTTGCAAAATAATTCCCCATTTAGTTGGCTGACTGTATAATATTCACAACCATAATGTCTGAGACTCGCATGCAGCTGTTGCAAGTAGAAAGAGCGAGCAATGGTCAGACTGCAACCCTGGCAAAAAGTATTCCATCGAACAAATCATGTATCCGTCATAGTAATTATTCATATGTTGAAGGCAGAAGATCATCTAAATCGTCATGCAGAAATAAACTGTTCACATGAAAATAAATACAAAGTAGAGAATATAAAAAAAAATTGAACACCGATTTGAATAATCATCTCTAGTCTTTGTGACCTTCTTGGTCTTTGTCGCAATTAATATTTATTTATAATTTCCACCGGTTAGTGCACAGAACTTTATTCTATAACGAAGGGGCGAGAAATTAAACCGTTGTCGGTAGTTAAATTATAAATAAATTTGTCCATCTTATAGTAACTGTAATTAATAATCAATGAATTATTCTGCGACACCCTGTACATACGAGAGGGTCGAGAGCGAAGCTCACGGCTCAGAGAATCAAAATAATTGATATAAAAGTATGTATATATATATATGAAAAATAGACTGTGATAGAAAACACGTAGGAAACGAAACGAGTCGATGTCTGATCAGCTAAACAGATGGTAACAAGAATTGTATGTATAAACGTATGTATATATATATATGAATCATTAAACAGTAATAATAATAGAGAAAAATCCAAGCATAAAGAATAAACGTGAAGGGGAGAAAAATTCAGAAAAAAGAGTCAATGTACCCTATTGCTCATAGTCTGCGATGTTGATCGGCCGGAAGCCCCGACAATTCTCCGATTCCTACCAACACAACAACAGAATGATCAGTGACACGTTCCCCGATTTCACGGCGCGATTAGATGCGATTTAGATCGATAGATCCGTGAAATGAATCGTCCAAGTTAATCCGATTCGTTAATCTTCACCGCTGTCAACTGTCTCCATTCGCGAGAGAGAGATAGAGAGAGAAAGAGAGAGAAAGAGAGGAGACGATCAAACTAGTAAGTGGGCTCCTTTCGAGTGCTAGAGTGGCCCGGCCATTAATTAAAAATCTATAGTCCGGTTACATCAACTTCAGCTCTTATTGGAGCGTGATTCTACGATTAATCAGAGACCGAGCGGGACAATTATCCGTGGATGAACCGTCCAATGAATCTCTGCGGTTCTCGAAAAGCGGATTCCCTTGGACCAACCAGTTGCGGCCGCTCGGCTTTTTCCACGGGGACATACAAATGGAATCAGAATTGCGTTCGCAGACGCGACGATCAACCCCTTAATATTAATACCCACGAAAAACTAAAGAAACGTCGACAAACGGTCGATTTTTTATTTCATCAACTACGATACACTTTCTTAAAACAAGTCTGAAAAAATTAAGAACACTGCTTTCAACCATAGCTCAATCAATTTATGTAGAACCGGGTACCTCTGAAACTTCTACGAGAAATATATTTCTGTAATTTTTTAAAAATCGATTTTGCAATCGAAAATTCGGAAAAAATTCACCGTCGTGCGTGCCGTCAGGTAGAATGTTCACGAATTTTTTCGTAAATTTTCGTCAAGCGGAACAGGAGAAATAAAGCACAATTCATTATCCGGTGCTCACCCTCTAACTACCCTCGTGACCGGGGTACGGACTTGAAACTTGCGACAAAGTGTTTCCGTGGGGGGCTCTGTCGAACGAAGAAAGATCGATTTGATCGGGGGGACATATTTGACCTCCTCGTATGCCTGTGTACCCCTTCAGAGCAAGGGGTTGAAGGCAGAGGCGACGGAAGTCAGCTGGCTCGTCGACATCGCCATGAATAACAGCGCGCTGCACATCCCGACCATGTGTTTCATCTCCGGATCTGGCGTTCGCCATCATCCGGGAAACACGGGCCGGGTCGGGCCGGGCCGGGCCGGGCATGTGGGTTAGAACGCAATATTAAAGATTGTAGTGTCCTCGAGGGGCTGCCGGGGCTGCGAACCTCGACAGAGATTGCTGAGATATGAACCATTCCAGCACTTCTTCGCCGCCGCCCTTTCGTCTGCGGTCGGTCCGCCGCTGGCTTTCAGGCCCACTCGAAAAACGCCTTTGGCTGCCGCCTATTTAAGCGGCAAGGCCTACCCTAGCCACTGCCAAACACTGACGGAGATCTGGGTCGGCGATTCCGATCGGGAAGGTGTCGCCGCTGCTCGTACAATTAGCGAAATCGTTGCAGCGTTTCTTCTTTAATAAACCCCCGATCGGTCCTTCCTTTCGATCATCCGACAGCCACCCTTCGAACCCGACCCACCCTCAAAACCTTCCAACCCCCCCACGCATTCCGCGAGCCCTAGCAACCACCCTCGACGTCCTCCTCCCCTCGACCATTCTGCCAACCTCTGACGCGAATAATTCAACATTGAACGTATGCCAAGCGACGGAGACGTCTGGCTGATATACGATACCCGCTAATCCACTGCGGGTTCTTGTTAAAACGACACGAGAAACGCCCTCTCTCCCCACCCCCCAGCGGTACCAGGTCTTCCACCAGGAAATTCCGATCGGAGGTTGGAAAGGAACCTGGCCGGAAGGCTTTGATCGCCGCCCTTCTGCTCGGCCAGGCAGCTCTCTCCCTTAGCTACCACGGCGACAGCCCGGGGTAGCTGCTTCTTGAATGGCATTCAACGAAATTTCTATGAGAACAACGACCCCGTCGAGGAAACCGTAAGAACGGTTAATCAATTTTAGGAGGATAAATGGTTCGAACCATCCCCCTTCCAATGTTCCCGAAACGAGACAAAGGTATCTGGAATAATTGCCACCCCTTACTGATCGATAGAAAACATCAAGCTACGAAGGAAAACTTCAAGTCCACAAATTGGTCATATGAAGTACAGCACCGTCTCGATATGTGCGAAAACGTCGGGACCAAAATGGATCCCTTACCTTACGTAGAAAGGGATAGGGAGAACATCGACACCGATGAGTCAATATTAATTCAGTGATGAAACTGTCTTGTTTATGATTATTTTTTAATAAAACCACCACTGATATACTCGTGACAGTTTTCTGATTGAAACGACACCAAACACGACGCAATTCGGTTCACATTTACGTCTGTAATCCACGATACTTTGGAACCTCGATTATCCGAACTGATCAGCGGAAAGGGTAGATAATAAATTTGTAAAATAAATACTGTTGCATATGGAGCCTTTTAGGGTGAACTGTTCATATGCAAAACGGAAAATTGCGGGACTCAAATATCACCGGTTCGGATAATCGAGGTTCTACCGAATCGTGGATTGAAGAAGCAAGCATGCTCCGAAGGGTGTCATGTTTGGGCTCATTTTAATCAGAAAAATGTGACGAATTGGAGAAGTTTTAAAAGAGAATGATTAAAAATAATAAGGTTTGCGCGATTGTTTATTCCTTGATGGGGAGCATAATTCTTTGATATATGTGACGACGTTCTGAATAATTCTATGTAATAATGTGAATAGATTGACATTACCAAACGAAAGGAGACGAACGCGATCTTTCTTTTTTTTTATCGTTTAAAGTCTATGGATTTATTTATTTCAATGGATCGCACGTGCCGTTGCAACAGCACTTCCGTTCGAAGCGGATTGTTATATCTAGTACACGGATTTAGGGTGTTCTTAATACGCTGAAGGCGCTTCAAGGACTGTGCGATATTGAAAAAGTGATTTCGGAGGAGCCGTTGTAGTGGATCGGCGATTGATTCGGGAAATGATGTTGGAACGTCAAACTCTTCGGCAAAGAGAACGCTTTGAAGAGGAAACTGCAGCTTTCTCAAGAAAAGAGATTTCCCTACACGTTTATACAATTGGCTTGGAAAATGTTTATTTTGCATAAACACCCTCCGCCTAGTTATTAACATTTGAATGACACGGAGAGGTAAAAATTGTAGTCACCACGATCGATTTTACCTCTCCAGTTTTGGTCTCATTAATCAAATTACTTCGAGTTTACAATACTTCTGGGGGCTCGTGTTCGGCAGTCAACGCGTTAATTCGTGAAACAGAATTCTCGTTTTAATTACAATATTCGATTAAAATTTACACGAGATTGGGCAACGTTTCTTCCAAAAGAGTGATCGTTGGGCAACGTTTTGTAAACACGTGATTCGATCATACTGCAGGTCATGCGCCCGTTATAAAATCTTCGAAAATTCGGTAAAAACAACCGCGGTTCTACTAAACGCGGGAAAAATTGCACAGCGGCCTGCACAGTCAGACACAAAATCCATCGGTCAGTGGGACGCGTTAAATCGCCAATGCCCTTGTTCATCCCTCGCCTAAATTTGACAGCGTTGACCGTCAAATTTCGCGTTCCACCGGGCCGAAACGGGTGAAACGAAACCGCGAATCGAGAAAATCCAAATTTTTCCGCAGGACAAAGATCGACGTGTCGACCAATTAATTAGCCCGCCGGATTACGTGCTCCCATCGAAAAATCGGGCGACATTTTTTTTTCGCCCTGACACGGCACTTGACGACTCACTGTGTGTGTCTGTGTGTGCCACGTATCAACATTCCGGAAGAAAAGTTGGAAATTGTTTTTGGATCAATATTCTTATTCGGAAAAACCGGCGTGTATTTGTTGGACACACGTTAATGCAGCTCTGGCATTCCAAAATCGTCGCTTTGTTATATTGGAAAAATTATCGGGTAGTATTAACATATAGGAATGTTAATAAAATTGTCAAGTTTCGAGTTTAATATTCTCACTCGAGGAAATGGTGATTAAGTGCCTTTAACTAAATAATAATGACTTTTATGTAACAATTTTAATGTTCGAATGTGGATTTTTATATTTAAAAATGGGTTTAGAGACTTTAACAAACCCAGTCAAATAAATTGATTTTTAAATCCATTTCTCACAAAATAATAATGACTTGTATATAACAATTTTACTGTTCGAATGTGGATTTTTATATTTAAAAATAGGTTTAGAGATTTTAGCAAACCCAGTCAAATAAATTGATTTTTAAATCCATTGCTCACAAAATATACAAACTCTACATTTGATATACCAAAAACTGACAGTATTAATCGATCACAACGTACCGAATTACAGAGAAACTATTTTCAATTTGTCTTACAAATTTGTTGCATAATTCTGTCGATGGGTAGCAGAATTTGCTATACCAGCAAAGTGATTATAAATTGACTTATATTTGGGACTTAATTTATAATTACCCCAGGAAGCGGATATTCGTGGCAACTTTGCTACTCAATATTCGAGACTTGAACTGACTTGACTTAACTTAATAGACCGTAAACTATAAAATCCAACGAGCACAATGTTACTAGAAAATTCTGGCCACGTCATAAATCGCAAAACACACACACACACACATCTGAAACGTACCCTAGGAAGCTTTCACCCGCGAAAATATTTCCGGGAGTAGAAAAAAGCAGCTTTACAATTTCCCAGCCCATTTCGCGAAACCCCGCTTTTCCTTTCCCAAAAAATGTGTGGCCCACTGTGTTTTACAACTGCTGGGGAAGGCCTTGCCCATCTTTCTCTCTCTCTCTCTCTCTCTCTCGTAGAATTTTTTATTTCTGGTCCATGGTGCGCGACTGTGTGAAATTTCCCGTGACCAACGGCAAAAGGATCAACGAGAAAGAAACGTCGCAAACATGGTGGACGACGAGGAACGCGAGGAGGATGGGGAAGGGAGAGAGGAGAGAAAAGAGAGAAACAGAGAGAAAGAGAGGGGGGGTGGGAGGAGAGTGAGAAAACACCGAGGGAACGAACGAACGTACGGGGCTCGGCAAAGAAGGAACGAAGAGAGGAGAAGGACGGAGAGAAGATAGAGGAGAGAGTAGAACGAGGACTACAATATGGGTCAGTTATTGATTGCTCCCTGGTCGAGTCTCTGTGTAACGCCTACCATACACCTCCGCCGTTTCTATCTTGTTATCTTAGATTCCGAAACGCAACCACCACTTTACCACCCTCTCCTAACGTCCCGAGGTCCTCTTTATTGGCATGCAAACGTTATTAGAAGATCGTCCGTGTGCACGGGCGCTCTCCGCGTGTCTGTCTCCTCTATCTAGATGTGTACGTCTCTCTCTCTCTCTCTCTCTCTCTCTCACTCTCTCTCTCTGTCTTTCTCTCTCTGTTCGTGCAAGTATGCATCGGCTGCTTCGTTTGTTTGCCGGTGTGTGCCAGTGAGCGCCGCAATAACGTTTCGCATCGTCACCGAGTATTTATGGAATTTACCATGGCGTGGGGCAATTATGGCTTGTTTCGCACCCGCAGACGCGCATCCAACGCGCGGCTTTGCTGCGAAGCACTTCCGGCGTCCTCTGCAGGCACCGAACGCGGAGATAAAAAGCGTTCCATTGCCAGCCATTGTCCGGACGAGCTGCCAATTTATGCTAAACATCAACACTTCGCTCTGTCCGCAACGTCTCTCTTTATTTCTGAATTTTCGAGAATGTTAGTTGGTTAGTTACTTCATTTCAAAACTTCGCCCTATCTACAACATCTCTTTTATTTCTGAATTTTCGAGAATATTAGTTGGTTAGTTAATTTCAAAACCTTGATTTGCCTATAACATCTCTTTTTATTTCTGAATTTTCGAGAATATTAGTTGGTTAGTTACTTCATTTCAAAACTTCGCTCTGTCTACAACATCTCTTTTATTTCTGAATTTTCAAGAATATTAGTTGGTTAGTTAATTTCAAAACCTTGATTTGCCTATAACATCTCTTTTTATTTCTGAATTTTCTAGAATATTGGTTAGTTAATTTCAAAACCTTGATCTGCCTATAACATCTCTTTTTATTTCTGAATTTTCGAGAATATTAGTTGGTTAGTTAATTTCAAAACTTTGCTCTGTCTACAACATCTCTTTTTATTTCCGAATTTTCGAGAATATTAGTTGGTTAGTTAATTTCGAAACCTTGATCTGCCTATAACATCCCTTTTTATTTCTGAATTTTCTAGAATATTAGTTAGTTATTTTCAAAACTTTGCTTCCGTCTACAACATCTCTTTTTATTTCTGAATTCTCGAGAATATTAGTTGGTTTGGTTAATTTCAAAACCTTGATCTGCCTACAACGTCTCTCTTTATTGCAGAATTTTCTAGAATATTAGTTAGTTACTTAGTTCATTTAAAAACTGGCTCGGTCTAAGAAAATCTCAGAACTTAAAAATCCCAGAATTCTATAAACAAATAATAACATCATTTTTATGTATTACCAAGGCACAGAGTCATAGTCCATCGATCATATGATTTCTGATTGCGAATAGAGCTCCTTTACGATTAATATTATATACATTTGGAAAATTAGCCGTAACTGAGTATAATTAGAATCACGTTTCATGCTCCCAACAGAAGTTATGAGGGTTTCAATTTTCAGATAGTATGGAGGTAGAAAAGTGGGTTGCAGTGAATGCTCGAAATAAAATTTTTATGCTATTTTCGCGGACATTCGCGGCTTTAACGATGTTGGTTTTAAATCTAAAACTTCAAATTCATAACGAGGCATTACCGCAATTATACCCCGCGATATTATACGCCTTCATAAAGTACTTTACCGTGCAATAAACCGAGTATTGTCATAGAATTTCATAAAATTCTCATACCGCGTCCAGTTTATTGAAACTCCTCGTTCAGAAAATAGAAATTGCATAAACGTTTGCAGTTTAATTATAATGGTTCACCATGCGTCTCTATTAAGTTGAACATTTTTGATAAAGATAGAATACTGCGTGATTAATCGTGATGAAGTGAAACAGCGAATCTAAATGGACCACCGAATTTTAGTTTACGATGCGGAAGAATTGTTGTTTATTTCAATGTAGGTAACGTTTTCATTGAGTTTAAAAACATTTTTTTTTAGATTAGACTAGATTGCAGATTTTACGCATTTGCGACACAGTTGAAATGCAAAGACGAAAAACATTGTAAGAATTCAATATTGTTACACTGTGTTAAGGAAAAATAAATTTTTTCAATATTCCTGTTCCCTACAGTCGACTTGGCAAAATTTTTACGATTTTTTAAATTTTGTTACACGTGCAATGTTTAGTAGATTTTTTTCATGTAAAATTATTTTTTTGTAGTCGGCAACGTCACAGCAGGGGCGAAATAAAATTTCAATTTTTAGTTTTACATATTTTCTTTTTGGCACGATCAATGTGTTATTATTGGTTACGTTCCAGTGCTTGTATTCGATTCGAAATTCAATTTTATAGTAATTTTTATGAGAGACGAAATTGGGTTTTGTGGAAGCTTCTGTTTTATTTTTCTTTCTGTTTTTTAAAGTTGTGGTTTGTAATCGCTTGAAAACCGCGTGATCCGGTAATTAGTAGGAAAATGTTATATCGCTTTTAGAATTGATGTTCTCGCGTTTGTTCGCTGAATAATGGGCAAACAGCTTCCTATCTTTTGTTCTCGGCTCGGTTCCCCCGGCGCAACGTATTCGCCCACTTTATTCCAATGGGATATTTTAAAAACTGTTGCTCGAATGGAGCATTATGTCCTCCGTTTTAGCAGTTTTGTCAAATGCTCGCTTTAATCTTACACGCTCTCCATTTCGCCGGTTGAAGCTTAATTTTATTTTATTACTGCGATTCTTTTCACGCCCAAAGTTAATCCACGCATTTTTAGCACGTAAATTTCTCGACGTGGAAAAAAATATAATAACTCCGCGACACAAATCATAATTTTTAGCGTTTCACGTATCGAACTTTCGAAATTTCTGGTCACATTCGTTTCAACGTAGATACAGTTATAAGATACAAAATGTTCATTTACATTCTTTTAAAAACGATTTCATTATTGCAAACTCATCGGAAATGAATTTTACAGTGAACCAAATAATTACTGTCCCCTCGCACTTCGTACTACTGACGGTTTTGAATTTCATAATTGTCTTCAGCAAGCAATATATTTAAATTGCTTCAATCACACCTTGCTCCGCTCCAATTAATACGGATAATAAACGCAAGCGAAGGACTTCGCAACCACACTACGGCTCCTACTTTTCAATGTAGACATTTTTAAATAAATAAGTCCGGCGGAACTTAATAAATGACAACGTCCGTACCATTAAACGACGAAGGATCTCGTACATTGTAAAATAATTTTCTTTCTTTGTGTTCAGCGATAAATTATATAATCGAATTTGTTAGGTCCGTAGTCCGCAATATTTCGTTTAAAGCGAACTTTATCTGAGCTAAGGGTATCAAGTTCAAAAACGCGAAAAGAGAAAACAAACAATATACTGCAACACAAACGGGACAGTTGAAACACAAAGGGAGAACGTTACGTTCCGTATCGTTTTTCATTTGAACCCGACCGAATCGGGAGGGAGGGGAGGACAAAAAAAAGAGATGCTCAGATGCAAGGGAATCGCGACCTCATCCGTGTTCAATCCTCGTTGAGTTAACTCCGACGTCATATATTACGCTCGCGTACACCGTAGCAGTTCACGTCAGTTGCAGTACAGAACGAACAAACAATTATACACGACCGGTACTGATACTCGCGCCGAAGGCAATGAAAATTTTATTAGAATTTTATTCGATCGTTTATCATCCAGTAAAAGTGCCATCGGCTGGGATCCTGAACGACATCATCGAAAGTTCGACGGTTATGTGCATCTACAGGGTGTCCGAAAAATCCTTCCCTGGAAGGGGTGATTCCTCAGGTCATTTGAAGCAACTTTTTCCTTTGCAAAAATCTTCTCCGAAGCTCCGTTCGGTAGTTATCAACGAAAAACGTGGGCCAATCAGAGCGCGGCAAGTGGGGACCGATTCCCGGCCAGCCAATGCCAACGCCACGCTCAGCGGGGCCCGTCGCCGAGCGGACGTCAGTCCCCCCTTGCCGCGCTCTCATTGGTCCACGTTTTTCCTTAATAACTACTGAACGCAGCTGCGGAGAAGATTTTCGCAAAGGAAAAAGTTGCTTCAAATCACCTCAGGAATCCTCTATTTCAAGGAAGCACAGTTTTCAATGTACTGCAACGCATTTGTCAATGTACACATTTTTATAGACGAACTGGAGGAAACTGAAGGAAACAAAATAATTGAATGAGGGAAAAATGTATCTGACGAAACTAGAGGTCTCTCACGGCAGAGATAAACTAAACATTAACAAGCGAGTTTCACTAAATAAGTCACCCACTGAGAGAGCTAATTATAAGCTAACCGTTAAAACTTTATAACAGCTCGCATTCTTACAAACTATTTTCTAAAACTCTGACCCAAGAAAAAATGTATATCTTGACCTAGAAACTTTCTTATCCTAAAGATAAAACGGAGACAAAACGTTTCTATGGATTTTATGAATTCGCGAGTATTATGTGAACGCGAACGCGTATAGCCGACGAATTCGCAGAATCGGGAGCGTGTACGGTGGAAATTAGTTAACGATTTGCGGGGTCATTGAAAAGGGAAGCAAGAGACACCGGTGGATGATTTTGGGTCTAAAAATGGAAGATTCGTCGAAGAGAAACACGATTTGTCAACGCCACCCGCAGGGACAGGAATTTTACAACCGGCACCGCCCGTCCACCTATTTCAGGCCACGTAAATTAATCACCGATGTCTATACGTGTCCATGTATATAGACATATACAATATATATATATAAATATATATATACGGATTATGCAAATTAGCAGAGCTCACACACGATCTCGTTGTTGACAGAACCGGGGATGGAAAAAAAGAAACGGTGACCAAATGATTTTTCGGGGGTTTCGAGTGAACCGACTCTTGACTATCTGCGTCATTTAATTGGACGCTGTTTCACTGTCGGATCGCGGAATGACAGACCGACAAGCAAAACTCGGAATTCGGCAATTTCGGTAATCATTCAGTGACAACGATTTTTATCGAGTTGAAAATAATTGTACAATATACAGTATATACGTTGAAATATCCTGCATTGTAATACGCCATAAAATATTTTATAAAAGTAGCAAGAATTCGGTGAAGCTGGACATTCGAACAAACATTGATTTTACCACTAAACCATCACCGGACAAATGACCGGTTCTAGATTTTTTATTTTGACAATTTTTGAAATTATAAAGGCGCTTTCATGATTCAATAAATATCTTTAGCAGAGCACGCATTGCAATGAGAACCGCGGAAAGTCTGAATAAATTAAATCTTGTCATTTTTACAAGGCAACACGTGTCTGTTAAATTTATAGCACGGTACGTTTAGTGTTAATAAAAAATTGTAAATTTAAATGGAATCCTGTATGGTAAGTTGCGGGGATAATTTAGCTAACCTGAAAGTTGCGTGAGTTCTTCGTAGTTGGCCGAATGATGAATATCTGATGAAAAATTCCACCGCTTCTCACTTCGGTTTATTGATTCGCGCGGCTCGATAAATCGAAGCTGGCACGGCGCCTGTTTTCGGTTAGGTTGTTGCATAATTTCGTTGATATTTCGCGCGTTTGTCTTTCCGCGCGCGATAAATTGTTTTGAGGCTGCAGCGCGGACGTGTCGGCGCTGTACAAATGTTATTAATATCGTCTGCTCGTGTGCTGAATCGAGTCGCATGCCGATTTTTCTGCAGAAGTCGTGGACAACTTTGATCGAAATCGATTAAAATGTTAATGCAACAATTACTCAAGCATCGCGGAAGGATTAAGCACTTGTCTAAAGTATCCGGCGTTAACCGGGCTTATCGCGAAGTGTGAAGGGTAGGAAATCCGGGGGATGATATGGGGTCGCCGGTATATGGGTGGAAATAATGATACACTAAACTTAAATTATAGCACACCGTCAAGGGGATGAGATCAAGGGATGAGTGTTCAGGTCTCCTGCTGGCCTGTATCTCTCGCAGGCTGGTAGGGTAAGTGTACCTAATAACATTTTGTTCGAGTCGGCCAAAAGATTTAGAAGCTAACAGAAAACCTGAAGGACGGTACCGTTTCATCCGCGTACTCACTGACAAGTTTTACATAATTATTTTCACTATATTGTAACACGTTAGCTGCCACGTCAGTCATATATGGCTGACAGTGATTTTTTACTAGGTTTAGAAATTCATTTTTATTGCGACATATCCAGATAAACCGAATTTTATTACGATATTTAGAATTAAAGAGGGTTGAGACAGCATCCCCTATAATACATTTTAAATTTCTAGTTTTTAATTTCTAGTTTCATTAATTAAATAGCATTGATTTTGTGAGATTCTATGGGATTGATTTTTGACACTTAACGTGTTAATACTACGTTACCGGTCAATTTATTTCAATTTTTCAATTTGTTACTATATTCAATACTGTGCTTTCAGTCAATTTACTTTAATTTTTCAATATCTTACTATATTCAATACTGTGCTTTCAGTCAATTTACTATAATCTTTTAATTTGTTACTATATTCAATAATATGTTTTCAGTCAATTTACTTGAATTCTTTAAGTTATTACTATATTCTAGTATGTTCGAAAGCGATGGATAATATCAAGTCTATCTTGATGGAATATTTCATAGAGTTACACGAATGAAAGTAATCGTGAAAAATTGCACGACTCGGCATTGCACTGCCATTGTTCCGGTATTTTACATCCTGTAATGGAATTTCAGGTATCGGTTCTAGTTATGGAATTCCCGGAAAGCATGCAATGTCGCTCGTGGCGCCGCCATTCTGAAAATTCGGGTTCTTTATTATACGGCAATCGACTGAATTTTTCTCGAATTCCAGCAGTTCGCGAAATTCAGAAGTATTACTCTTTGCTGATGGCTCTACTTGCAACGAAAAAGACACCCTCTAGCAATTTATGGTCCATTCAGCAGTAGCTTTTCAATACATTATTACTAGCAACCACGAGATTACTTAATATAAATATATATAAGGAAATATAAAATATAAGTATAAAAAGCAACTGAGATACTTGTCGAACCTCATCAATTCCTTGACGTTTACCCCTCTTCAGTCGACTGTCCCCATTTATAAAAATGACTACAATATGGTTTAACACAATCCGTTTATTACTAAATGTCTTTGTGTTTGATAAGTTGTTCAAAGTTTCAAAAAACCCTTCTAATAGTTCAACTTTTAAACCAGCGAATTCCTAACATCAAAACTTGGATTTTTGGCATTTTCTCGTCAAAGTCTACAGGATTGTATGAAGAAAAGTGAAAAATTTCTGGATCGACAAGGCGAAGTTTAATCAATTTTATGCATTTATGAGCATTTATGAGCACTCGCAGCTACCGAAGTGTACTTTCAGTTCGATTTTCATAAAATGGCTTGCGAAAACGGGACGGTGCGTGCAATTTATTCATAAGTGACAAAAATAATCTGCATCGGAAGTCCGAATTCGGAACGCCGAATCGTGGCAGAGTGTCAGGATCCACAGATCTAGAGAGAGCAGTGTAGACATCAAATTGGCAAGGCAGACATATCAAGAAATCGTCAGAAAATTCGTCGACCCGGCGCGGCGACAGCAGCAAGCTCTCGCTGTTATTCTTCGTATCGCGGCACTGTGGGATTGTTAAAGCGCAGAATTTCTTTGATCGCGATCTAGAGAGAGAGAGGGGGGGGAGGGAGAGAGAGAATAGTCAGTCGACCCGGTTGCGGGATCGCGTCTTTCAGAGTGGAATCGCGCGGCGAGAACGGGATCGGAACGCGAATCGCTTTGCCGAACGACACGGTTACGTAACCGGTGAAAAAGTCGGCAACGCTCCTCGGGCCCGGTCTCTCCTCTTGTCTCTTCCCGTTTTTCAATCGTCGGTATCCACCCCCCGCGACACCTACCCTCTCTCTTCCTCCTCCTCCGACTCCCCCCACCCCCTTTGTTTCCCTCGGCTGCACCATCTCCGACAGTTGGAAATGGTTCGAGCGTGGCCGGAGAAACGAAATTGTAGCCCCGGGGCCGGGGATTCGCACTTGCTCGTGTCATCGGGAATGCTTTGTTCGCCGACTGATCTACTTTATCGCGCCCATGCAAATATCCTTGCGTTAAATGACGCGTCAAATCCGCGTCGAGCTGCTCCATTAACGCGGCCGAACCCGCGCAGCCCGTCCCCAAGGCATAATTGTCCGCGCGGCGTTTTAGGGGGTGGGGGTGAGGGGCTGTGGGCGGTCTTCGAGGACCGGGAGAACCGATTGGGGGGACGCGACTTCGTCAAGAAACGGAATCGATGACGTTTTGCGTGACGGTTCTCCCGCGAAGGACGGTTCTTCTCAATAGACGTTCTGAGAGATGATTTATAGTCGCTGATTGCAGGGGTGGGGGTAACGTCTTTCATTTCAGAGTGCTGGGACATTTTGTGCAGTTTTAACAGTCTCTAACAATCAATGGTTGAATTTCTTGAAGGAGTGAGATTGGATAAAGTAAAATGTAATAAATAAAAAACCACTTCTCAAGGAAAAAGGGTGAGTTTAACTAGAGGGATGGACGAGGGTCAAGCATTCAATAAAATTCAGTGGAATGCTAAAAAGTCAGTAAAATCTCGTCGCTAAATTTACAATATATCCTACAATCCCAATAAATTTACAATTTCTCTCATTAGACGTTCTGAGAGATGATTTATAGTCGCTGATTGCAGGGGTGGTGGTAACGTCTTTCATTTCAGAGTGCTGGGACATTTTGTGCTGTTTTAACAGTCTCTAACAATCAATGGTTGAATTTCTTGAAGGAGTGAGATTAGATAAAGTAAAATGTAATAAATAAAAAACTACTTCTCAAAGAAAAAGGGTGAGTTTAACTAGAGGGATGGACGAGGGTCAAGCATTCAATAAAATTCAGTGGAATGCTAAAAAGTCAGTAAAATCTCGTCGCTAAATTTACAATATATCCGACAATCCCAATAAACTTACAATTCCTCTCAATAGACGTTCTCAGAGATGATTTATAGTCGCTGATTGCAGGGGTGGGGGTAACGTCTTTCGTTCCAGGGTACTGGGAAATTTTGTGCAGTTTTAACAATCTCTAATAATACATAGTTCAATTTCTTGAAGGAATTAGATAAAATAAAATATAATAAATAAAAAAGTACTTCTCAAGGAAAAATGGTCAGTTTGACTAGAAGGATGGACGAGGGACAAGCACGCGATAAAATTCAGTGGAATGCTAAAAAATCGGTAAAATCTCGTGGCTAAATTTACAATATATCCGACATTCCCAATAAATTTACAATTACTCTCAATAGACGTTCTCAGAGATGATTTATAGTCGCTGATTGCAGGGGTGGGGGTAACGTCTTTCATTTCAGAGTGCTGGGACATTTTGTGCAGTTTTAACAGTTTCTAACAATCAATGGTTGAATTTCTTGAAGGATTGAGATACGATGAAATAAAATGTAATAAATAAAAAAGTACTTCCCAATGAAAAATGGTCAGCTTGACTAGAAGGATGGACGAGGGTCAAGCATTCAATAAAATTCAGTGGAATGCTAAAAAATCGGTAAAATCTCGTGGCTAAATTTGAAATAAATCAATGACACTGAAAATTTCTCGTAGATTCCAGTGGTTGTCGCGAAAATGCAACCGTACGCTCGTCACGGGTGCAATAAACACGTCCACGTGGCGTTTTCGGAAACGCGTGTTCTGGCCGGGGTAGCCTGGTGTCCGCCTCGCCGTTTCCATTAAAGCGATAAAGGAAAAATCTGTTGGCGGGCGCGGAAACGGACAGGGGGTCAGGCTGACCCGTGCGTTCGCCGAGGATTAATCTCGGCGTCGCGTCGAAGCGTTCGCGCGGATTCATAAATCGGATAACAGACTCGTAAAGCCTGGCGAAAGCGAAAGCGATCGTAAGGGTGGTCCTCGTCGGATGGAAATAAAAAAGAAAAAGGAAAAAGGAAAAGAAAAAAGCCGACGGTGTTTCCCGACGCTTCTAATAATTCCCGTAACAATTCTTCCCCCCTCTCCCTCGTTTTTATTACACGAACGCGGTCCGTGTGTGCACAGTGTTTTTGCGTCGATCATCATTTCGGCGGTTTGAAAGGAAGAAATTCTGTCGATATCGAGTTCCGCGAGGAACGGGGCGGCGGGACGGTGGTTGGGGTAGTATTCACGGTCCACAATCGCCTCGATAGGCTTGCAAGAACTGATTATCAGAATCGCGGGCCTGTCGGGGGAGCGAGTCGGATCTCATTCATGCACGCGCGGCCGCGGACGAGAACGAAGATCCTCTTTGGGTATCTCTTCCGAGACGAACAAAAAGTTTTCCCTTCTCTTTACCGACCAAAGAGAGACGTTCGACGTCCCTTTGAAGCATGCGATTTTAATCGCTCTTGCGGCTCCGTTTGACCGCTGCGGTCCCGCAGCAGAATTCGGAAGCGACGTAACGAACTTGTTTACAACTGGGTGACCTGTCCGACGAACGAACGCTTAAACTGCATGTTCGTTGCAATTAACCCTTTGCACTACGATTTATATTACGGTTTCAGTGGTTCGAACTATTTTTATAGTTCGTAACTTCCTAACAGAAGGAGAAAATTTATTGTGTGCCCATATGTTCTCCAATAGCTGTACATTAATAATTCCAAAATAGCAAAGGGTTAATATTCTCTATTAACCCTTTATCGTCTACTGTTTTCATTCGATATAAGACGATGTCTCGTGGCGGCTATCGACCTGTTATGGACGAGAGTGCCAATTAACATTGTTCTTGAGCGGTCTGAAAGTTTACGGGTACCCTGAACTTGATTGAATGATAAAATTTGCAACCCCTTGTCTCGAAACGACATCTCGGAGACGTTTTCGAACGCCAATGTTGACTATTTTTGAATTTCTGTATTAATAAAAATTGCTCGGTATTAAACTGCAAGCCAAGGGGTTAATGCTTCAATTTCTAGGAGCGCATTTGCAATGGCAACGAAAGCTACTGTACGCTTCGAAAATTGAGCATGGAACAGTTTTCTTTTTTCGAGAAATGACAACGCTGCGGGGTGCGGATCGCGAAAGAACAGTCGCCGTCACGGGCCGAATATTTTTACGGCGGCGACTGAAAAAAGCTTGGATCGGATCGATTGGTATAATTATAAGCGGGCGGTTCTGAAAGGAATTCGTGAAAAATAGACGAGGCAGACGCGATCGCCTCTGAAACGGACCCCCGGAGCCTCCGGGAGACCGAATTAAACCTTTCCCGGCGACGGGGTTCCGCCTTCGTTTCTGGCTTTGAGCACAGATAATCGAGTTTTCGCGAGCGTCAAAGAGCCGAAGCGGCGCTGCTAAGATCCAGTGTCTGGGGATGGGATCAAGAATATTTAAATAGACCGAAGCGCCGCGGCGGCGGCGGCCCGCTTCGAATTAATACGGCCGGCCAGTTTTTCATCGAGATTGCACACGCTTAGAGTCGTGTCCCGCGTTGAACGCGACCGTTTACCAGCGTTTCAGGCGAATTCAGATTTAAACAGCATATTCATCAAGGAGACGTGCTCGAAAGCTTCCGGTAATTTCGATTTAATTCGTTACACATACGCGGATCTCAAAATGCAATTAAACATGCTTATAGCTTTTTCTAGATACAACCTTGTTTCGGTCGCTGAATGCGCTCTCCATTTTCCATAAATCGAACGGAATTTATTTGAGACGATTTAGCTCATCTTTAAAGATTTAATGGATATTTTCAGATCTGTCTAAATTTGATTTGACAAATATTTTCGGATTTCTCTAAATTTACTAACATTTTCAGATTTCTGTAAATTTAGCCCAACTTAATATACTGTTTTTAGATGATTTCCTGTATTTGATGTCAGTTTCTAAATCGTTAAAATTTTATTTGATTTATAGTACTATTTTGTAGTGTAATATTTTAGTTGTGGACATGTTCTAAGAAATGTCTCGTTTAGGGTGAGTGTCTTTCGGCGAATTTAAAATAAGAACACATTGAATAATATTATACTCTAGATTGATTTGATAATGGATAACAAATAATTCGAATTTATTGGACAATTTTTATTCTACGTAAAGGTTCGCAGTTTATTGATCATGATTTTGAGGCATGAGACGCGAGGGGTCCGAATATGGAACCACGGGGGCGAGAATGAGTGGAATGATCCGCGTATGGTCAGACGCTTCGCGTGATCAGTGGATCAACTTCGCGAATGGTCGGACGCGTCCCCGAAAATTGTACGCCTGCCTCCACATACTCTTCCAAACTTCAAGTATTTGTTTATATGTATTTATTATAGTCGGAAGAAATTATGTTAATAATTTATTAACGCCAATAATTGTAAAATAAAGTTTTGTGTGAACCTATTTAATGCTGTCACCAAGTGAATTAATTACGTATATTTCTCCGTTGATTTTGTTATACCTCGATGGAAAATATTAGCTTATACTGCAGACAAAAAGTGTTACGGTAAAATCCTTTTTAGATCGAGCACTAAATTCCAAGCACCTTATTTCAGGCTGCCCCTTTTTACTGCCTCACCCCGTTACAATTCCCTCCCCTACGATACTTATTCGTTCCCTCCCAGTCTTCGCCCTACGCAAACGCGCTGTCAAATCTTGTATCCTTCAGAATGTTAAAACTTGATATTCATTTCCGTTTGCTCCACTTTTTCGTTGCCGTTGTTGGATTTTCGTTCGGCGTACCTTGTTTCGTGTGATCTACATCAGTTTGACTCACTCATGCTTTGCGTTATTATATTAATATTGCTACTCAATGTTGCTTTTCTAGTCTCTCGTGCTTTTTTCCCGGAGACACGAATGTCAAGTTTCACAGTTGTCCTGACTTTTGTTATGTCATATTAATATTGTTATGTCATACATTGGTGTTAAATTAACCAACAAGTGTTCTCATACATTTCTATTATACAGCACGGATAGATATTGAAAACAAATAACTAGAATCACTTCCAATATTTTACGATCCTGCCTTCACAGCCAAAAATTGTAAACAAATTTGAAGTTCACAAAATAAAAAACAATGCGAGAACACTCGCCGGCTAATCGACAACACAATAAAATCATCACCGACGAAATCCTGACCAAAAGGAAATTATTTGGAACAGGAACCACCTCATCGATTTCAATGACCGTGAGGTACATAGTCAAGGTCAACGTTCTAAACAAGCTCTTCCTTCTCTAACATATTCGCAAACACATGTCGAACACTATACAGAGTGTCTCCGGACAGGTGTGCGTACACGAATGAACTGATTCCAGTTGCAAAAATAACTAAAAAAAAATAAATAAATAAAACCAATAACATTTTCCAGATCGATGCTCCGTTCTCGAGAAAATTGGATTTTAAAATTCATCATGACCGACCAATTCTACTTCTTGCGAACGCTACACGCCACGCGAATCCATCGAACGTTCAAACTCAATTTTCTCAAAACACGAAGCGTCGACGGAAAAAATTCGATTCGTTTTTTTTTTTATTACTTATTGTTGCAAATAGAATCATCTCTGGCCCGCTTGCGCCATCCGTCCCAAGGCACAGTGTACACGGTACACGTTACTGATACGTCAGAAGGGCTGATCCGAAAACGAAGTACGGTGGAACCTCGATTATCCGAACACTCTGTTGTCCAAGCGCTCCGCACAACACAAGAATTTTTGTGGTCTATTTCAGGGGCTGCTTAACTTCTTTTCCTCCACAATCTCCTCGGAATGACAGCAACATCGATTGAAAACAAAATTCTAAACAAATTCTGAGAAATCTTGTTGTCTCATTCTGCCGCGCTTCGCGCCTCCTCCCCTCCTCCAATGTGCATCGCGTAGAGGAGAGCATGAGCGAAACGGAGCGCGGCAGAATGAGATAACTATGATTCTCCTTTCCCCTGTGACTGCGACAAAATCGCAGAACTTTCGATAGAAATGAGGTAGAACGATGAAATTTTTTTGAAATTAAATCTGAAACTTTGTAGAACATGGGAAAAATAGGCTGATTATTACCATCCAATTATTTCAACGAAAAAATGATTTCATTAGTTCTTGTCACAAAAATCTATTTGTTGCAAAATCCTGAAGTCGTAGATAAATGTTTAAACCAGATTTGAAATCAGCGTGCAAAATATCCATGGAAAATGATGTACAGCATGTTAAAAAAAATTTTTTTCCGGGCGTGGTATTAGAAAAACTAAAATTTTCTTGAATTCCTAAACGTTTAACGAATTTTCTCAATGCTAAAAAACGTTCGTACCACAATCTCCCTACTTTTCCCACATTCTACAAAGTTTGAGCTTTAATTTCAAAAAACTTCCATCGCTCTACCTCATTCCTATCGAAAGTTCCTTGATTTTGAATCCGATTTTGTCCAAATTTCCCACTGTGCGACGTCGTACTTAGTACCCCCACAGCGAAAAATGTTTTCTTGTCGAAAAAGGAAGATAGGGGAAAGAGCGACGAGTGGCTCATCAGCCACCAGTTAAGCAACCCTGGTCTATTTAACCGACACTCGAACCATCTTTAGTCTTCGAAGCGTTCGGATAGCGGGGGTTCCACTGGTACAGATATAAATCGGTGGTCTCGATCCCGTCCGTTTACGCGCGGGTCTGAGAGACACGGTAAACAGGAATCGCGGCAACAAATGCGAAAGAATAGTAGAAGCAAGAGGAATAAAGTAGAACGGTAAGAGGTAGAAGATGACTTACGGGTGAGAGACGCGGCGATGAAGGCTCCTCATGGACATGGCTCTGTTCTTGCGGTTCGAGCTCGAATTGGATCCGCTGGTGCTCCCGTTCGACGTGGTATGGCGTGGCGCAGCTGTTGGGGGAGCGGACTGCTCCCCCGTGGCCGCCACGACCACCGCCGCCGACGTGAGGCCCCCCGAAGTCGCCAGGCCGGTCCGGCGAAACGGGCCCGAGCTAGCCGCTAGTCGGCGTGCTAATCTCCGGGCGAGCCGACGGGCCAGGCGCGCCCCTGCAGCACCGGCACCCACGCTGACGGTATTTCTGTCCCACCCCCCGTGGCCAGGGGGTGGCACACGATGCCCTGCTGACTACCCCCGGCCCCTCTGGTGCTTTCGAGGATCTCTCTCGCCTCTCTCTCACTCTCTCTCTCTCTCTCCCTCTCTCTGTCTCTCTGTCTCTCTGTCTCTCTCGTCTCCGGCCTTCGAGCACCCCGATCGATTGGTCCACCCTCGGGATGGGCCTTGTCTTAGTGATCACGTTCCATTCGTCGGTGAGGAAGCTCTCCCGGTTTACCGACTCAGCTGGTGGCGAATCAGCGGGCTGGGAGCGTGGGGCCCGAACTCGGCTCTGCTTACTGAAACAATAAATATGTCTTTGTCAGGGTCGAAGAGGTCAACTTTTGGTTTGTAAGCGGCGAGGTCAGAAGAAGGGCGCCAGAGGGCCCACCTCAGACTCTCCCCTAGTTCCAATGTTTACGCGTAGATGTCGCACGCTACGTATGTGTGACCTTGGCCAAATTTCTGTTGGGCCCGAAAGAGGCGTGTCCCTCCCACTCTACGGTACCATACTACAGTAGCGTCTATGTAACCGCCGCATCGTCGGGTCTGCCGAGCGACAGTTATACTAGAGGAGCTACATTCTAATTCTCCCTCCCGTTGACATCGTTCATCCCGCTGTCGCATTATCCACCGGTGTTCCTTTCACAATTTTTGGATGTCTATTATTTATATATATATATTTTTTCTACGTTTTACGATTTTCTACGTTTCCTTTATTGCAGTAAAAATTGATTCTCAAGGTCGATCGAGAAACCCGCGGCAGCCGTGCACTAAAATGCGTTAAGGGAAGAAGAGCATCGTTAATTTTGTGTTGGCGAGCGCTCGTTGGCCTAAAAATGAGTTTGACCGTGCACCAAAATGGCGCGCGCGTCGCGGAACGTGTTAAGAAACAGTTTCCAGGGGAATTACGTAATTCCCCGTCGTTTCCAGCTGCACCAGCCGGCCAGGCCGAATTGTAATTTCTCGGCGAAGAGAATCAGCAGTTTCGGGATCGATAAATTAGAGTCATAAGCGCCAGGGACTTAGCTTACTGGCTGGAACCCGCCCTCCGGCGTCGCGGCGACCGCCCGTTTGTAAAAAGTTTCCCGGCGAATTCGTTGCGGTTTATATTATACGAACGCTCGCATGTATTGGGTGTGCGCGAAAGTTTTGATGGGTTTCGTTGTACAGGAATCGACTTGTGTTATTGACCTAGCGAGCCCGTCTCTGATGGAGCCTGTACGCATGCCCAACGAGAAGGTAGGGGAATGGGAGGCCCATCGGCTGTGCGCGCGCTCTCTCCCTCTCTCTCTCTCTCTCTCTCTCTCTCTTCGTCTCCCTCTCCCCCCTCTCTCTTGCTCTCGCCGCGTCCTGTTTGTAAACTCTTTCTCTTTCTATTGACAGAAGAAGCTGGCCTAACAGGGGCTTTCATGCCCGTCAGCACTCACTATACACCGGATGAATCCACTCGACTTTTTGCCGCTATAGCTAAGTCAGTATAGATTGCATTGAATGAGCACTTCATTGAACGAATGGAGTTCGGGGCAGCAGCCGAAACATTTCCTAGACTTCTTCTACTTGTCTTCTACTTCACCCACCCCCGCCGCGTGTCCTGGAGCCCCTGTCTCTCCAACCGCAGACATCCGCGATCCAAATTCCTAGATCCTTGCCACGGTCTCGGGGATGGGGAGCTTCAATGGGCTTCCCGAAGCCAACGAATTCGCTATCAGGAATCTATCGATCGTCTATTAATTTATTTTAAGCCCTCTGTTTGCCGAGTCGACGTTTTCTTTTTATCACGTCGGTG
Source organism: Halictus ligatus (assembly GCA_028454255.1). Taxonomy (NCBI): domain Eukaryota; kingdom Metazoa; phylum Arthropoda; class Insecta; order Hymenoptera; family Halictidae; genus Halictus; species Halictus ligatus. The sequence goes on from CM052129.1 coordinate 2,860,944, forward strand.
AAATACACCCCCCGTATAATATATCAATTTTCTTTTTGCCAGTTCTTTACCCGACTAGGAACTGTCGTCGATCATCTACAAATTAATTCTGAGATGTCCATCGAACCAGAGACAATTTTTAATTGCGGTAGTAAACCGTACAGGTTTCTTTCTTTAATCCCTGAACTATTGTGAATTAATTGTATTTTTAAAGTCTTGTTCTTTTTATTTTAAGGAAGATTTTTTGTTTTATCTTTTGCATGATTAGCACCGACTGAGCTGAATACAATTGATACGACAGCGATTACAATGACAATGTTCGATTCCTAATCAATCGTCTTTCGCAAGTGTGAAATTTGTACGTTATTTTGAGAGGAAGGTGCACAAGTACTTGCTCTCGATTATGTTGTAAAATAACGATGCGCCCCGTATCCGATTTAAACGATAATCGACTGCTCCAAATTGCCGGCGATGTATAATAGACCGACAAGTTCGTTGTTTTCCATAAAACTATAATGATTACGCCAACTACTGGAAATCCATCAAAACTTTTGCGCTCACTCGATATATTAAGATAGATTGACGAGGTGTCTGTGGTCTAACTTATAACTGGCGGTGCAACCGGAAAATGGATGGTACTACGTGGGAAAAATAGAAAAATCTCGTATACAATTTTTTATTTCACCGGGGAAGTTTCGCTCTCAATTAAACCGTTTGAAGAATTACGAAATTTCGAACAACATTTATCTCCTGCGGCTATCCATTGGCCACCTCCAGTTCTGTCAATGTCTATAAATATTGCCAGTGCCTCGGGATTATTTATTTTTCACGAGTAACCCGACATAAATCGATCTACTTATTAAATTAGTCGGGAATAAATGGCCGGTCAGTGTTACTGTATTTGATACGTCACAAATCATACAGAATTCGCATATATCAATCACAATAACACCCATCGCAGTCTCTGTATTTTCTCCATTCGGATACAGAATCATTTATGCTGTTTTTTCAAAAGATACTTCCATTTCAGGATCAAAACATCCGCTAAACATTTCTCATTAACAAAGTGGTACAAATATTTCACAAAATTGTAGTCTGGTAGAAAAATATACAGAATGCCAGAGCGATAAGTTTTTATTTATTTATTGCCGTATCTTTCAATTTGTACTCGTCGAACAACATTATTTGAAAATAATAATTCCTGGAATTCAAAACGCTCTATGTGCCCTTTGCAAATATCTTGGAAATGGTTATTGATAAACTAGAATAATGTAATGATATGTTCAAATAATTTTTAAATAATTAAAAAAAAATTATCGAGGGGAGAAATTAAACTTTATGCATCTAGCGTATCCTACAGTCGGAGGAGAAAATTTGTATCCCGCACGAAGCTGCGCCGTTCGGTTATTAATTTGTCAAGCAGCAAATGGTTCTCATAGATCCTGCAGGGGTATTGTCAAGGGCTTCCAATTTTGCGTAGACACTAAACACACTGTCTAACCTGTCCATTAGATAAGACAGGCCCGCAGCAACCTGAGATCAATGAAACCCAGACAATATCGTATCAGATTTGTGTTTAGCGCAAGTAGAAGTACCGAGTAATAGTCAGACACGGTTACCCGCCGGTGGTGCAGAATTCAACTAAGCTCCGGAGATTACTTTGGACATCGCTGATCTAACTGGCACGTTAGAATTCGCTGTTTCCAATGAAGTTACCCCGCGCTTTACTGTTGTACAGCTCGCTCGAGCAAAGCTATCGCTATTCTTGTGCGCATACTCGAACCGAGAAGTTCGAGATCAGGCGATCCGATTGGTCCCACGCTTCGTTCTAAGCAACTCGATCCAACGGGACTTCTTGAAAGCTATTCACGCGGTTCACAAAAACAAAATTTTGTGCTCCTCGCGCTCTTTTAAGAAGAAACAAATTTCTATTTTGCAACTGATGTGGTAAAATTTGATTTCGCACAAAGATCCGCAGCCCAGTGATGAATTTCACGCGTGTAAAAGAATTAAATCGTTTAAAGAAATATTCTATGCTGACTTTGGAGATAAAACAGCTTCGAAAAGGGTTAAATCGGATTTCGCGAAGATGATTTCTCAAGTAAGAGAAACGTGTGGATTCGAAAGACGGAAGATGTGTTTGAACCTCGCTCTACCAGCGTCTCGAATGCCTTACGGAATTTTCTCTCGCAGACCTGAAGAGGTTCGGTTTGTTTCAACGAGGAATCATTTCCCAAATATTGTTCGATCCCGAAGGAAAATGTTGTAAAACATTAGCGGACGCGCGGATGTTCAATATTTCCCGATCGCCCGCGCCTGCTGTATGTGAATCCGTGGCGCGCTGCTCCTCGACGGAATTTTTCAATGTTTTTTCAACATTCGTGTCGCGTGCCCGCGATTACGTCCCGGCCCGACCGGAATCGCTTTTTCTATTTCCAAGGGGCCGTGTTTGCTTAATCAGTTTCGCGTGGCGCGAGTTTCGCGTGACTGGCACGTCGCGCGTCGTCGCTAATGTGTACACGTGATTTTTATCGTTTCGTCAAACGGCCGTAAAGGCGCCGAAAGCGTCGAGCCGATTCGCGCGCCCTCCTCGCGCCGGAAATATTTTCAAGCTGCGCGTCGCGCCCCCAGGCTCATTTGCAATGATAACGCCGGAATAAAGTCGAGGACGTTCGGATATCGAATACCGGAACAATAGAAACTTTCAACGCGATCAAGTTCCATTCACCGTCGCCCCCTCGAACTCCCTTTGCCATCTTCGCGAGCGTTAATAGAATGGCGTCCCGATGTACATGAAACAGACGTGCACGATTTCTTTTTTTTTTAATTTATCCCCGCTACGTGGTTTCAATTTTGATGTTGTGAAACTGTCGCGAATATCGGAAAAGTTTTGTAAAAAAATAATGGATTATATAATACAATATAATAGTAACAATAACCAATGATATGTATAACATTACAAAGTCAATTTCTATCACGCGATTCTTTTCTTTTTGTGAAAAATATATCCCCACTACGTGGTTTCAATTTTGGTTTTGTGAAACTGTTGCGAATATCGGAAAAGTTTTGTACAAAAATAATGTATTATATAACATAATATAATACTGACGATAACAAATAAAATGTATAACAGTACAAAGTCAATTTTAATCACGCGATTCCTTTTTTTTTTGTAAAAAATGTATCCCCACTACGTGGTTTCAATTCTGGTTTTGTGAAACTGTCATGAATATCGGAAAAGTTTTGTAAAAAAATAATGTAGTATATAATACAATATAATAGTAACAATAACCAATGATATTCATAACATTACAAAGTCAATTTTAGTCACGCGTTTTTCTAGGATTGAAAGGCTCTACAAGACTTTTTATCGTCCACGTTTAAGGAGCACCCAGTATATGCAGGTTAAAAAATATCTAATCGCTGTGAGTATTCGTAATTTGCAGATAAAGAGATTGTGTTGCACTATATGAACGACTGTCACATTTTTCCTGGATTATTAAACGCGTGTTTGTTTGTATTGATTTTATCTAGGCGAAATCTGAAGCGTTCCTTTGCATTTCGTTCCGCTGAAAAGGACGAATACATTATTTGCGAAACGGACGAATTCAAAGTAATAAAAGAATAAAAATGAAATTCTTTCGTGGGCACGGCGTATTGTCAAGCGTTTAATATGCAAAATTTTTGGAGCAGAAGCATTTCTTAATGTGTCTGGCAACAATTGTCCATTTCTACTTGTAATACACTGCTACTGAGAACTTATTATCTAATTGCTAGTTTATTTAATCGGATTATTTACCAATTGACGGTTTCTCTCTTGCATTATAATAACAACAAATGATAGAAAATTTTAAAATAAATTTGTTAACACGAAAATAGTGACTTATGACTTATGAAACATTAATAGAATTTGGGAATGTATATTTAGCAGTATATCGTTTGGAATTTTTTAAAATTGAAACCGATACGTAGCGCTGAACAATTTAATAACGTGAAAAATGTTACTCGATATTTTTTCTTCCGGCACACGCACGCGTTTATTTGTAAACTCGAGGAAGTGATGTACCATAAATTTATTTACGTCGGAGCATGTTTTCGTGAAACCGTGATATTCTTTTAGGCACGCGCGCAGAAGCGCCGCCGCAGAGGACGATACATACAAGAAGTTTAAAATTCAAACGAAAACGTATTCCACGTTACGGTGTAAGCTGAAACTGTATAATAAATTTTCCACGTATGAAGTTTCGTTCTCATGGAAAACGACTTGAAAAAATCAGACGGGCTAGTGTACTCAACGCACGACGACGTGGCATGTTTTAAAACTGCCATCTGAAGAGGTAGTATGGAAAAAAAGAGTTTGTCGACACTAAAATTTTTGAGGCTATAGGTTATGAAAATTGAAAATATGAAAATTGTTTGAACAGTGAAACATGTGAGCAGAAGTCCGAAATTCATTGATTTACCGTGTCCCAGGAAAATTTCATTTTTGTAATTGTTATTGTACGCGTATCTCAAAATTTTTGATTCGTCCGTCTTGCTGTCTTGTTAGTTTTAACGATCGGTGCGGTTTCAAATTGAAACATAGTGCTTGCTGACCACCGTTTTGAAACACTGCGCATCGGACGTGGCGTTACCGCCACATGCTTCCGACGCTATAGACGCGCACTGTACTTTCGCGTCTACTATATCCTTTATCGTGCCACTTGTTCGGCGAAATAAGGCATTTTCCTCGAAACGAAAAAGCCCCGACCCGAAAAAAGTTTCGTGTCGATTTATCTCGTCGCCGATAAAAATTCGTCACTGCCCAAATAAATTTCTCGAGTCTTCGGATAAATGACGCGTCCCGTCAATTCGCCGTCTTCGCGAACTTTGATCGTCCTGAACCCTAAATAAACAAAACCGATCAATACGGAGAACGTTAACGCAGCACCTCCAGGCTGTTACATAATTTTTTAGACGTAATTCCAATGGCGGAGGATTAATTATATGAATCGATACAAATAAACTGTTGAAAAAAGGCGTTCAACCCAATTATTCCAATAAATAAAATAAAAATATAATTATTAGTTGTTGCTTATTTAAATTTTGTAGCTTCCAGCTGCACGACGGAAAACATTTCATCAAATTTTGCGCACGTTTTTTATAAAAATCTCACCATCAGATTTTGCAAACTAACCGACGGGGGCTGCAGGTAACACGGGAATGCCAGTTAGTTAATTAAATTGTTTTTAACGGAATACAATATAATCGAGGCAATATTCGTTACCGGGATCCATGAACTCAAAATTCGATTCAGGCGCGCGTGCACTCTACGTATTGTTGGCCCACCTGTGCTAACGTCGCCCCGATATTATTTTATATCGATTCTACGTTCGCAACAAATGAGAACGAGAAACTTTTCAATTCGCAACGTAACGAATTGCAAACGAAATGTTGCCGGGTTATCAATTTTTTAATTTTCCGAAGAATTCTGTCAATTCTGCGTGCGGACGTACGTCGACCAAATAGTGCTGTACGAAATAAATAAATGAACGCGTTGAACAAAACCTTGACAGTGGCGAAATTACGAGAATGTTTACAGAATGTTTATAGCGAAACGTTTGGAATCGTTTGCCGGGGAAAATGTAGTTTTTTCCTTTTGCGACCGAATTTTCTAATTAACGAACGTGTCGCGTTGCGAAGAAATTTCTCGAAAGCACGCGCAGTTCCGCGAGATGCGTGTGAAATGCAACTAATGCAAATAAAGCGAATGCATTCGATCGTTTCGTACGGCTGCATTCAGCGGTGCGTCGCGCCTCGCGAGAACTGGGTGAACAGGCATTCACCGCATTCACCGCACGTTTTTATAAAACGTTTTCTTCTAATTTGGAATGCGAGTAAATTTCTTAGGTGTCATTACAGCCGTACTATTACGCACTTCAAGATCTCGTTTCTGGAAGAAATCAACCACCACCGAATAAACCAAATAACGATAATAACGAAGAATAAATAATTCTTTGGGAACGCGCACAATGAACATCTCCATGAACCACAATTTTATTCCGTTTCTGATTTACTGTATCCGATAATGAAGCAAATCAAATTTTATCTGTTCCACCTTTCTCTGAATAACGTCACAAAAACCGAGCATTTTGCAATCGAACTGCGTACTCTGTGAATCACGGAGAAACGTATGCCAAAAATTTGGGGAAGTCCATTTTAATAAATAAACTTATCAACGCAAATATCATTTTATTGGAGGAATTCGTTTTCATCGCGATTGAAAGGACAATTTTATAATTGTAATCTATCTATTCTCCAAAAAATAGTGAACAGTGTGCTCGAAATTTGAAAAATGCAGCGTGTATATTAATTTAATAATAGCCACTTCGATACGAGTTTTTAAATTGACAGATAAAAATTTATTTCTCATTTTTATTACTCGAAACTGCGGTACTAATGGTCTACGAGATAAAAAATCTGGAATTTAATATAAATGCTGCTATAATTCATTGACAACCTGCATTCTGAATCATTTTTATTATCTATTGTTATTTCTGGACCGTATTCCGGATTAATTGTTTCAAGACTGTTCGAATAATGCGTACAGTCAGGTACAAAAGTCTGCATGCATTTGTTGAATTTAAAAAATTGAAAAGTCAAAATCATTTGCACCATTCTTTGAAATATTTTAAAAAGAATAACGCTTTTACGGCTGATTTTAGGTTACGTACGAATACGTTCGATGCTCTTCAGTGACAAAAAATGCGAACGATATCTAAATTGAGTAATATCAAATTGCAGAAAGGAAATTTAAACACATTTGATTCGCACAAGCCTACTTAATAATAGGCGGTGTTTTAATACTAGATTTACGGGGGCCGTCAATTTGATGGATTTCAGATTTAACGCTGAAAGTTGCAGGGATTGTAAATATTCTTTTCCAGTTATTTCGTTGACTTTGATTGATGCAGCGCTGCGCTTTAAATTAAAAAATTCCACTTCTATTAACGCAGAAGAAACTCCAGGACTAACAACGTATTCACGAAAAACAACTGACTCTCCTATTTGTTCGCATACTTTCGACCAAAAATTAACACATCGATTGCCGACACAGCGATCACAAAAATTGGACAAAATCGAAGCAATTTATTTAACAAAACCATAAATGTTCCGATTTCGTGTACCAATTACCTTTTCGATGTAATCAATTTTTAATGATTCACAGGAAACGAGTATAAAAATATCTCACATGAAAACAACCTGCTTTTCTGCAGCAACTTTCGTTCCATTTTAACCGGGGATCGAAATAAACGGTTGACTTGGCCGTTTAAAAATATTCTGTTCGAAGTTATATTATTCCTGCGGAATTTTTACGGAAGGAGACGTTACCCCCAGGAATTTCTTTAAAAAGCGTTCTCGTGGAACAAGTATTTTACAATGTACGTGATCAAAGTTCCACGAATACAAGTAATTGTAAACCGTTTAGCACGAGAGGGTTCCACGAGAGAATTCCAGGCAAGCTTCTAACAAAACAATAAACAATAAATAACGTGCTGGGGCTATCAACTGCAGCAATTATTTAATATTGACACAGGGGCCCAATGAATTATATTTATTTCTAAAGCATAAAAACAGATATATAAAATATTGATAATCAAAAATTTGATATCTCTTTTTCAGTATTCTTTACGCTTCGAAAATAAATATAATTAATACAAGTATAAAATATATCAGTTATTTATAAAATATAACCGATTTTAATTAATAAAATTGGATATCTCTGTTTCGATATTCTTTCTGCTTCAAAAATAAGTGTAATTAATATCAGCATAGAATAAAATATATCAGTCATATATAAAATATAACCGATTTTAATTAATAAAATTTGATATCTCTTTGTCAATGTTCTTTACGCTTCGGAAATAAGTATAAATGATAAAGCCACGGTGATGGGTACCCCAACAGTAATTGGGTCCCTTCGACTTCGGCACTAGTGGCAATGGTTAACCAGTTAACTGTGATTGACGAGTATACTCGTCAATCCGAACCTCTATTGCGGTGGAGTTAACGTTAATGAATTGTCAAATTCTTATCGAATAAAACAGTAATTCTTTCTCATTTAGCTTCACAGGGGCTTTTTCTTTTACAATAGCCGCATTTGGCCTGCGTTCGGCGTGCATATTCGTCATTGCTTGATTTTTCAAATTCGATTCCGCGGTTAACTGGTTCAACGAAATAACATCTAATACTATCGAAAACTGTCCTCTATGCGTTCTAATCGATTCGAACGTTCCTCGAAAAAGTAGCGTAACGCGTGTTCCGAGTGCAACAAACGAAAATGCTCTCGCCGCATGCAGTTTGATACATGATCGTCGCCCGATCCAGCCGCCGATGATCAAACACCGGAGCGACGACACGAGCGACACAGACATACCTGTAAACGTATCACGAGGCGTCCGCGAACGTGATCCCGAGCCACCGGATTCATCGCAGAGTGAGTCCCCAGGACCAATCGGTGCACGCCAGTCTGAGCCGTCAGTGATCGAAGATCAGACGTCGTCCCATATCGTGTTAATCTTTGTATCACAGTTCGTAGATCGGACGCATGCCCCGCGATCGACCATCGTTTTTTTCCTTTTTCCCCCGTTTAATTACACTTGCGTATCATCCCTGGCACCACTGTGTGTGTGTGTGTCGCGCCCCCTCTCATTCACACCCATATCTCCTCGAGCGCACGTGTTTCACTTTTCTCTCTTTTCTTTTGTTTTTTCTTCTTCTTTCGAGGGGCGTCTACCTCCTCCTTAATAAATAATCTTAGTATCACAATGGGACGATTTGTTGGAGCCTAGTCGGAGCGTGTACAGGCGTCTCTCTCGCGCGCCGTCATCCTCGTGATCCTCGGAGAGCCCCTTTCTCGTCCTGGCCTCCGTCTGGCCTCTCTCTCTCTCTCTCTCTCTTGTTAAGAAATTGTTTAACGCTTAATCTTAGAAATCACAGTCGCGAATTGATACGGATCACCCGTAGCATGTGCTGCTGTTGCTCGCTCGAAACGATCACACCGCCTCGTATACCAGGCATATTACCCCCACCATGTCCCTCTATCTTTCTCTCCCTCTCTCACACACACACTCTCTCTCTCTCTTTCTCTCTCTCTCTCTCTCTCTCTCTCTCTCTCTCTTTCAGTACTGCACACGATTGGCACGGCCAGTCTCTCAGCAGATTCCTCGGAAAGTCGAAGAGTCGTTCGTCGTTCGAATAAGGGAAAAAGATCGTAACGGGGGTTGGTTGGTTGGGTGGTGGGGGGAGGCGGGGTGCGGGGGAGAAGGGAACGGACGGATGGACAAATTGTCTCGAGCTGCGCGTGTTGTTTCCGGTCCCCGCAGCGTGCACTAACCTGTTCACCTGTACAGAGAACCTCGGGGGGGTTTATTCCGGCGGCCGATATATTCCGGGTTTTCTATCCGGCTGGAAAAGGAGTTTCGCCTATCGACGATCAATGCGCACGTGCGACGGCCAATGTGCCGAATCCTCTCTCGTCGCCCCCTCGTCGCCGTTGCCGTGAACGCGGTTAAGAAACGGCCGGAGAGGAGAATTAATCCCGGCGGGCTAGCCGTGAACAGCGAAACGGGAGCCCCGTTTTCAGCGGACCGTCGTTCCAGAAGCACGGGAACACGGTTACACGTCGGCCGAGGGACGATCGAATCCTGTCGCGTGCCTGCTCCCGTGTCCCTGCTGGCTCCTCCGTTCCGTCGCGGCGACGACGACGCGATCTTCCACGTTCGGCTGGTACACGCGCGGGTATCCAGCTGCCATCTCATCCCCTCTCCTAGGCTCTCTATATCTCTCTCCCTTCTATCTCTCTATCTCTCTCTCTCTCTCTCTCTCTCTCTCTGCGTCTTGCCACTCTATCGAGTACGTCTTTTATTTCACACGTCACTGTTGATCACCGTGCTTCTTCCCCCTCCGTCGCGCAACCCGTCGAGCATCTCCAGAGAGATTCGGATCTTTTCACTTGTGCGCGCGGCCCTGACGAAAATGGCACATCTCTCTTTCTCCTCCCGCTCTCTCTTCTCTCTCTCTCTCTCTCTCACACACACACACTTTCCCACTCTCTGTCTTGTTCTTTCTTCTCTTGGTTAGGTGTCGTCGTCACTGGACGTCGGCGAGCGTCTCCGACGACAGCCCGACGGCATGGCAGGCTCTGCGCGCGATCACGGTGTACAGAGGTATCCTCGGTGGCGCGATAGTCACGATGCTGCTGCTGCCATGCCACCACCGGATCGATCGGAAATCATCGGTTTGATCGTTGGAGACCTAACCCCGTCGGTCTTCGTTCGCGGCACGCTTCGACGGGACCGAGTCTCCCTCGCAAACCCATCGACGCCTCTTTTCTTCCTCCCAACTATCTCTCTCCCTCACTCTCTCTCTCTCTTTCTTTCTCTCTCTCTTGGCTCTCGCGTCTCGAGGAGGAGGACGACGTTCAAGCGACACCCGACACCCGGAGTCAATCCGCTCGAGCGGTCTCGCTCGCGGCTCCCGCTTCCGTCCTCGTTAACGACATATCCGGTCTGCTGCGAACGGCCGGACTAAGGACATCTGATTTTCCCCTATTACAGATCCGGCCGCTTATCCTGCGCCCCTTCTCTCTCTCTCTCTCTTCGTGGTCCTCACTCTCTTTCTCTCTCTCTCTCTTCGTCAGACTCGTTGCCGCTTGGCCGCCCTGTGTCCCGCAGTCGTCGTCGTCGTCGTCGTCGTTGTCGTTGTACGAACGTAGGCGAAGTTGTATATCGCGCACGTTTTCTATTCACGCGCGCGTGTGTGTCTGTGTGCCCGCGAGCGCGCGCGCGCGCCCGTCCTTCTCCCTCGCTCCTCGGTCAATCCCGACCAGCCATCATTACCGAGTAATTCCCCGCGACTGCTTAATTACCGCCCGAATAACCGGCGCACTCTCCACCGAAGCGACGCGCGACGCGTCCCGCGATACTGTTCGTCGAGGGACACCGAATGAGACCGACCAAGGCCAACCCGAGGGGACACCTTTTCCGGCGTTCTTCCTCTTCCCCGAGGATTCTTCTCTCCTTTTTCGCCGAACGACACCAGAGCCCCCGGGGGGGGGTGCGGGGGGGGGGGGCAGAGGGGGGCTGGGAGGGAGATCCTTGGTTCGACCAGCACACTTTATATACCCCGAAAAATGTTCCTCGGACCCAGGGCGCGCGTGGCCCGACACGCCACAGTCTCTGCGGCTCCTGCGAGCAACTCAGGAACGAAGACAGCGAGACCCGTTCATCAGCTGCTGCGGGGTCAGACGAGAGATCCTTTTCGAGCGGTTCCTCGCGGACGCGCGCCGCGCACGATCCTTCGTCCGCTTCGTCCACCCACGACTTCTCTCGCCTTTTCGGGATCTCCCTTTTTCTATCTCTCTCCCTCTACTTTTCACTCTTTCTCTCTCTCTCGCTCGCTCTCTCACACATACAGACAGAGACGCACACACAGAGACGCTCCCTCGTTCACCTCGCCCAATCTGCCCGCACGCACAGGGACACGCACGCACACACACACGCACACGCACACCAGTCTCCTATCTCTCCGTCTCCCCGTGGTCTATCCTCCGAGCTCGCGGGATCTCTCGCGGCTTTCATTCATTTCGACATGCTCGAAGGGCGCGACGATTTCCTTCGAGATGATCCCATATACACGCGTCCCCTCTCTCTCTCTCTCTCTCTCTCTCTCTCTCTCGTCCTTATCGATTACGACGCATACTGCATGGAGCAAAGGCTACCCGCCCGTCGATGCCCAGAAAGGATTCCCCGCGTGAACGAGTCCGGCAGATGCCACCGCGCTCTCATCTCGCAGGAATCGAAACAAAGAGAGAGAGAGAGAGAGAGAGAGAAATCGGTAGAGGAAAGAGAGAGAGACAGTCGAAGAGAGTGAGAGATGGAAGAAGGGGGGAGAGAGATAGAATCCGCGAGAATCCGTGGCACGTCCGTTCGCGATTGTGTGCGTACATGTGCGGACCGTGTTCGGATGTGTGTACGTGTTCGTGTAGGTGGATGTCTGTCTGTCTGTGTGTGTGTACGGTTCGAGGAGAAGGTGTGGGTGCCTGCGGCAGTCGTGTTACGTGTGCGAGCGTAACCCCGACCTCGATGTTAGGCGGCTGATAGCCGGCCTCACACTGATACGCCTCCGTCGTGACAACCACGGGCCATACCCGCCCCTCCGCCGAGAAACACCCCCACGAAACTGGACAAAAAAAAAAGAAGAGGGAATCGCAACCCCTCCGTCGGAGCGGCGATCGCCGCGACGCCCGACGGCGTTTCCGGTAGACCGTTCCTCGGCCGCTTCGATTCCGACGCACTGCGACTGCGCCGCGGTAACGAGTGCGCTTTCGGGGCGCATAGACCGTGCGATCACTACCCCCCGACGCTCGGTTGATGAGGGAATTCGAATTTGAAAACGCGGTGACCGTTTCGATCGGTGGGATTTTTTCGGTCGAGCGGAGAGTCGAGGATCTCTTGGTACCATAGGGTGTTTTGGGGGATGGTCGAGAGTGGAGCTTTCGAGAGGGGTGGTTATTGATTTTTTTTTTAGGATTCCGAGATGTTTCGATCCTTGAACAATTTTTTTTTTAGGAGAGATTGCTCTGAGATTAATTAAGAAATTTTAAGTTGAATGGGGTTGTTGTTAACCCTTAGCACTCGAATGGTGACTGTATCATTATTGGAAATATTTTTTAAAATTAATAAATTCGATTGTATTTAAGAAGTTACTGAACATCTCAGTATTGTACGAGTAAACTGCACCATTTTCGTATGTGTAACATGAAAAAAAAATATGTAAAAGGGAAATATTCTAGTTCCGAAGAAATGTTTCATTTTGACGTTAAAATAGCTTCGAGTGCAAATTTGTTTGGACTTTAGGATATTCTGTTGTTAGGAGAATTTGAGCACTCGAAAATGATTGAATGTTTGAAGAATTCATTTTTTTGGGGAAAGACAAATACAAATAATGTTTGTAATTTCTGAGTAAATTTGAATTTGAAAAGCAGAACTCTTTGTTTTGATCAATTTAGTAGGATTTGAGACAAAAGTGGGATTTTGGCTCCTCTAAGATATTCTATTGCGCTGATTTTTAAAGAAAATTACCATACAAATCGGAAGAGTGTGATTTTGAGTTGTCTTGCATATTTTGATGCGTTAATATTTAAACAACCAATTTTTCAAAAGAAGTTGAACGAGTGGAAACTGTAAGAGTTCTGGTTAAACAGCTTGGAACGATTATTAAATTTTCCGACCGTCTAAGGCAAAATGAACGTCTTGGGGGTAGTTTGCTTGGATTCAAGCTCAATAGTATTTTATTCAAGACAGAACCGGTAGGGAATTAAAGTCCAAGTGTTTTATTCTAACGTTCGAGCAATGAATTTGATTGGACAGCTCTTGGCTATCAGTGCCGGTAATTAGTGGACTCTGTGTTATGCCGAATTCTGTCCTTATGGTTCCGAGTTTTACGACCGAGATAAAATGAAATTTAATTATCTGTGTAAATAATTTTAGAAGCTTAAAGACAATGTCGAAAGGAATAAAATTCTACGAGACATTCAGTTTTATTCTCTCTTTTCTTTCTCGTCGAAGATCTCAATGAACTGTGAGTTGGTAGAAGCCCGCCATCCAGCAATTAAAAAGCAAATGTTATTTCGTTTTTAGAATTGACGTTACCGTGTTTGCTCGATGAATTACGGGCGAACAGTTTGCCCCCGTTTGTTCCCACGAATGTTCTTCCGGGTAACGTAATTGTCTACTTTATTTCAACGGGACGTTTTAAAAACTGTTGATCGATCGTTGCCTCTTATTGACGATGCTGCCAAATGGCCATTTTTATTTCGTACGTCCCCAGTGTGCATTCAATTACCAAGTTGAATCGAACGTTTACGCGTGCATAATTTATGAACAACTCTGCAGATTTTGTGCTTGTAAGAACAGAGGTGAGATGTTGATTATTTTCAACATGTTAATTGAAAAAATTCTCTTTTTTCTCTTGTATACAAATCATTTTGTTTAGTAACTTTCATTGGTGATTGCATGGCTATTATTTTGTTCTTAACGAGAAATATAGCATCCCCATGAAAAATAGTTTATCTGTAATATTCTCCATCTTCGATCAATGCACCTTGTTTTAAATCATTTTGTGTACATAGTGCTCCCTGTAGTGCGACTACCCTACAGTCGGTGGATGAAGAGTCAACATACTCTTGGAATTAGGTCTCCGGGAAGTGAAACCGTTGACAAAGCGGGATCTAACCTGGCCTCACGTTGGACCCAGGCTCGACTGTACGCGGTACTCAATTTTCGAGATACTAAATTTTGAAATGTACCTAATGGAAACGCTGCTCGAGCTGCGTACCTTGCCCACCGACCATAAACGCCTCCAATATTCGTAAGAGTTTGACGGCAAAGTAAATCAGCGAAATTTGCCAAACGCATACGGATCCTCTAAACCATACTAGAACAGATAATTCGTTGTTTTTACCTTTCACAACATATCGGAAAAGTGGGGTGCGTTTTACTGTTCCACGCAACGAGAATGCTGAAAGTAATATTTAAAAAATGAATAACATAAATCAATGTTGATGACAATTTGATCCCAACAATGATTTAATTGTCCTGTTTGAAAAGGGATCTATTCGAATATCCATTGTGTGGCCGAACGAGGACGATGGCGCCGATGCTTTATGCAACGGTTCTCGCAGCACGAACCGCCGCCGAGGTTATGCGATACCCAAATCACTGTACAGGTTGACCACATTCAATCGATATTGCTGATAAAACTGGAATGAAGATATAGGCGGAATTTCGTTCGTAGCCTCGTAAATTTTATTTCGCGGTCGATGCGATCATTCCTCCGCGTTGGCAGCCCTGGATTTGCATGCACGGTGGAAAAACGGAAGTTACAACGGCGTCCAACAATGGTTGCCCACCCTGCGCAGCAGAGGACACGTCGGACAACGTAAGGGTTGCTTTCTTGCACTGCTGTAATCGGTGGTTTAGAAATTTCGTAATAATAACGAAACTATTTCTGTGGGTCGTAATAATAAAGGAGAGTAGTACAGTGTACAAGTAGTATTTAATTAAATTGGAACAGAAAGTATAAGCAACAACAGGTTGGCTATTGTATTGTAGTTCATAGTACAGCTTTACCAACAAAGTCTGTTTTTTTTTGTATTTACTACGCATTAGGCCAGAACTGGCCTGTCAGCGGACATACGTAAAATGAACATAGTACTGATAATAAATAACAGACAATATGCCTCCTAGACATATTCAGGTACTAGCATTACCATCATATCGCAATATAGGCAGGAAACTTATCGACTAAAATAATTCCTATTACATCAATGATTCCGCATATAGTCAAAACATATTCACCTAAGACTAATTATTTACAAAAGTGGAAATGTATACCCTGATATCGCCATATGATTAATAATTGTAATTGAACCAGTCAAACAAAGTCTGCTTCGATAGTAATGGACGGTGGCGCCATCCGACAGAGAATGCGACTCAACTTCTAATCAGTTGGATCTTACCGACTTGCATACTTGAGTCTGATTGAAGCGTCCTCTTCTCGAGGACAGTGGTTAGCAACCCTTAAAATCGAAATAAACCCTCAACCCTCCGCCAGTAATACAGTTTTTCATGAACGTACTTCATTACGTAAGTTGTGGTCGTACCCTTCTTGATCGACAACTGTAAAGTAAAAAACTTTCATTATGCGCAGATGAAAAGGCAATTTCGTTGGACATAACGTACGTTTAAATAGTAGGCTTAACTTCACCTTGGCAACCCAGGCATTTATAACTTTTTCTATATAATCGTGTACGTCTTGAGAAGAAAATGACGAAAATCGAAGTTTTAAGGCGAGGAATTCACTGGTTCAAAAGCTGTGCGTGTTTAAAATTGAGCGACTACATTTTGCTCTGGGACGAGCTGTCGTCGAACAGTAATTATCAATGGAAAATATGAACATAACAAAAATATAATTTGTAACCCCTCGATTTTTATTTCATTGACTAAATTTGATTTCGTGGCGTTTTCGAGGCTGCCGGAAAGACAATATCCTGTGATGTCACACTAACGGTGTGTAATGAATCGCAGTGAAGTGCGCGTGTCACAGATTGATTTTTAATTGCATTTTTCTGGAAAAGGAAGCCACCAACGCAATTTCGTCATGTTCGGTTTCCGTCTTATTTCGAGTCGTGCTACCTCCCTGATTTCATTTTTACCTTGCACCCTTAAAAAATGAATAAGAACATAGAATATAGAATTTTTTCAGATGTTAGAAGAATTAGCCTACCAGCTAAGGCGTAAATCATTTTATTTCTTAAAATTACTATTGGTCGCTACTGCGAAGGAAAAAATAAGGGTCACGATTTTTAAGTTTCTCATTGACAATTTAAAACATGCCTTTTGCAAATTTTAGTAATGTTAAATACCTGGTTCTGTTTTGAAGATTTTTCAGTTTAAAGCTGACGAATCGGTTTTCACACTTTAATAAAATTTAATAAAGAAAAAAGAAAAATGGTAAAGTCATAATCTTGTTAGATGATGTCAAATAAATGACATTGCAAACTTGAATTGTTTACAATATTACTTTTGACCATGAAATTGTTGCTTGTCGGTTCCAATGAAAGGTGGCTCATGTATTTCCATGGTGTGCACTGTTTTTCAAACCCGATTGACATTCGAAATGTGTACCGGAATGAAATTGCGGAAAGGACACTTGACAACGGTTTTCACTCGCAACGCCTGATTCCACATTCTGCGTGTCTGTGAAATTTGAATAAGCAGAGCCACTTTCGCACACTACTTTGTTATTCCGTATATAATTTGACGAATACTTTAAGGCTGCAAAACAGAGTGAACTCCCACCACAATGCCGACCGAATTTTATTTTTCTGACATGTAAAGACAGCATTGTAAATATTCGTACAACAAGTTACGAAAAGTATAGAATAAGAGCCGTTCGCGTTTTGTTCTGTTCGTTACGTAATATATTCGCGACAGAAAAATATAACGACGCGTATAACTATGTTGATGAGGAAGTAATTGCAAAGTTTGTTCAAAGAAGAAAAGGTTAGCTTTCAAAGGGGTTTTCTTCTGTTCAAATAATTTGCGATGCTAACTGCGGTCGTACGATTTCTACCTAAATGAAAGATATCTCAGAATCAGAAGCAAACTAACCAGCAAAACTACTCTGCAAGTTTCAATGAGAAGATGCCGAGGAAGATATCAACTGATTTGTTAACCATAATTCTCTCCGACGAAATCAAAATAAATCTTCATGACAACTTAGTTCATTTTTCCCTGTATACATTTTTAATTATCGTAATTGTGGTCCACACAAGTTTCGGATATCTGCATTTGAATTTTTGATATGTATACTACTTTCTAAACCACAATTCTCCGCGTCGAGATAAAAATAAAGGTTGAACTTCACCTTGGCAACCCAGAAATAGTTAACTGTTTACCAGATGATCATGTACATCTCGACGAGAAAATGCCAAAAATCGAAGCTTTAAGGCGAGGAGTGCGCCGGTTCAAAAGTTATGCGTGCTTAAAGTTGAGCGATTATGTATTTTTAATTAGCGTACTTGTGATATTCCACAGCTTCGAATACCTGCTGTTACATTTTCCACACTTATACTCTAGCGTGCATTTTTTATTTTACTGTCAAATCGAATAGCTCATCGTTAAATTTTTGTTTGGTTCAACAAGTGTTTAGTTTAAGAAGTGACGCAGATTGTATTGCTTGTTGGTACTCCTTTTGATATCGTGTTTTCGCGGTTTATTTTCAGTCCACGGAATAAATATTATCGTACGGAGGACAAGCCTCTTTACTGCATTTTCGCAAATAACGCATTTACGCGGACTCGAACCACCGGTAGGCCTTAATTTCGTAAATATTTACTCATTTATCAACACTTTACTAATATTTTCCATTTAAACCCACAGGGAACGCCGCTGGAAAGGAAATCTCAATATTCGAACTGTTCGGAAGCTTTAGCTTAGTTCATGGTTAAACACATAAAATAAAAGTCATGATCCATTATTAGCGCTATAAATACTAGAATTGCAACAAACTGGAGTGAAACGGTAATTTATAATAATTATGATATGACGAATCAACCCTCCTCGGTCTCCGCTGCATAAACAGTAATTTTCAAAAATTTATCAAATTAATTATCCTGTTTCGGTTGATATCCGAAGGAAGACGAGGAATGAGAGGGACAGAGACCCTCCTCGGTCTCCGCTGCATAAACAACAATTTTCAAAAATTTATTAAATTAATTATCCTGATTCTGTCGATATCCGAAGGAAGACGAAGAATGAGAGGGACAGAGACCCTCCTCGGTCTCCGCTGCATAAAAAGCAATTTTCAAAAATTTATTAAATTAATTATCCTGATTCGGTCGATATCCGAAGGAAGACGAGGAATGAGAGGGGCAGAGACCCTCCTCGGTCTCCGCTGGATAAACAGCAATTTTCAAAAATTTATCAAATTAATTATCCTGATTCGGTTGATATCCGAAGGAAGACGAGGAATGGGAGAGACAGAGAGAAAAAAATATGGAAAAAAATGAAAGAGGACGAAAGATCATCAGGAATTGAATGCTGGGAATAGCGTGCGCGTTACAGTTACAAGCCATTGCGCTGTTACATCCGATATGCGTTTGCAATAAAAATGGGGGATAAACGATGCGCCCGGAACGTCGTATTCGCGTCAATCACCCACGTGGGCGGTGTTTCGCGCCGTTGCCCTTTTATTTTTACAGATGTACGGGATTAAATGGGCTTCTTCGTTCGCCCATCGGAATCGACTCCATGGCGCAGCGCGTTATAGGGGCGCGCTTTGCATAAACGCTCCGTCAAAATCGCTCGAAACTTACCAATTACGCGACCTGCATGAATATTCACGTTCCCCATGTGCCGTTTAACGCGACGCACCGTCGGATTTTATGGGAGCAAACATTTTTACAAGCGGCCAAATATTTCTTACGAGCCGAGCGAATTGATTTACAGTCGACGGGCCTCGAAAAGAATCTTTTTAATATGTTAGGGGGACCCATAAGTAATCAATTGTTTTTAATTCTAAACCAAACTTTGTAGTAAACTCAAGTTTTTATTTCTTAAGTTATTATACAATCCCCATCATTATTAAGGACAGTTTGTTTCCCATTTCGTGTAGGTGCCTTTGTATAGTTGACCTTGTGGACCCAAGGCTCATCGATAATTCTTGTATACTTAATTTTGAATCAGCTTCCGCTAGAGATGTTAGAGTGTCATTATCAAATACAACTGGTCGTCCACTTCGAGGCCTGTTCTGAACCTACGTTGACACTCGTTGACCTTCAATACATCTCAATAAACATCGCAAATTTTCTTTGTTGTCACCGTTGCATTAAATCCCGCATGAAAATGAAAAAGTATGCAATAACGTTTTCATTGCAGGGTTGTGAAAAGAAATTACACTTTTTAGAATATTTGATTTCTCCTCGACGATCGGTACAGAACTGAAGGCAAAAGAAATTCTTTGTAAATAATTTGAAAATAAAGGCAAAACACATTCTTTGCAAATGGAAAATTAAATTTGTGCAAATTGCAATGGCCAAAATACCGTACAATACGAACGATTTATTCTGCGGCGATTTTCGGCTCAAAACGTCAAAGAAACGTACGTAAAACTCCACTTTGTGCGCCAAGTTGAATCTCCGATTATCATTTCGCAATCTCCGGGCAAAACGAGTCGTATTCATTATCGCTATTGATTCAGATATAGGAGAGAAATATGCCAGAGGCCATCGTAACTGGAATAATTAGAACATTTCCGGGCTTCAAAGTGGCTGACATATTGCGCTCGGTTCTCAGGAAAATTCTGCTTCTCGTTGACTATCGACCAAATTTTTTACCGTAATCGTCGCTTCAGCGAATTATCCGTGTTTTTTCGTCTGGCAATATTTTGAAAAAATGTCGAACACGTTTGTAGCTTATACACCACTGTACGGAATTCTTCTTTCCGAAATGGTAATGGCAAATTACATAGACATGTGACTTAATTAACATGATTGTTAACATATGTTATGCATACATATGTTGCATGTATATTACTCTGTTAGGACTCCTGCGAGGAATCACACTCTTTCAAGGAAGTACGTTTTTGGGACACCCTGTATAGGAGGCATTATTGCGTTGTTCGCGCGTGGTGAAGTAATTGAGGACAAAAGTCAAGCTGCAGCTTTTCCTCCTTCTGATGACTTAGGTTTTACGACTATCGATACCTCGAGGCCCCCATCAGCTCGTGCTCTGCGATAAAATGTTGTTGACAGCGTTTCTTCTGTGATGAGACACTCTTTAGATTTAGCCTAGCCAGAACTCGGACGTTGAACTTAACAATTTGCAACGTAAAGATCAACCTTTTGCGTCGATATTTTGGAAACTGGTATATATATCTATCGTCTAAACACAATGCGTCCTTTCACTCGTGACATCCAAGTTGTGACAAATAACTTAAAAGTTCGTTAACAACTTCGTTCCTTTAAGCAATAAAGAATTCCATTTTTGAAGGTAACAAATAACTTTAATCGATAAAAGCTTAAAATACATGTTCAAATAAATCAATGTTTGCCAATGTCGATTAAAATAACATGCTGAAACTAATACGTTAATTTTTCTGAATTCTTTCGATACGTTTATTGCAAACATACGTTTATTGAAATGTCCAAGAATCTCAATTGTATGAAAGCGAAATTGCGTCACGGATACTTTAAAAGAAATTCGATGGGCTGTGCATTCCGGCAGAGACAGTAGAAACCTTTTCCGTAAACACGTTTCATCGATCTCTTTCTAATCGCGTCGCCATACCCGTCATTCCGCGGGGTTAGAGTACCGTGCCAGGTTTTTGAACACGACAGATTGTGGCCGGACGAGCGGCACAAAGGTATGCCAAATTTCATTGGCCGGCGGATTGCTGAAATTATATCAACGCCGAAAATAAAACGAACCGAGACCGGCCGACAGCGAAAGCAAGGTGAAATTGATGGGCGAAGCGAGAAGCGTAATTATCAATCAATTCAATATTTCTTAATCACACAATTTACCGATTAAATTAATGATAAAGTACACGGTGTTTCAAAATTACATGTCGCGACCACTATAGCAGCCGGATGGTGGCAAAAATAGTAGATAGTGGGAAAAAAGTGGACCGCGAATTGACCTTGACCCTTTTTTCAAGGTCAAAAATGGTTTTCTATTGCATCGTATAGTACTCGTTGCGAGGAACAAAAGTTTCCATGGAACTATAGGTCTCGAGTCAACCGTTCTCATAAAACAATTGTTGATCTTACAAAAAGGGTCAAGGTCAATTTGCGGTCCACTTTTTTAACAGATCTTCGCCTATGTGAAGGTATAGTGGCCGTAACATATAATTTTGAAACACCCTGAAACTGCTCAAAGTTGTACGTTTAGGAAAACATTCTTAATAAAGTATAATATTCATCAAGGCTTTGTGTTCGTTGAAAAGAATAATGTAAACATGTATTCTATGAAGGAACAATTTATTCATAGCTGCGCACATCTAGTTACTATCTCTACGAAATTCGAGAAGGCTACTACTTGTTGCTGGAACTCGGTGTTTGAACAAGGATCGAGGAGATTATGTTTGAATTCTTCGCCGGTATTATGATCAGACACTTTATTGATATTCGCAGTTTAAGTCAAAATCAAAATATGATTAGTTAAACAGTTTATATGGGAAGAAAATATCGATGAAATTAACATCTACAGCGAATGATATTTTATTTAAATATTAGCAGGCTCCCATGCGTGTCCCTTGATTTATTTATAGCAGCATGCAGTGTTTGCCTGCATCTGTTGAATCAGTTTCATTTTAATTTAATAAATCTAATGTTTACGACCGGTGTTCATACAAACACGGAAAGTTGATCGATTAAATTATAACAAATGTATCAACGCCTTCTCGAGATAATATGACAAGCTTTGAAAATTTATAATGTAAAATAATGTATTGCTTCCTCTTTATAAGAGAATTTCTCTTTATGTCATAGTGATCCTGCACTGCAAAAGTTTTACGCGATGTTTATAGTGCAAAATGATAAATTTTGCTGAAAATCGAAGCACCCATTCGCACAGGATATTTGCGGTTCGCGTACTATGATACTAAAGTTAAATAGAATTCAGGTGTTCAACTCCTCGAGTTAATGTCGTGCGGTCTGACCGAAAAGCCTTGTTACTACTTAAGAGCATATAATCCTGTCGAAACCTTTAGCGTTTAAATTATTTCGCACCGTTATTTCCCAGAATAAGTTACTCTTGTTGTTTAAACATTCAAAATTTGGGATGTTATTTACAGTATTGATTAATTTAATTCTAGAACCAATAAATTATTTGCAATATAACACACAGATGAAATGCATCTGTCAGTCACAATTCTACGAAATACTGAAAGCTTTAAGTTGCTTTTACACGAATTCCATAAAGTGTACAGCAATAATATAACTTTGTTCGTTTTAGGAAATTATTATAATATACAATATCGTTAAGCCTCGGAATATAGCCCAACATAAAGATAACTGTAATACAATGAAAAATACATTATTCAGACCACTTTTATGCGTGTACATTTAAGATATTATCGTAAAAACAATATTTTTATAATTTGCATAAAATTAATTTCCCATTCGAAATACTGTACGCTCGGGGCATTTGCGGAGGCATGAAAGCAATTTGATTAATACGGATAAATAACGAAGAATCGTACGAAATGGATTTACGAGTTATTTTTGCGGAGCACACTTTCGCATATAAAATGTATTGCGTTAATTTTAGACGAATCGTAAATAAGTTCACGAGAATGAACATTGACACTTGCCTGGTCTTTGAAACGACGAGTTTTCAAGAAGTTTCTGTTAGTAAATGCCGAAATGAAATTAACATCGGATTAGGCGTGCCACCCACTGCGATCTGAACGTTAATCCAAATGAAATCTCGAGTTTCCGCGGATTTATGGGGACTCGACTTTATCGAATATCGTGTCCCGATGTTGATTTACAGTTACGCTTCATATTTCTGCTGTATG
Source organism: Halictus ligatus (assembly GCA_028454255.1). Classification (NCBI taxonomy): domain Eukaryota; kingdom Metazoa; phylum Arthropoda; class Insecta; order Hymenoptera; family Halictidae; genus Halictus; species Halictus ligatus. Next base: position 2,884,050 of record CM052129.1, read on the forward strand.
CAGCGACACGTGTAATTGTTCAAACGCTCTGAAAATTAGAGTAATCAGTTAGTTAGTGACTTTTAAAAAAAAAAACGGATCAAACGATTCCAGTTTTCCTGCGCAGCTAGGATCAGTTTAGCAGACGACGAACAATAAAAATTGGGAAAAAATTTGATACAACTGACCCGAATCTATGAAACAGATTTTTTAAATTTTCATTACACCCACGAATAAGACGGAGTTGTAAACGGCAACGTTAATCTTTTAAATGCAATTTTTTTTTAATTTTCTTTTTTCAACACTTCACAGAAGCTCTGAAGTTGTTCACTTCTGAAAGAGATATTCCGATTTGAAGGGTGTCTGAACAATCACGCGAGTCACTGCTGCGTATTTCTATCCAAGATGGCGGCAATGTGAAACTTAATAGAAGCCCTGCGGCGTAGATTTACGAACGTGCGCGCTCCATTCAGCGTTCGTAGCTTTAGAAATTCTTAAGTGGTCCTGTTTACTTTCAGAGAAACGTGCGTGTAGGAGCGCGCTTGTCAGGGATGAGTGACAGCTTGTGTATGGAAAAAAAAAGGGTAGGCCAGGACGGTGCCGAGGAAGAAAGGGCCCCGAGAAAATTGAGCGGTGCAGTGAAAGGTCGTGCACACCGAAAGGAAAATACCACTAACCCACATCTTATACAACTGTATTAAGCAACTCCTTGTCTGGCTTGAAGGAGCTACGTATTCACCGTGACCCACCTAACTTGAGCTTAATTCTTATGGCAGGGAAAAATGTCAGAGGAAAAGAATATACTTTCAAATACTCACCGTCATGTTTTCCGAGATTTCAAGGTCATCAGAATTGATTCTCTAAGTGGAATATCTCCACCATCGTGATACGATGGCCAAGGCCACAATGCACCCTATAAAACCTATGACCTTCGCGCGACCTTGAGCACAAACGTTCACAAACACTCGGCAATTGATGGAAACAGTGAAGGAACTCTGATAGAAGGATTGGTTAACGAAATTGTATGAACTAAATAATAGCCTCTGACACTTTTAACAAAAATAATGATTACATATTGTAAGCTTCACGATTTATTCATTGTTTAATATCTATAAAATTACAGATACAGGGAACACGAGCTGATAAATTTAGCACAAATATATCACCGAGTGACTTTGCAAATTTTTTATCGTTAAGATTGGTCTGTAAAAATGACACACAAATTAAACGTTATTCCACGGCTATTTATCTGAAATATTCACAACTCGAAGCATCGATTACAGTAACTCGATATCCAACGCGTTACTTGAATGTTACGTCACCGTGAACAACTATCGCAAATGTATCGAGCCGAAGTCAAAGTTGTGATGGATTTTTCAGAGCGATGGCGGAAAGAAGAGTCAATGTCGTTAAATATTAACGCACACTTGGCAACGTAACTAGCGGGTTGCCATTTACAATAGAAGTGGGCTTGATCGAATCGAGTTCTCCGGTTTTAAAGTACCTGTAAAATTTTGAAAAACTTTAATCAATTGCTAGAATCAATTTATAGAAACGAGAACACTTTGCAAATTTATTGAACACTGGGTTTACCAAGAGTGACTATTTTACGTTGCTTTGCAAAAATAAAAAGAACCTGTTTGTCCAAATTCTTTTTATCGCGTGCGGCCGAAAAATGAAATTGTTGATTAATTCTTCATGAATGCATGTTCCTAGTAATAGCGAGTTAGAACGCGTCAGTTCCGCGTTAAATATTAGCTTGCCCGAAAAGTTGCTCTCGCAATATCATTTGGAAACAGCAACTCCCACGAAGCTTTACGCATTTCTTGTTTATCGCAAGTAAAACAGCGAAGCCGTTTGAAATCTTTTTACACGACGCTGTACCGGACAATTTCGTTCCACGGTCGAGGGGTTCCGAAATTTCATCAAGTTTCACAATCGTCATACAGGTTTTTCTTTATCGCACGCAGTTTTAGAGACACGACGCGCCTACTCTATTCGGGTAATTGAATTTGTCCCCGCTTATATTTCAATTTAGTCGAACACGCGGCACCGTTTTAAGTCGCGGGATCGATCTGAACATGCTCAACAAGTGCTCATGGGCGTTTCGTATCATCGACGAAACAAAGATTTATCGTTAACGGCCGCGGTAACGGGACATCGACAAATTTAATCATTTTTTTTCAGTGTAAAAGAGATCAATTTACTGCAAAATCGGATTGGTACTCGAACTGTTCGATCTAGAGCAGAAAAAGGAATTAGCTTCGAATCTACACTTAAATGCCTAGATTAGGGGTTTTCCGATTTTTCTTTTGTGAACAGTTTTGCGGAAAATTGTTTAGCAATAACTGCAACTGTGACTTCAAGTGCCTGCCATTTATATGAAGAATCAATATTTTCAAAATCCCCTGTACACTTCTCCGAGCGCTTTAATCTAATAACATTTTTAATGTAATATTGAATGAATTTTAGAAAATATTACTCAACGAATGGTATCCCTAAAATTACAGAAGAACGTCTTTTATCGCGTGATCACAGCATAAGTTGCAGTTAGGCGACAGACGGGACGCCACGGTTACACAATATAACAATGAATAGTTCACTTCCAGACATGACAATAAATTGTATTCGGCGAACAATACTCTTTTCTTTTTTTTTTACAAGGTGACATTTTCGAATGAATCGATTTCGACAGATTCACATGTGACTTGTATTCAATTACAAATTGATTTCATAATTTTACACGGCTGAATTGTGTACAATTTATAGCTTGTGACGGTCTATTAAACAGTTCATATTTTAATTAAACTTTAGTGCTTGCTTCGTCGTAACCAATTTAATCGATAACAAACGCACGTTCGGGAAAAATATTTGTGCACAATTCCAATTGATTTTCGGACAAAAAATTGTGCTCCTCGTGGTTTTTTACGATTTCAATACCACGTTCGTTATTTATGTAACTTTAACTTCATCGATTTTTCTTTATCTGCTTCGCTATAAAATCAACTTTCCTAGTCATTCCACGTTTATGTTGTAACATTTTCAAAGGAATATTATTTATAAACACAAGAATGTTTGATCAATTTACAAAAATAGCCACAAATTGCTAATTAAAAATTCCAACTATTTGTACACAATATTTTTTATATTTAATTGTTCTGTTTTAGATTGTTTTTTACATTTATTCCATTCAAATATTATATATGCTTATGTCCCCAATGAAAAAGTTTGAATATTTCTATAGCATTGAAAAGTACAAAGTAAGCTGTATGAATATGCTGAACCACGTTTCTAAAAATATATACAGCATATGAAAGTAATATCTTCAAAGATGTATAGATCAAATACTTTTTAATTTTTCCACATTCGTGTGATCAAAAGACCTGATTTATACGTAATAATTACCACACGCTTTTCGTATCGGCAAGTATTCAGAAGCATGAAAGAGACTACGAATGAAATGATAATTATTAATTTAATCCGTGAAAGAGAATGTCATCATTTGATTCAATGTGCCAATGTTTATATTGACAAATAATGTACACACTTTGTTTCGAAGTGTCTCATTCGTGTTGTTTACAACATTACCTTAGAAATCTTTAAAGTAATAAATGGCTAAAGAATTCAGAAATTTATCATTGGGGATCATAATCCCCATATACAAATAGTATTTTCAGATTTAATGGTAAACAATATTAACAACAACTTATACAACTAACAACAAAGTATTGACGCTATCCACAGCGAACTTGGCAATCGGAAAACAATGGAAATTTCTTACTCCCACACAATGTAAATTTTTTGAAATAATGGTACACAAATTTTCTGCTTGCTGAAACTTTTTGTAAGTGCGTTGTAAATATTTGACTGTTAAACGTTTCTCGAAGTTTGCAACATCTTCATAACCACCGTGTATTTAAGTCAGGTTTTATGAGCAATAAGCAAACCAGGTTCCGTCAAAATTTATGCGAAGAAACAGCGAGACTAACTATTTTACTTTGGTATAGGGAAAAGAGTATGAAAACATGCAGAAACATAACGTCTTCATTATATAAAGTTCATCTCTTGCTAACTTTTGTTGACTTCTTCTTTCTTATCCTGCACTTGGTTCCTGATATCATCACAGAATCAACATGTAGAAATTTATTTATTGAGAACACTGTGCAAATGTTTATCCATATTAATTACCAAATCCCAAGTCACATATTTCCAGAATTAATGGTAGATTCATCGACAATTTTTAATTCTATATTTAAGATATATTTGAGCACGTGTGATTTGGAAAGTAGCTGTTTCTGTGTCTGACCAATTTCAGTCATTTCTACTTGTGGCGAGTGTAGACCTGATATTGCTCGTATTTCATTAAATTTAATATGTTCTCGGTATTATTTTTGGAGGATTAACGTATGAAACGAGTAATGTAAGATACCACTACCAACATTTGCAAATATTAATACGTATTTAGCGTTAATTTATTTTAGCATCCACAGCTCAGGTTATTGGCAACCACGTTTTAATTACATTACATACAGTTTTCGTTGTGCATTTGCAGTGCAATATGTTGGACCTTTATGTACACAAGGGCCCTGTTTCGTTTACGCTTCTATCCGATTACGTTGTTTATAAATATATTCATCTTTTATTCTTCAATTTTAGTTGGGTAATAAAACGGATGAAAACTTGATGTATTAATATCCGAGAAAATCGAGTTTGAAAATGCACGCGTGCTGTTGGATAGGGCTCGTCTGGCGCGTCTGATCATGACCAACCAATACTACTTCCTGCATATACTATAGCACGCGAACGCGGCGGATCTTCGAACTCGATTTTCTCGAGAAGGAGACGCTCAGCAAAAAAATGCTACTCCTTCTTTTCGACTAGTTTTTGTACGTAGAATCACCGCCCGACGGGAAACACGTTTTTTGGAAATTGTTAGGGGCTCTAAAATGGTAACAGTAGGGGGTTGACCGTGGATCGCCGTGTTCGTAACATCGCGAAATAATCACCGACGGCCAACGCGTTTAAATTGGGGGCCGCGGCCGTTATTCCGCAAGTTTTAAGAACACGGAGAACGGCCTACCCTCTGATCCGCTCAGAAAAGGGCACCCGTATCCGCCGACGCAGGTGCGCGTTCGAAAGGCGCGTGAATCGGAGCCCCACCACCGCCGTTCGTGTACCACCATGCTCCACCGTATACCGGACACATCTATAAAAGCCCCGGTCGCGCGGCCTGCTGGCTTCGAGTTTACTTGCCGAGCCCTTCGATCGGGATCATCCGTAGGTCCGAGCGTGGATTTGTCGATTTTTTTTTTGGTGAACTTGTGCGATCAACGAATAGCGAGCAGCAGCGTGTTCGTCGCTCGCAGTCTCCTCCGGCCGACTTCCGGGTTTACCTTCTCGTTCGAATCGAAGGTGAAAAACGACAGAGACCTGTCCGAATCAGAGTAGCCGACGAAAGTGTGCGAGCGAAACGCGCGTAGAATTTTTCAATTGCCGAGAAGATCCCTCGATCGTTCTCTCGTCGAACTCTCGATCGTTTCTTGTGTAATCCCGAAACTTTGTCGAAGTCCGCGAGGTGACATTGAAATTGTCGGGTCTTGCCATAAGTAATTGCAACTTTTGGAAGGTCAGAGAAGGTCTAGAATATTTGTTGGCTAGAATTCATGGAGATTCATTTAGACTCCCGCGATCGAAAAGCTGTTTGAGAATTCGTGGACTCTGCATGACAGTGAATTTATTACGAACGTGCTAAAAATTGTTTACAAAGACCGTGTATATACTCACCGCCGCAGAAGATACGTACAGCTTTTATAAACTGTTTTTGACTTCGGAAAGCATGCAACGAAATTCGCATTGCTCGTGGGGTGACACGAGTCTGCGAGCGTTATTGCAAATTACAGAATTTCGATAGAGCGAAAGTATATAACGAGAAATGAAATTTTACTACGAGTTTAAATGGTCAGATTTAAATCAGATTTTGAAGACTTTTGTAATTAAGAGATCAACAAGCTGTTGATTGGCAACGACGAATAATTGTGTCACGTTATAGTTTTTCATCGGAATATTCTTTTCCAACAATTATTGCAATTTTCTGTAATTTTTCAATCGTTTTACGATTTATGCTCCTGCATTATTTGCTTTCGTGATATTTTAGCACGTTGGAAATCACTTTTCGTGTTTCGAGAAATCGCCCTTTTTCATTCGCTGTTGTTAACTTTGAAAAGTCTGGAAATTGGAAAAACCACTTGCCTCTATGACAAATTTTTGCTTCGGCGAAAGTATAAACTTTCGCGAGTAAACAAAACGGTGGAAATTCTTCGCTTCCGTCCGTTGTGCTAATTTTCCAATCAAAGTTTCGTTGGTACATGACGTTCGAAGGGGTTCCGTGCCAATCAAAATTAACAATCTGAAATCGCAAACAATGCGAGCAACTTTCCCGAACATTTTGCGTTTTCTATGTGTGCAGATTGAAAAGGAAGAGATTGCATAATGTAACAATGATGACGTCTCTAAAAAAAAAGTGTACATAGAGTCGACTTGTTTAAAGATTTTAAATTGTAAATTAATTAGCAATGTAAAACGTGTGCCGCACGATTCAAGGGAAATTAATATTTAAATTGCAATATTTATATGTATTCTGTCCTTACGCGGTTTCTTCCTCGAATTTCATTTTTTTTTCTGCTTTGGACTCGATCTCTTCCTTCGCGTTATCTGACACGAAAAGAAATTTTGAATATTCTTTTTGATGTGAATTTTTATTTGTTTTCTTTCAACCGTTCTGAATAATTTAATTCAATCATTTTCGTCGGGATTGTTATCTACAGAAAAATTTCGGTCCTGCTTTTGAATATATTTTTATTTTCAATAAATAAAGTGTCAAGAAATATAAAACTATTACAGTGATATCAAATTTGTTTAGATAAAAAATATTTAAGGAGTAGATAAAGATGCTACCTTGGTTTGTCATTTTTAGTTCTTCATAAAATTATTAATTTGGCCAAGAAGTATTGTCGCGAAAATAACGCGTCTTCGCTTAAAAAAGCAGTTGAATTTATTTTAGTATATACACACGTTCAACATGAAATTTATTGTATCCGCGGACTGTAAAAGTGAATTTACAAAAATCCCCATTTAACTACACTTTATCCGCCGCAGTCGTTTATTCCCGGTGATGTTGACTTTTTACCGGAGGTTAATTGAATTCTTTAGAGATAATGAAACGGTTATACGTTTCAGGATCTCCATAGTGTTCATTGAATTTGTTGAACCAAAAATTGAGGCTGTAATTGTTTGTACATTACACATTTTTCGTTCTTTTTTATTTTATTCTATTTAAAATTGTATACACTTTAATTATAGATCGAAAGTACTCATTTATTTGATAAATGGCTGCATAATAAATTAAATATTGTTTTATCAATAGCGATTATTGTTTATTCATGAAATGTACGGAAGGACGGCATTATTATTCGCATTATCATTTTCTTATTTATTATTCAGCTTTCTCCTATTAAATATTGTTTAACATTTCACTTGCTAAAATGCGCACTATTATGGAATTAAATTTGTTGTTTTTTCTGATACAGAGTACAACTGGTCACATGGCGGTCACTTCCGAAAATTCAGTGACGATTTTTATACGCACCTGGACCTTCATGATCATCTTCTGCTTTGCGAGCAACGCAGCCGGTATGTAAAAGCCACAATTCGAAATACTAAAATATTGTTATTCAACAAATTTTGCGAACTATTTGTTGGAATCAAACGAGATTTGAACCGAAAATTGTTTGGAGTTGTTTACTTGCAATAATTAGTTTCTTTTTTATCAAGACATGAAGGTCACCTTCATGAAAAACAGCTCGAATAGTTTTCTATTCATCATTCATTAATCTTTAGAACCACAAGGTTAAATATGACGATACAAAAATTCAAGGTGACCTTGAACTATCGTTTGATAAATGTTTTGACACAACAAATGGTAAATTTAGGTGGCACAGATAAATGACTCGCCCTGTGCATTATTTTAAAAAATGACAAAAGATTTGGATAGACACATTCTCGTTATTTTTCTCAAGTAATATAAACTAGTTCCTTTTACGGCTCTCTAAATCTAGTGTTAAATACACAACGGTTCCGTAAACATCCGTATAACAATTATAAATTGCTACAGAAAATGGTTTAACACGAGAACTGTGTCTCCGTTGTTTTAAACTTGGATGAAATCAAAAGATCGGAGACCCTCGGAGGTATAAACAACTCACGTGTTATCTTTTACAATTACGAAACAACGAAGATTGTTTCTAAAACGTCGGTAATACTTTTCTCAACCCCTTCCCGTAATACGTCTGTAACAATTGTACGCACCGCATACAGTCATTTGTTTAAATAAAAACGAGCAGTAAACGTTCCGCTTTCTAAAATAATCGTTTGCATCTCGAAAATGTCCGAGGGAATTTTGAACAATTAAAACCGAAAATCCAGGGTTGCTCGGCAACGAACGTACGTCTACACCTACACGAAAGAAAAAAGAATCGATTTTCCAAAAATATTTGAAAAATATTTGTAGTTAATTTAGTCAAAAGTTCAGAAAGCTAGCGAAGTTATGCGCTCTAATAGACTGACGCATATTTTAGCGACAACTGCAGTTATAATATGAAACCACATACAATTTATCCACGTTCTTTCCTAACGAGGTTATTCAAAATCGACGACCAGTATTTTTCAAAAACTGATGGCGCATCAGATTTATTTTCTCTTTGGAATGCGCATTTGAAAACGTCATTCGTACCTTTGTGAATAAAAACCGAAGGATCGTTTTAAACGACCTTTTCAAATGATTTTCTACGTCCATCCTCGCATAATTAGCTCCCGCAGCGTCAATTTTCAAAAATATATATTTCATAATGCGTATAATGAACTACATTGACATCATAAGTTTCCGTGAATTGATAAATACAATTATCAGGTTATCCCATAAGTAATGGAAATTTTCTCTCCTATTTTGATGAAATTCAATTTATTACTAAAACGAGAAACGTATTAAAAGAAGACGTTTCAAAGATGTCCGATTTTCAGCGTCTGTCACGGGTAACCACTCCGCATAACTTTTGATCTAGTGATCTCCTAGGATTGAAACCTGGATTTTCGGCATTTTCTCGCCAGAATCTACAGGACTATATAAAAAAAAGTTACAAATTTCTGGTTTCCCGAGGCAAAGTTTAACCTTATTTATCCCTGCATGACTTTCATTAATTATCAGCTTTCAATATTCGTAATTCTGTAGACTTTAAAAATGAATTAAAATGCATTAAACGGTTATGGTCACAGTTCGTACAAAAATTCAGATAACCTCTTTCTTTGGAAATGGAATTTTTTGTATTCTTACAATGACGTGCTGAAAACGACGATTTTATCCGTCCTTGATCACTGTACGTAATAAACTTGACATCTTCTTGGTAACGTGCAGAACCCCCTTGTATTCTGTGAACCACGCGTGGGTAGCAAGGCAAATATCCTAACTTTCTTATTACACGTAATGTACCAATTCTCATTAGCGTGATAGACTCCGAATGAAGGTTTATTATGGCTATCTACTCATTCCTTTCATCCATTCTCTTGGATAGGAGTGAGATAGTCTTTAAAATTTTTAATAGACACATTATGCGACTATGCACTTCCGGTGCAAATGAGAAATTTCTTTCACAGTGGAGGCGGGGGGAGGGAGGGGGATTAAAGACAATTTCAATATCTATAAATAGTAACAGCATGAATTCGTAGTAAATTGTGGCGAAATACAAAAAGTACCTGTAGATTATAAAATAATAATTCAGACACCTGACGCTGCAATAAAAATATTAAAATACCAATAATTCGATGCAGGTAATTATTTTACAATTTTGTTTAAGTTGTAGAGACGTTCTGTAGTCTGTTTAATAGTTGTTGTGGATTATTTTATTTTCACGGTAGCAACGAGCAGACTTATAACAAGTGCCTTGTTTAAATAAAATCGCCAGTTTTTAACGAGTGAACTGCGGATTTTTATGCAAAATAAAAGTTGCCCGGATTCGTTACAAAACACAGAAGTTTCAGAGAACTTTGTCCATTTTCTAAATAATTTCAATCAGTTGAAAATAGTACAATTTAATAGCTGTTTCGTGAAAATGCATATTCCCTTCATTAATTGAAAAATTTGTAATCAAACGACACGTAAGCTCACTGAAATTGCCACTGAAATTGCCACTGAAATTGCCGCTAAAATTGCCACTGAAATTGCGGATATTTAAATCATTTTTCGCCGCTTAAACCGATTTTATTTACTAACCGATTATTTATTTAAACCGATTTAAATTACAAGCTATTTCGGATAATTTATACGAGCAACGTAACAATTAACATTGAAATCATATGCAACGTATATTACTTCCGGTTCGCTCAATTCTGCAGTCGTCATTTCTACAGGATATAAAAATAGATATTATGGAGGAGTGCTCAGTCGATAAACGAGTGTGTTTTATGTTTTATGGAACAGAGACAGAACAAAATTGTGATATCAACGAACGTTCATAAATAATTTATGCAAGAATTATAATGAATACGCGAAATGAAAACAACCCCGTCTTTTTTTTTATTCGTTTTACCGTTTTTGCTTTCATTCCATTACGAAGCATTGTCTCCCTGAGGTTTAGCAAAAAACCTGTGCAAGATTGTCAACAATAATATTGCTAATAATTTCTCATACTCCTCGTTGTCTTCTATTTTTACGTATGCTAAAATATCCAAGAACAAATATTTTACCTGTCTCTTTTCTTACAGAGACTAGAATTAAACAAATTCGTACTCTGCCAATAATTCAGACAAGTTAACATTAATTTGCAAATGATGCGGGATGCAGAATTTAATTGGCCTTCACGTTCTGTTTGTTGCTTGCATTTCTATTTCATATGAAGCACGAACGGGTACGCAACATTCCAACTTAAATAATATTTTATTTCCGACATTTTTTTGCGGAATAAATAAAACGAGAAATATATGTGCAGGGGTGCGAAATATTCTAGCTTTCCAATAAAACTAAGGGCACCGAGTTGCTATTATCACGCGGTGCGTTGCATGTGCGTTCATATTTGATTTTCAGCACAGGTTTGCAACGCAAGCGCGAAAAGCTGTTCCCTCGTTTTGCGAAAATTCGACGCTCTTTCTCTTCGAAGAAGAAAATAATTAGAAGTTCTTCGCACCGTCGACGTTAATTTCGTCAATGACAGGCCGTTTCATTAAACCGTCCAGTTTATTTTCCGCGCGAACATAAAGATCGCTGCGAATCGAGGAAAACGTTGCGGGACGGTTCGGTGTGCTGATTTTATTTATGGGAGTTACGCCCCGCGGGAAAGAAAGTCGCGACGCCGAACATTATATTGGAATGTAAACAAATAAGAAAAAGTGCCCCCTCGATTAATCCTGCTCCGCGGTACACAGAAAGTAATTATGCGCGCCTAGAGTGTGCCTCTTGCTTCACCTTCGCCACCGGGCGTAAACTTATTCGCCGTGTGTTTATAGATCGCCGAAGTTTCGCGGAATTCAACGAAAACATCCTGATCCACGGAACGAAAAATTGATCGCGCTACAAACAAATAACAATTGTTTGACCGACATTGTACCTAACAGCGAGGATTCAGTTTCTCATCCTCTACAATGATTCACCTTGAAACTTCAACTTGGGCACCCAGAAATTTTTAACTTTTCTTTGTACAATCCCGTATATCTTAACGAGAACATGTCAAAAATCCAAGTTTCAATCGTAGGAGATCACTACTTCATAAGTTATGGGTGTTTAGGTAATATTTTTTGGGATTTATTAAAATTATTAAAGGAAGAAATACATTGTCACACACCGTCATACATTGTTATGTAACTTATTCTCCTCGCAGCTTAGGAAATTTGTGTATTACATAAAGATTCGCTGTTTAATAATAAAATTTCACAGACTGACAAGTCTGAAGCAATTTTCCGAGTATTATCGTTGGTGATTGATAGGTTAGGTCAAGAAACCGGTATTACCTGTAAAACGCATTCATAATAGGCTGGTCGGCTTAAGAAGGACTACCGCGAGCAATAATAACGAAGTTCATGCAACTTCGTTAATGGGATGATCCCGCGGTTAACTAATCCTCGTTTCCGACGGAGGCCGGAAATTTTAATTGTATATTCGGAGACCCTGTTTATATACTATAAGATTAACTACTTCACACGTTCCCGGAGTTCGGTAGCGGTAACCTGTTGCTAATCCCTGGAAACTGTGCTAACGTTTTCCCATCGATTTATGTTTTTAGTGAAAATTACTTGAGGAGTTGCATACGCCCAAGAACCGCAACGTTACGGTTGAGAATTTTCCCTATGCATAAAATTATATTTTTCTTAGTAGCTTTTCTTATCAATTAAGTGTACTGGAACAGTTTGTCGAAGTTTTTGAAGATCATAGATGTTTAACAAATGTAAGACGGACACATCTTCGTCAAAATGAACGTGAAAATACGATTTTGCAAGGAATTGAAATTTTGAAAGCAATCTTATCTCGACGAAAATAATTTGTTCGTTTAATTTTAAAGAAAACTACCGTAGATATATTTGAACAGATCCCATGGAAGGTTAACAACAGATTTGAAAAGTTTTGAAAAATAATTTTTCCAGAAAAAAATATGCAATGTTTATATTTAGCTAGGATAGTATTTTCACATTTACATGCACCCAATATTTCGACAAATTTCAAAGTTTCATTCTTATGACAGACGTTTTGAGATTTCTCCTGAATATATTTTTGGAAAATTGACTTTTTCATTTCAACCTACGCAATCTATGAACAGTTTGCTTTTCACCAACAAATCTTGCGTTATTAAAAGAGTGGGTGGGCAATTGTGTGATATATTTAGAGAAAAAATACACGTTTTGTCTTGAACGTATCGGGTTTAGCGATGTCAGGGGTCAATGGAGAGGGGACGTACGCAAAAATAAATAAGGAAAGAAAAGATAGGGTGGCCAATAAGAAAGCACAGGGGTGAAAGGGGTGCGAAGTGTTAGAGAGCGTTCGGTAAATTAAAATGATAGATTAGCAAAGATTAGGTGGCAAAATATAGGAGAAAATGATGCTGGACATACAAGCATTTTTTTTATTCAACATTTTCCAATAAATTTAAACTTTCATTGGTGATTTACTGCAGGACACAAGTGACTAATAAAATTAATATTAGAAAGAGCCCTTGGGTATGGAATTACTCAAAAATAATAGTAATAAAATGAAGGTCACTGAATGCTAGTTCATTAACCAGTTAACTGTGATTGACGAGTATACTCGTCAAACCGAAACTCTGTTGTAAAAGAATAAAAGAATTAAAGAATTGAAAGTAATTCTTTCTCATTTAGTTTTACAAGGGCTTTGGTTTTCATAATAGCCGCATTTGGCCCGCGTTCGACGCGTATACTCGTCGTTGCTTGATTTTACTTCCGCGCTGTGAAGGATTTTTCAAATTACATTCCACAGTTGCCTGGTTAATGCTGAAATCAGATTGAGGACTTTGTTATCAAGTGACGTAACAACATAATATACAAAAATATGGAGAAATAGGGCTCGAACAGAATTTTTGAGAAACGAAAGATAAGTGAACGTCGAACACGATGCGCTTCGGAGGCTAATGTCTCTGTTCTCGAGCATTTTTCCGCTGAACAAAATCCAGTGGGCATCGATGACAAGATAAAAAGATGCACTTCGGTCCCTGCCGCGCATCCCCGGCGGAGGTGTCAAGAAGCAGGACTGGGAATCGAAAAGTGAATTGTTGGCTTTGTCAGCCGGTCGATGGAACTGCATAAAACGACTATATTTCACCCGTGCGCGTTCGATGTGGGTGTGCGTGCGTGTACATTTTTATGCCGCCATTCGGACGTTTTACATCGAGCCCCGCTGTGATCCTCGGTTGCACTATGCATTTACAGTGCGTTTCACGAGAGCCTGGACGCGATATCCGCGAAACTTGATATCCAATTAAGACGATATTGTTCTACTATAAACACATGAACTACTCGTTCGAGGCGCGTTCGACTAAAATCCCTTGCTGCACTTCGCAGTTGCCGATTATAATGAAACTTCGCGCAGACTAGAAAGTAACGAGGCAGATTGTCGAAGATCCATCATGGCGGCGACGCACACACCGACGCTATTCGATAAGTCTACTTTACTGTCGGTATTCGTCTCAATTCGAGCCACCTATCGCTAGAAATTTTCCAGCTGGTTTTACACGGACGTGACACAGGGCCAGGAACCCGATTACTGTGCCTATATTAATTGTACAAATTTTTAAAACGTAATGATTATTGAAAAAGACATTTTTCTCATTAAAATCAGTTAACCTACGGTAATTTTAATGTCCAACACACTAGAACTACCAGATGAAAATGACTTGCTCACAATTTTTTCTTTTAGAAATAATGAAGTTTTCGTGAGAAAATTTTTTAATAAACTTTCCTATCGAAGTAGACATATGTATAAACAAAACTGGTACGAAAGCAGTTGCATTTACTGCTTCGTAGTTCTAGTGTTAAGTATTAAATATTGATAGCGGAGTGAACAGAAACAAATGCTTACTGTAATTGAAAAATACCTGATAAGTGATCTTCAGTTTTTCTAGTCATGAAAAAATTAAAAGTGTCATTTTGAAATGGTATTAGACGATTCAACGTATCAAAAATATAGTGAACGCAAAACCTGCTCTACTATCTGTTCGATAATCGAGTTCATGGTAATTCTTCGATCAGAATTCCATGTGCATTGTCTGGAATATAGTCTGTATCCCCAAAACTGTTATTGCGGCTCGAGATACGTGTTATGTGCAACAATATGATACTTACAAGTCTGTACGAAGCATTGTCAAACGTGTTAAGGGTATTTAGTAACTATTAATAGCAAGAAATTAGCAAAAAATTACTATTTGTTAAAATTAAAATTACTAACATACATTGGCCAATTATTAATTTTAGTAGATGTTACAACTAAATCTCATATTCATGTAACATAATTTGTTGGAAAGCTCGTTTTTTATATCTAGATCGACGTTATATGCATATATTACTAAACATTGCTGTATATGTTACATTATTCATGATGGGAGTTACTGTTCAAAATTATGGCATAATTCTACATTGACAACTTCATGTTCACAACATATACGATCAATATTCGCCAATTTTTTGGGGAGATTTCTAATATTTTATATAGAAATTGCAAATTATGTTTCCCAACTCACTACTGTGCACTAGGCCTGGTCACATTTTATTTTAAATCCAAAGAAAAATGACCGTATGAACCTAACCTCAATCATTTTGACAAAACGACACTTCCGTTCCGAACCGCTTCGCTGCAGCATGATTGCATTAGAGTGACTGGGTTGCGTACAGGAAAAACGTTGATTAGAAGATATTCAAAAACTTTTTTCATTTCAGGAATAATGAAATAAAATAGAGAAATACGCAGTTATGTCAACAGTACATCCAGCCGGATAAAAATATATTCAAGTTTTCCAAATTGTGCTTTAATCACATTCCGTTAATTCGATTTGTAAAAACCTTTATATGTCAGTGTAGCGGGAACGTCATGTATGGAATACAAAGCCTGACGAAAACGGCGCAAAAATGTTGCAAATTTGACTGCAAGCGTGTTCGAAATTCAATTTCTGGTTTTGTTTTTACAACTCCGCCACAGTATGAAAACAGAAATCTCCGTTCGTTCTAGTTCGACGAAAAAATATCGCGATTTTATTATCTTCGGTATTTCAATTAAATCGCTCGTTCGTTAATTTTTAGAAGAATGTCCCTTGGGGACGGTGAGCGCGTTTCACGGTTGTGTTTACGTTTCGTTTGGTCGGAGTTTCGTACAGGGAAAAAAGTGTAGATTCACCCCCTTTCTTCCCTGGTTAGTTAATACAAAAAAAAAAGAAAAATTGAATTTGATAACGGTTTCTATGCGGTACTTATGTACGCGGCCGGGTCTCAACGAAGCTCCGCGTATCCATTTCCCTCGTTTCTACGCGCCCAGGTACTTAGGCCACCCTGTTGAGGTTTTAATTAAGCCAATTCACCGGAAAAAAGTGCCCACGTCCCGATTATTTTAGACACCATTTTTAAGAATCTTAATGAGACTCGCCCACATCAGGGCTTTTCTTTAACCTTTGCCGCGCGGTGAAAATCTCATTCGCAACTGCACACGCCAAAAGGAACGTCGAATTAGGTGAATCACCCCATCGCGGTTAAACATTAAGGGCTTTATTTTAAACCGGCCCTTCCGTTCTTTAAAGCCGAGTCTTCCATTCTTTGATCTTTCTTAATGAAACTTCGAATAGCGCAATTTCTGTTCCTCGGTGAAATGTTAATGTTCCGGGGATGATCTTATCAATTTATGCTTTTGTGCATGGAAAAATAATTCATGGAATTGTGACTGTTCAATTGTGGAATCTTGTTTTCTATCTGATCAACTTGAAAATAGAACGGGTGCTTAATTCAGTTACATCATTTCTATTAAGCGACAACTTAGAGATACGATGACATTTTATTAAATTGTATTCCACTTTGTATTTTGTAGATTTTTGATTTTAAACAGAAAAATGGTAAGACACACATTGTAGATATAAATGTATATTTCATATGACACCTTAATGCCATTAAATCGTTCAATAATACTACGATAGTATTACTTATAATTACTTACTGATAACAGTTATAAAACATTCAACATAAAATATTATATGTTTCAGGATCTTGCCTGAGCTATGGCCATTCATGCTGGGGAGGTACGCTTTTATTTACGAATATAATTATAACAAAATTTATTACTTTTGTTTTTATGAAAAATTTTCCTCACCTCAGGCAGAAATTATATGTGGTGTAAGACAATATAAATCACTTCACCTAGCACGCATGCATCATAAGATTAATTACTCAGAGCACAGTGTCTCGACCATGAATTATTAGGATGATTTCTGGTTAGCACAAATTTCAGAATTTTGTAGTTCACATAAATTTCCCAAAACTATCGAGTGAACGTGTGAGAATCGTTTTTCATTCTCTATTAATCACTATGTTGCGGGTTCGATGCAATTATAACAAAAGTGAAATACAAAATTATGAACACACTACAATAACTGAAAAACATTTATTAAAATGATGAAAAGAAAGAGATAATATATATTTAATTTCTGTATCTTACAACTGCCACGGAAAATTTTTATTTCGCACAAAGATACGCTGTCTAAAAAACATATTGACGTGTCATCTTTACTTTTTTAAACAAATTGCTTTGGTTTTGTCGGATTGTTACAATTACTGTATCGATGGAGGTGTAAATAAATTCCGGGATGTGAAAGTAACCACGCATTCGCAAGTCGTTAGGTGTATCGACGAAATGAATTGTTGCAGGCCATGGTAAACGCAGCGGAGGACATAATAACGCTTACTTCGTTACAACAAAAACGATGAGCGACATCCAGCAAGACGTGCCTTCGCTCGCGAAGGAACAATGGCTGCTGTCTCGTTTGATCGCTCGACCGTTGATGTCAACGAAATACCGAGGAAGATGGGACCGACCGTTCAAAATAAAATCGCATTTTCCACAACACTGGGAGGACGGAGAGCTGAACTCGCACGTGAACAGTGATGCGCCTATTAGGTGAATACGGGAAAACATGTACCGGTGGATTGCATGCCGACCATCCAACCATTATTTTTAACGATGTAACCAAACGTTTGAAGAAAATAATCTTGTCTGCAATATTGTGCCCGTCACAATGCCAATGCAAGGTTTCTGTTTCCATTAAAATATTGGTGAACACAGTTGGTCAACGACGTGATAGAGAAAACAATTAGAATGACACGATCTACGTCACAGCACGGACCCGAAGATTAGGCTTAGATCGAGACTCCACTGTTTCCGTTTGTTTTTAATAAAAATACCGTGGGTTCTACACATTTGTGACAAAAATTAACACACCAAATTAATTTTAAAGAGATCAGAAGAATTTAAAAATATTGTCACGCTGTTTTTGATATATTAGGATTGTTAGAAGAAATAATATTATCGACTGAAATGTTGAAGAAATAATATTGAAATTGAGATCAGAAGAATTTAAAAATATTGTTACGTTATTTTTGATATATTAGGATTGTTAGAAGAAATAATATTATCGACTGAAATGTTGAAGAAATAATATTGAAATTGAGATCAGAAGAATTTAAAAATATTGTTACGCTATTTTTGATATATTAGGATTGTTAAAAGAAGTAATATTATCGACTGAAATGTTGAAGGAATAATATTGAAATTCTAATCATATTATCTGTTTCCTTTTGACAGTTTATCTAGAGAAATTTTATTTTCCATCACGATCCGCAATCTGTTAATAAATAAACGGCTCTGCGGTACACATTTTTAAAAAATGACCGGATTGCTAACGTTTTACTCGTTTCACAGAGATCAGAATAATAACGAAGATCAGGACGAAGGGAAACAGAGAAATATCGATGGCATAGGTGACATGGTGGAAGGCATAAACGGAGAACAAAAGGAAATCCCGGAAATTCTTTTAATATCGAACAATGGAGAACACGAACAGGACAGGAAACCGCAGAACGTAGAACTGATCAAATTTCTGGTGAATTGAACAATTATTTTTTCGTTCCACGCGTGTTATATTTTAATTCCGTATGCGTGTAAAGTGTCTCATGTATCTTTCTTGCTTTCAGAGTGATAATTTGGAATGAGAGGATTCCAACACAACTGCGAAACACCGTGTAAAATAGAAATTGTCATAAATGTATTGTGATTCGACTAAGAAGGATATTGTTTGAAACATTTGATTAGTGATTCTTTTTCTCGAATAAAATTGACTGAATGTCTCATCGATATTGGTATCCCCCCTTCCTGATGTAAATCAATCTTGAAATTACTAACTAGCTCTTTATTAATCAACGCTATCATCGATTTGCGTTTATATATTTTGTCGTGGAACGTGTGCTACTTTGTATGTGTAATCTCTTTGCAAAATCTTTTTCGAGAAATTGATTATCCTCTTCTGTGTTGTCAATTATCTCACAGACGAAATTGTAAACACGCTAAACGATCGAAAGATATCCGAAATTTACTGTAAATGACATCGTGACTGCAAAATAAAAAGCACAGTATGTTTTCTAGGTCACGTCAAGATTATGTGGCAACATTGCATGTTCGTATTAATTAACCGTTTTGAATTAATATGAAGATCAGTGCACGACAAGTGCAGTCACATCCATTTATCATTAAGTTCATGCTCGCATCATTTGTTAAACACTGTGATTAATATGTAAAACTGTAAAAGCTGTATCGGTTGGTAGCGAGAAGTTCAGCAGCTTCATCAACGAAATTTCCAAGTATGAAAAAATATAAGAAATGTTACCCAATCTCTGAATGTGATTATGTTATGGTCTCCTATTATACTTATACGATACTTGTATTGTTCTATTATTATAGTATGCATGTATTGTACTATATAATTGTTTCTTTCAAAATTATAACAGAATTTGACACATAGACATGTCACATATAAAAAATATAGCACATGGAATCTCAATGGCGATTTTAATTATGTGATGAATTGAAATGGATTACTCTGTTGTGACACCATTATGGTTGTGTAACCCGTGTTCCTTACGCTTTAAATCCCATTGCGAATGTCTCATTTCTTTGATGCAAAGAAGATAGAATTTATAAATTATGTACAAAATTTAAGAAATAGCTATTATTTCATTGCTTCTTCAACGCGATAATTGAATGCATCATTAAAAATACTATCTGCAAAATTGTTCTTAGACTCTGAACTATGTTTTATTTTTAATAAATATCTGAAACTTCCGGTAATATATTTATATTCCAACTGTTCTTATTGTTAGATATATTTAGAGTAAAAATTAAATGTTTAAGTTCCATATTTGTAACAAACTGTAAATACATGAATAAACAGTGACAAGTTGACATTGAACTCTGTTAAACAATACGATTAATGCTCCGAATTTCATTACTGCTTTCATCTTTCTGAATTATTAACGTCTCGTTTACGAGCAAGTGATGCATTTCAATTGAAATGATCCACGATTAACATATTCTATCCTTGGCGAAACCTATGAACGAATTGTAATGTTTTCCGAGAGAGTGCCATGATAATCAATTGAAACGATAAACGACATGTTGCGCACGTTAAATTGTTTATTGTTCTGTCGAGCGAATTTTCTATTATTTTGTCTATTTTAAATTAAATTATCTAGAAAAATTTTAGTCCAAGAGTTCATTATTCACACGACAACATATTTCTATAAAATGTTTAAACAGCGATTTTAGCGAACAATAAAATACTTGTGGCAAACGAAATCTAAATGAATTCTTCGGTATATTCAAAATCTGAAAACATGTAATTCATCGACATTTCAATTTTAGAATATTTCTTAGAAAGTAAATTTTATTACTTCGACATTCAAGGTGACGTTCAATTTATTTCGTTTGTTATAATACGAACCTATACCTCGTCAGTGATTTTAGTTCCACAAAATCAGTTCCGACCGATACAGTAGGACGTGACACAGAAATGGTAATGGCGCTCCAGAGCCCCACGGACGTGAGACAAATACAGAAATACATTCGGTGACTGGTGTACACCTATACCTCGATATGATAACATCCAACGCCTGTAAGGATCTTGAGTTTCTGCAATACTGTTTTTACCAGCTGACATTAATGTATCGATGGATGATTCACAATTTACAAAACGGTGTCGGACGTTGTTTTATCATCTCATGCTAACGTCGATTTTTACGGTTACCAACATGCAACATAAACAACTGTATTTTGATACTGCAATAAATACATTTCTATTTTTCATAAGAAATCACATTTTTGAAAGGTACATTTACGTTTCATAATCTAATTGATTTCAACTTAAACAACTTGGTGCTTATAAATATCGATTTATATTTGCTTCCTCTTTTGTCGTAATAATATTCAAAATACCTATAATGTAATAATATTCAAAATTCCTTCCCAGCAATCTAATAATATTTAAATTACCTATCGACTTAATAATATTAATATTACCTTACTTATCGAACTAAAAATATTAGAAATACCTCCTCAATCGATTTAATAATATTCAAAATTCCTTCCCTATCGAACTAATAATATCCTCAAATCTCATATTCCAATTATAGTTTATCTTTTCAGTCCTAAAAAACGCAGAGAAATATGATCGCACAGCTAACGAAGGTGAAACTGGTTACAAACTGGCAATATAAACAACGGATAAACTAATCATTCAGGATGAAACGCAAAATCTTAGCGTTGCGATGACTAAATACGAGGATAATGGTCATTTCAGCAGTCGTCCAGCAGGAGGTGCGGAAAAATATCGTGAGGTTCACGTTTCGAGGTGTGAATTATCGATATAAAAACGGAATGAAGTCCATTATATCCGGAGGCGACAATATAAGGGGTGACGTTACGACGGAAAGTTGTGAGCCAAGCAATTTCGTTCTTAGGAGGCTGTGTTACAGCGCTGAATAAATCTTGAGCAAGCTACCTTACTCCGCGGACCTACTTAGAGATTATTATCAGTTGCGATACGTGACAAAGTGCAAACGGTATTCCACTTCTCCAAACTTCCTACGACGATAAACTGAACATGCGGGACCAAACGCTCAGTAATTTCGGTATCGTTTTATATGCGCCGATAACTGCATCGTAATTGTCAGAGCGAACGCATGTCAAGCTAGAAATTATATTCGTTTCCAACAGTGACAATTTTAATTCGAACCTTGTACAGTGTTTCGACACTTAACCCTTTGCACTAGGAGCCATTTTAACTGCAAAACGAAATATTTTTTCCGACCTAGAATATTTCCCATATTTTTTCATGCTATACATACGAAAATGGTGCAATTTACTCGTACAGTAGTGAAATGTTTAGTAATTTATTAAATACAAACAAATTTACTAATGTAAAGAATATTTTGAATAATGATACAGGAATTTTTAGCAGCGCTTTACAGTCGCCATTCGAGTGCCAAGGGTTAACAAATATTTACATCTTGCCGCACATATACCGACAAGAAAGAACAACATAAAAAATCGCGGAAGACAGGAAATGATTGTTCTCTATTAGATTATCTTTCAGGCACCGTTGTGTTTCAGATGAGTTCAAGTAGAATGTTTAAAGATGAGATAATCAGAGAAACGTCCGACATTATGGCCGAGGTATATTCGAAACAAATAATCTGACGATCAAGGTCACTGTTCCAGTTAACAAGCTGCTACTCCATTTTTCGTGTCTTAATTCTACTGACCTGTTCTCTGTATCTCCGAGGACAAAGTAAGTTAACAGAGCGTAAGAATGAGAGCTGTTCTTATTTATTGACCTTGGACGGCCAATATCTTCTCGAATGGCTATAATCAATTCATTCGTAAAGGGCCAGGAGACACTTCAAAGTCTCCAACGTTTACAGATTTTAAACACATACCAAAGTCAAGCAAAAAAAAACACAGACTCAAATGAAATAACAATTTGTGTCAATAACAAATCTACAATATTTACGGTACAACTCATATATAAATAATAAAAGATGTTCAACAATAACGAAGATTTGTGTATACGAAACCTGCATTTTGAAGACGTAAAATATTGAAACAACAACAGAGAAGTAAAGATTTCATTTAATGTCGAATAAAAAGGTTTATTGCAACTTTGTCTCAACACTAAAAAATTTTGTTAAAAAATGTGTACAACGGCTGCAGTTCCAGGGCGAAATTTCGAGACTGTATAAAAAGAGAAGTAAGAATTGAAAATACTTTTTTTAGCCCAGTTTCCCGGTGGAATCTCGACTTTTGGCCCGATATAGAAATAACAAGCGAGAGAAGGCCAGCTCAAGACGGTTCTCCTCCGCATCGTGAGGGAAAGGTTCTGATAAAAGATCGACGTGGATCGTGGGAGGGAAGTTGCTTACGTTATTTAAGCTCGAGGGTCGCAAACCACGTCTCTCTCTCTCTCTCTCTCTCCCTCCCTCCCTCTCCCTCGGCTTGTCGACAGCTGAGATACGATCTGCTGTTCACCAGGCCGGAAGGTGGCCAGGCGGAATTCTTCAGTTTCGAAAAATCGTCGACGTCTGCGAGTGCTGAGTCGACACGTTGCTGGGACGGCGAAATGCAAGGGTGTCTCGAGACCGCGAAGTAGGCTCGAGAGAACGGCTGTATTCGACCACGATCGAATACCACGATTTCTCACTTTCCGTTCTTTCCGCTTGCTGCTGATTTGTCACACCCTTCGCTGCCACTTAACATCTCGCCGCAGCGTCGAATGAAAGATTACTCGAGCATCGTGCGAGCATCCTCTACGGGAACCGACCGATTTGGCTGGCACAGCAACCGAACATAGTCACTGCAGCGCACAGCAACACCTTTCCGAGTGATAAGCTAGGTTCAGGGGTTGATATTGCGGTTTATGGAACGCTTTATGTTATCATAAAGAATCCATTTTTCATCTCCGGTGACGATTCCGCTAAGAAATGGATCTCTAGGAAATCTGGATAGCAATGAAGTGCAAACTGATCGACGAATGTTCTCGTTGGTCTCAGATAATTGATGCTTTCCCATTTCTTGTAGATGCCTTTGTATAGTTGACCTTGTGGACCCAAGGCGGCTCGATAATTCTTGTACACTTAATTTTGGATCAGCTTCCACTATTTTACGGTGTCATCATCAAATTCAACTGGTCGTCCACTTCGAGGCCTGCCAGAGAGATCATAATCACCGGCAGCAAACCTTCTGAATCAACGTTGACACTTGTCGACCTTGATCTCCATAAACATCACAAATTTTCTTTGTCGTTACTGTTGCATTAAATCCCGCATGAAAATGAAAAAGTATGCAATGACGAATGTGATCCTCGGAAGTTACGGACGCCGCTATTTTCTCACAGGGTTGTAAAAAGCAATTATACTGTTTAGAATATTTTGGACACAGGCTGGTTCAACGAAAACTGTAAAAGAATACGTGTTTCTGAAGGCAAAACAAATTCTTTGCAAATAATTGATTTCTTATGGCTACCCCTAATATATGCTGTATAAACCATGTATTGAAGCAACAAATAAATAAACAATAATAATACTTGTTAAATGGATAATACAGCATAATTTAGACAGCGTTGTAGGTAGTACGAGGATGACGAAGGTTTTTTTTCACATTTCGATGGAGTATTGTCGGAGAGCGACGTCGCCGAGGTGGGGGACGAAGCCTTAATTAATAGGTGTGGTATTACACACGAGGATCCACCGATCGCAATTTATGCCTCTTATAAATCAAGTTAACCGACGTGCACGAAACCCATGAAATCCGCGTCGAAGGTGGTAGGTAAGTTGTGGTTTGATTGACGGAAGCCAGTAAATGGGAGCATCGCCACCCCGAGATGTCATACAGAGGTGCTGGAAACCCCCACCGTTCCAACGTCCCATCTAGAAACGGTCGCGATAACGGAACTTCTCCCGCGCCAGAAATCTTAACGGTATCATAAATTCGGATTTTCGATCCTTCCGAATCGACCATTCCGGGGGATCCTTCTGTGGGCACCGCATTCGACGTGAATACAACCGGACCGTATCTGACTTTCGCACCGTCCTGTTTATCTTTATTTCAATTGGCCCCCTTGTATCTGTCCCTTTTTTATTGACCATTTGCCAGCGAGGATTTTTTAGAATACGGTGAAGCCTTGATCCAAGCCCAGGGCTATTAGTTGCGACCGCGTCGAACGTAGAAAAGGACAGCCAGTGTAAATAAACACGGACTGCGCGGCCGATGACGCATACAGTTTCGGATTACGCGCCATGTTTACACTTTACACTGCTCGGCGACCGAGTCATCTTGAAGAGTATGCGCCCCAGGGGAGGGGATAGGCGGACTGACTAAGATCGCGTAGCTCTTTTCGGCTTAGAGCGAGACCTTACTGCATTCAAAACGTTTTCCCCGGAAAGAATTGATATAATATTATTTAAATAATCATAATATTGACACAGTTGCACACGCCATGGCTCGGAAATGTTTCTCCGAATGTCGGAAAAGTGTTCTCTAATTTTTATCGTATTTTGATTTCAATGTGTATTTTTGTTTCACATTTTCTTTACCGACAGTGACCACTTGTCATTTGTCGCAACAATTTTCGATTCTTTTCGGATACAAAACGACGTGCTGCAACTGTTACGCCCAGACAATAGACTGCCACAATTTCATATCTTGCGGGAACTTTCGCTCTTTCCTCGATTGTCAGTACGGTTCTATGGGACTTCACGGGAACCCGAGCACAATGAAAACATCACAAGTAATGGCATACGCAGCACAATAAAACGATATACGCTTCATACGGTCTCTTACTTACTTCCAATGCATTACTTCACCGCGCATCAAGGTTTTAATATAGTGCTTTTTTGTCCGTCCTGTAGAGTACTCGACGCCAGCCCTGAACGAAAATGGTCAATAAATATTGTTATCTTCGACCGCCATGCCAGTCGCAGATAGCTGGACACCGTTTCTAATCAAGCTTGATCACCGTTTTTATTACTTACTTGAACCTATCAAGTGAACCACATTTTCGATAGTATCTACTAAATCTTGTACTTTCCATTCCTATATTATTAACAAATAAATTGTTCTAATTGTGCTTTTACAAAAAGCAAGAAAATAGTGAGGATATTATAAGGGAAAATATCTTTGCTTTTATTCGCAAGAAACGTTCTGGTAGACAAAGTGTGCAGAATTTGGTCTGCGAAACATAAGAAAATTCGAAGCTGGGGTAAAATAACAATTAAGAGGTTGAGATTTATTGTGTGAATTATTTTTCCAATTTTTATTTCACCTTAGCTTCGATTTCAAATCAGAGTAATTCAGGGAAAAAGGTAAAAGTAAGATGAAGAAAGCCAGTCCGTATCGTCAGACCTGAAGAAGACATTTAGGCTGTTGCCTTCAGATGGACCACCGTGTATAGCATTATAATTCCACCGCGGAGGCAATGTCACGCAGCGCGAGCCTGATAGAGTAAACGTTAGCTTCGGGAAACGGGGGGATAAAGGTGTGAACGTGGTTACACGATGTGTCAGACGACTATAACAAATCGCGTGCAACAGTGTTACATTATCGATTAGCGATAGTGTTAAGTTATTCTGCGCGCGTCCTGCTCGCGGGGAAAATGATACGGAAACGGGGAAAAATTTTCGGATGTTCGCTCGGTCCCGGTTATGATACCAATTAGTTCGTTTAATTGGGGTTCCATTGTACGTCTGTCGGCGTATCAATCATTGCAATGCGTAACCAATTGATGCTCCATCTGGTCCCGTACCGGTAGTGACGAGATACGAATCTTCGCTGCGATTCGTCGATAATTTTCTCACTTCTTTGCGTTTGCCAGAAAATGTTTATATAGTCATTTTATTTGAATTAAATTAAATGTTCGATATCATTACCTTGAGCAGTAACACCAGATCATAACTTCGAATATTTAATTTAATTCAAATAAAATGATTGTACATTTTGAAGTTACCATTGCTTTATCATACATTTTCAGGTCCGAGGTCATTCGAAGGTCATAGTGTACAATATCGTTGAACTCTTCTTGACTTCAGCTGCAATACTGTGAAGTAAAAAATATATGGTGCTACTTGAAAATCATTGATGACCTTCGAAAAACCTCGAAAACGACTACGATTGAAACATTTCTTTATAATACTATATGTATAATAATATTTTCTTCTGTCTCTAAGCCTAACGGAGCTACTTAGGTAGCCTGTTTCTCGTGAAACTAGTGGGCGGATAAAAAAAGGTATCCTACGAAAATTGCTGGTCTTTTTGCGTACCATAGGAGCCCATAATAAAAAATATAGGTTTCTAGTTGAAAAAACATAGTTGACCTTCAAATGACATTGAAAACGCCACCCAAATGAAAAACTGATACTGCCCCCCTCTTTTCCCCTCGAAATCCTTGGACACGTGTTTTACAGTTTTTTAATATCTCTCATACTTTTCGAGATATTCGGCTGGAAAGTTTTTAAATGGACACCCTGTATGTCCAAAATGCCTAGACGATAAAAGTCCTAGAGCTACCCCCACTGCCGCGGGGTATAACCCGTGAGGGGTCAAGGGCTTCGTTGTCCTTTTCTAGCTTTGGCGTGGATCAAAGAATAGTGTCTCCTGTACGATATATGTCCTTGGTTAGACCCGGGTTTTGGACAAGTATCGAGTGAACACTGTATCCGGAACCATAACTCTAGAATTACAATAACAACGAGCCAATGTCGAGTCACTTGTAAACTGTATTAGACCCTTTAGTATCTATATGTTTTTAAAATAGTCTCGAAAGTTCAAAAATATTTTTAGATGGAAATATTTTTCCATCAGAACACGTCAAAATAATTCGATTAACGTCGCAAACAATTTTTGCAATTACTGTATCCCGCTTTGGACTCTGAGCTGAAGTTGAACGGACATCACGAAACAATGACTGCAAAACCCATTTGCAGAAATCAATACAGTGAATTGTGGAGTTTACAATGGTGTAACACACGAATGTGTTCAAATAACAATTTATACTAAACTAGACGCCGAAGGTAAAAGCGACAATTTAATGCGAAAAGCGTAATTATTTTTGTGCTACCTTAATGAGAAAGAAGGAAAGAAAGGAATATTTTCAAAATATGTAATTCAGTGGATAATTACATGCTACAGAGAAATCCGTAGTTACAAAGAAAAAAAAAAACGTTTTTACGCTGCGTAAAAATAATCGATCGGTGCTCCTCCTTGACGGTTGCGGCTTGAGAAATTTAATTGAAATGGATGATAATAAGTAAAAGTCAATTATACCAATTCCTCGTGATATTAATTTCAATATGCAAAGTAAAATTATTTTCCGCCATTCGTTCGCGCTTTTCCACTCTTCCATGAATTTCATGCTCATAATTTCAAATAATTGAATAATTTAATACGAGGAACGTCTTTCTGTAATTTTTAATGACTGGTATATTCATTTTTACGCGTGCAGCGTATATGCGTGTGATTTTTAATAAACTTTGAAAATATTACATAAATATGGATGTGGGAAATACACAATAACACTTTACAGATTATTTTTCGGACACTGATTGTTAAATACAATTTTAAATCTCTTGCTTATATATTTAAAATTCCACCGAGAGGATTAATTATTCGCAAGCTTTACCCAATTTGATTTCGAAGTTATGGACACCTCTCTATATTTTTCGAAGCGTGAGAACAAATTTTTTTGCTTCGTATAACTGAAAGTTGACAACCCTCAAATCTTACTTTTTATTTTCGAAAACTTGGTCTCGTTTATAAAATATAATCATGCTACTTAAATCTTGTAATTAAAAATGAAGTTATACAGAAATCTTAATAACTCAATCCCAAGAAATAAACTACAAAAAAAAAAGGTAGAAATTATGTAGAAATTTTATTTTTTAATAACTATTTGATTCATCAATGTTGAATCAATACGCTTATAGTATTTTATTATTATTGACGCAACGAATAAAATATCAAAATAGCAAGGTTCAGAAATTGTTATTTTGTTACAATGGTTAGGGAATTTATGTTCAAGACTCGCTGCTGTTTTCTTGTTGGTAATTTTAATTTTCTGGTACGGATTGATGTAAATTCTGGAACACGATATTTTTAAAAACTTCGAGCTCATCGTTATAGATTTCGATGGTCGGTAAATTCGGTAAACGGTATTGGAATCCGCATCCCCATTTTGAGAGGCCGTAAATTCGGTTGGCTGTCAGTTACAGGTACAACAACAAAAATTATGCAGTTACCGTTCATGGAGAGGCACTAACGGCCACGAAATCTTTGAAAATATGTACACCCCTCAAGAACATTATTCCGAATTTGATTTCCCAACACAACGTTTCACTTCACCGCAAATAAAATTTCCTCTTTCGGAAAACACTGGGAATTCAATAAATGATTGAAAACTGCAAGGCTCGTTGCATGGAAAATTCAATTTTAATTTTCCGTAACGCCACTCACCCTTCAAAAAATTTTTCAAAATAATGGACATCCACAATCCTTTTTGTTTTTGTTAAATAGGTAATATTGGACAGTCGAATTTATAATTTTAGGAATTATCCGATTCATAGCGAGTCGTCATAACTGATGTAACGATTAATATGTACTTTTATTAATTGTGGATCACTAATCTATTCAGACTGATTGCGAATTCAGTGCCGCAGAAATGAAATGAGAAATTTTCGCTTCGGAAGGTTCAGATTCTCTGTTTTACTAGCATCTTTATGATTCTTATATTATTTAAAATAAAGACAAAACAATTAACTCCCTCCAAATATTAACAACTAACGTACTAATGCTTACGAATGCATTAATGCGTGGTAATTTTCATTGAAATTAGAATATTTAATTCACTAGTATCGCTTATTAAATCCATTTTATTCGTTGGCAATTAATTCACGTTTATTAACGATAAACGAGAGCCTGCTAGCACATCCTACACGAAAGTATTCATAGTAACGTTTTGTGGTGATATCTACCATCAGTTTGGTGCATGTGTACTGAACTGATTCTTAATCAGTTCATTTTTTCTTTCATTTTTTAAACGAAGCTGTCCACGCGATTTCATCTTTCTCGATTTCCATCTTGTTCCCCTGGCCTCGTTTCTACAGGGTGTAAAGAAATGTTCGGTCTCGGCTGCCAAGGCGCGTTCTACATCTTCGGATCGATCTGCGAAAACAAGGTTGCCGCAAAATTGTCCTCCACCTTGAATCTCAATGTCAAATTTGGTTTTACTACATTGCTCGCGCGAAATTAAGCGACAGGAAATTTCACCTTGACGTCCAAGGTCAGTTCAAAAACAATTTTCGTCAGGACAACGTTGTTTCGCCTGTAGCAGAGAAGACCAAACATTTCTTCGCACCCTGTACAACGAGGCACGCGCGAAAAACGGTAAACCAGGTATTCACTTCCGGTAAATCCTGTTTTTCTGCGTGCCAAATCGTTTGTTCCAGCAAGCAGTTTTTGCTTTCTAATTATGTAAAGTCCAACCAAGATAAATCCGACACCGTCCAAAGTCCTGTCCGCCATCGGTCTTTTTGCCAGCATGAAAAGTAGGCGCATTAGTCATCCAATTTCACCCCACATTCTCCCACATTGATAAAAGAACTTTCTATTACTTTTGAACCTAAATACTACGCCGTACGCCATCGCTGTGACACAGACCCAGCCTCAGGATCCAAGTACCGGGCGCAAAGGGAGTTTCTAAAATATATGAAACTGCGCATGTCAAGAAATATATTTATATTGCATAAATCTTCTTCAAAGTTCATCTTGCGATTTAAAAGAAAAACAGCATTCAAATTAATATTATTATTTGCTTATTGCTTTAAACCAAACAAGGTTTCTGAAGCATATGGTGTACATAAACAATATGGATACGACAAACAATAGACAGCATTAGGATTATATTAATATGTTGTTAACTTAACGAGCAGCTTAAAATTAATTTTCAATATATTCAATACGTTTATCACTCGCATCTTTAAGGGCTGTTTCCAAGAACCAGCACTCAAAAAAAAAAAGAAATTGTATTAAAATCGGCTTGTATAATTTGAATATTTGTTCCCTTGTAGGAGAATATGACTGGTTAAATATAAAAAAATTGTAAATCATCGGAAGATTATTGTAACATCGTGTACCGTCGGTCGGATGAATAGAAAGGAGCATAGAATTGATCGTCGTCCTTGAAGGGTTAAATCTCCAATAAAATGCTGGTGTCCGACGTTAGATCACTGCGATTCCCAGGTGGAATCAAGAAAAAAACCAACAGAAGGAAGCGTAGGGACAAGGGTCGAAGCGAGCGAATCCGCGTGGCGTCCCTAAATCTTCCAGCAGAAGACCGAGGAACCGCTCAAAGCGAAAGGCGTGAAAGATTAGATTTGAAATATGAACGAGACATCGATATGACGGCGCGCGATTGGAGCACGTGGTGGTTCCCGCGTCCACCGGACCAAGGAGCCTAGTGGACGCAGCTTACGAGGCCGATCTGCGCAAGCACAGGTGCAAGTTCGAGGGTATAAAGAGGAGAAACCCGAGCCCGCTGCGCGCACTTTGTGCTTCATCTGTCCGTCATTCACGTCGTTGCACGCTCGTTGTTTCGCAGTGATTCGCTCGTTCCTTTTCTCCGTTCCCTACGATTAATCGGACTGCACCGGAAGAGCTGCATCCTCTGCGCCCTTCGTTGCACCCCTCTGCTGCTTGGAAGATCGACTTAGGCTCGCTCGGCCCAAGGTACGTGCACGACATAATCATTTCGACGAGGAGATTTTCGAAAATGTTGAAATCTCGTTTCGTATACGTTCGTTCTCGGTGCTTTTTGGGAAATGAAAAATCATTTCGTTCGTGATGGTTCGGGGCATAGTTTGCAGAAGTCGAGGCAGAGAAACGGGGAATAACCGTGGTTACTTTTTGGGGAATGTTGAAAAGTATAATTGCGATTTCAGTTGTATTGGTTCCGGGCATAGTGCTCGGAAGTTGACGCGGAGAAACGGGGAATAACTATGGTTAGTTTTTAGGAAAAGTTGAAAAATGGGGAACCGCAGAGAAACGGTGAATAACCGTGGTTACTTTTTGGGAAAATTTGAAAAATATAATTGCGATTTCAGTGGTATTGTTTCGGGGCATAGTTCTCGGAAGTCGATGCAGAGAAACGGGGAATAACTGAGGTTATTTTTTAGGAAAAGTTGCAAAATATAATTGCAATTTCAGACGTTTTGGTTCGGGGCATAGTGCTCGGAAGTCAACGCGGAGAAACGGGGAATAACTGTGGTTACTTTTTAGGAAAATATGAAAAATATAATTGCGATTTCAGTGGTATTGTTTCGGGGCATAGTTCTCGGAAGTCAACGCGGAGAAACGGGGAATAACTGTGGTTATTTTTTTAGGAAATGTTGCAAAATATAATTGCAATTTCAGTCGTATTGTCTCGAGGCATAGATCTCGGAAGTCAACGCGGAGAAACGGGGAATAACTGTGGTTAGTTTTTAGGAAAAGTTGAAAAATATAATTGCAATTTCAGACGTTTTGGTTCGAGGCATAGTGCTCGGAAGTCAACGCAGAGAAACGGGGAATAACTGTGGTTAGTTTTTAGGAAAAGTTGCAAAATATAATTGCAATTTCATACGTTTTGGTTCGAGGCATAGTGCTCGGAAGTCAACGCAAAGAAACGGGGAGTAACTGTGGTTACTTTTTAGGAAAAATTGAAAAATGGGGAACCGCAGAGAAACGGGGAATAACTGTGGTTACTTTTTAGGAAAATATGAAAAATATAATTGCGATTTCAGTGGTATTGTTTCGGGGCATAGTTCTCGGAAGTCAACGCGGAGAAACGGGGAATAACTGTGGTTACTTTTTAGGAAACGTTGCAAAATATTTTAGAATACAAAATATAGAAACGGGGACGAACGCGGTTGCTTTTTTTGGGACAAAAGTAGAAAGATACGATTGCGATGACTTCTGTATCGGTTCGATGGACAGTTCCGGGAAGCCGAGAAAATCGTGAAGGATTTTATGTAGATTTAGGGGCTTTGAGGGATTGGTGAAAGTGTGGCCACAGTGATCGGATTATTCGCGGAGAATTAATTAGAATGGAGACCGTCCGACCTCCCGTTTCAAAGGCAGTGTGATTGCGATGTAATTGTAGATGGTGAACGTTGGGAGCATAGGTAGAACGTTGCCTCTTCGTAGATATTATTTCGGGGCAACGAGGGAAGTTTGGAACCGCGGGGGGGGGTGGGGGACCGGGCGAGGTGTCTTATTATTCGCCGAGCGACCTAGAAAAAGGGCTTTTAGGGGACAGTTTAGAGACGATTGTTGGCAAAACATGCATTAACGGCCGCGAAAGATGTCGGATACTCTCTTTACCGCCTTTGAAGGTCCCTGGGATTTTTCGAGTCGCGTGTTTGCGACGCTTTTGCTGCGGGAGAACGGTGCTGTGATGCGCACGGAAGATAATCCGCGAACGGTGACAAAAGACGGTCTCGAATTCTATCATTTTTAAACGCATTACGTGTCCTTTGCGGCGTGGAGGATAAATCTCCTCGGAATTTTTTTATTATATAAAAATAGTAATTGGATAGTTTCAATCGCTTGACTATTTCCACGTTTTTCCTGATGCCGAAAATTTTGTTACTGTGCCGATAGTATTGCCATATTGTCCTATAACAATTATTGCCCATTTTCCATTCGAAACGCTAATTGCCAATATGAAAATCTGTCCCGTAAAGAGATAGTCGTTTTAAACGATTGAATGCTGCAACAGAAAGAATGATTCTCGAGGTTAGATTCTCTGAAATGTCAAGGTTACAGATGTTTCTCTTTTTTTATTTAATGTGGTTGGTATAGTTCCTGTAACATTTATCAGAGCATGATCGCTGCAATTTGCTATTCCCTTTCGGAAATATTAAGTAGTTTATGATCGAATCCGCCGGTTCAGGAAATACTTTAACTTTGATATCGAGTGGTACTGGCGGTACAACGTTTACCTTCTTAAAGTTGACGCTCAGAAGAACGGCTCCAACCCGAACACAAACATTTACTCGATGTTATAATTTAAATATTTCCCGAACCGACGTACCCCGATCGTTAATACTTTTATACATTTTTGTGGAGAATAAGACGCCGCATCTTCTGACCAAAAATTGTCCCTCAAATATTAATTTCTTCGAGAAACGTCGTTAAAACTTGGAACATCGATGTTAGAACATGGTTAAAGATAACGAGAATATTTTAGGTTGCATTTTTAAATAGCTCGTTCTCTATATCTGTAGCAAATTTTATAAATTTATGATAAAACCGTAAATAGACGCAAAATGGAAGAAACTAAAAGAATTTGAAAATTCTGTAGAACTATTTTCACGTGAATATAATCATTTTAAAAAGGAATTGATGTCTGCGTCTACGTCTACGTAGCTTCTATAGCCTCCAATTAATGCACACAATTTTTATTTTGCATAAAAATCAACGATCTACTTGCGAAATATCGTGGGTGTTGTATACTAACGATATCTACAAGAAAATGTTGTCATTTTATTAATATTTAACTGACAGCAAAGTGTCCAGAAATTGCAGAAATAGACATTCTGCCATAAGGTCCTCGAATCAGCGTACAGCGATACTAAATTACTGTTTTCTGAAAGTGGAAAAGGAATTCGCCGTTACATGCCGCGCGTGTTTCTGCAATTTCAGGAAATAATGAAGTCGTTGGAGCAGGCGAATGTTAGATAGCAAGAAGAGAGAACAGGTTCCGCGAGATTTTAAAAACGCAGGAAGTTTACCATTAATTTGTTGCTGGGGCTCGCGCGGGTTCTTTTTCGCAAGTGAAAACAACGTGTGTGATTATAACTCGCACAGACGGCGCACATTACTTGCTTGCACGGTGAAAATCGTTTTTACTTCGAGGAACCGTCGCTCGCAAAGTGGTGTCCTCGGTTCGAAGAAGATTTAAGAGTCCGGTTACGTTCGTGCACGTCTCATTTAATTTAACCGTGTAATTGGTTGATTGTAGTCCGCCTTATTAAGTCTGGAAATCGCGTTCGTGGTCCGTCGGTGTCGATCTTTGAAAATTCTCTCGACTTTCTGTCCGTTTTGTGAGTTAAATTAAATGACGTCGTTAATTCGCGGAGAGGTGACAAATTGCTTCGTATCTTTCATCTTTTTCGCTGTCGAATTTTTACGACGAGGATTTTTCGATGTCCTCGAGGTTGAACTTGATACAGGCCATTTCTATTTCGCGCATCTTCGCCTAATTGCACTCCGCTGTCTCGGAAACTGAGGAAATACTTAGCCGGCCGTTGTTTTTCCGCGGCTTCAATTACACCGAGTACCTCGACGGCCGTCTTCAAGGTGCCGCGCGATATCGGAGAAACTTAACATGTTTGGAAACGCCGCATACTTTCGCGGGAACGGAAACTTTTCCGCGAATTCCTCCGCTTGCGGGGGCGGCCGGTCTCTGCGGAAGATTTTTTCTTCCCCCCTGAAACAGGAATTTCGATCGATTAAGAACGCCGCACGAGACGAAGCGTTAAT
This sequence comes from Halictus ligatus, assembly GCA_028454255.1. Lineage (NCBI taxonomy): Eukaryota > Metazoa > Arthropoda > Insecta > Hymenoptera > Halictidae > Halictus > Halictus ligatus. The sequence goes on from CM052129.1 coordinate 2,919,223, forward strand.
TTCGTAATTTTCAGGTTTTACGAACAGCCTGCGCAGTTTGTTAACGTCGTTATCGCTTCTCGAGGCGGGACGTCGCGTTTTCACTTAAATTGCAAAACTCCCGGCAAGTTGTATTGCTTCTTAATAGCGTTGGCATTTCGGAAATTTTTTCAGAACTTCTGCGATCGCCAAGCAGACTATCGAATTTGTGTTTATCCGCATACGTTGCGTATCGTTCGCACGGCCATTTTGACACTAGATTGACACCCGTCAAAATGACGGATTCCAATATTTTTAAATTGCGAATGTTGAGATCGTAAAACTGCATCTACGAGTAATTATTTAACAAATTGATTTCTTTGGGTATATATTATTAAAAAAATGGCTACAAACTTTGATACGTACATTCATGTTAATTTAATAATGTAATATAAAATAGTCATTTTTACTTTTATTTTTGCTTTTATGTTTTGTAATTGTTGCCCAAGGGACATGCTTTATTCGACGGTATTGATTTTGTTCGTCATATCGTTTTTCGCAATAATTTTTAAAGCTCTTTAAGCACTTTATAATTGTTTCCTTTGATTTCGTTTATTCGCTGGACGGTTTGATGTTACGGATTATGTCAACATGAAAACACAGGCTGCTCGTATCCAACTGTGCAGTTCATAATGCAATGCAGTCGAATGAAATATCATTTAACAAAGAAAGGGAAACGAAAAATTACGTGTGCGAGGACGAGTGCATTTGTTACAGCTGTTCTCAAAATCTTGATACGATGAAATATGCAATAAGCGATAGTGTTGATAGTTAGTGAGAAGTTTATACCTGAAATTTATATTAAGAACATATTTAAATTTAGTGAAAAATATTTACTATGGTATAAATAGATTTCTTTATTGTAAAATATTTAATTAAGATTTAGCGGCTAATTACTGGCTTCTTTGAGACTGAACTACTGCAATTAATTTTAGAACTATTTTTAATATGTGTAAATAATAATTTTTCATAATTTCCCAAAGGGGCACTCCCACAATTTCAGTGTGTGTGCACGTGGCATTCGATTCGAGATAATTCCGGTTTTAACAAACGCGAATTGAAAACGATGACTTTCCCCATGTTACAGAATTTATTTAATACTTTGTTCTTAAGTGCCAATAATTCTCTCAAAGGTCTCCATTGTAAACCACGCACGTACTGACGTTACTGGGTCCCGATTGATTTCTGATAGACCCGCATAATTTCGCTGCTCACAGAAGACCGACATTGTTTCCATCCCCGTTTCAAAATTCTATAAGATACAACCAACCGTCAGAGCTGAAATTGTCATAACAGGCGAGCCGAAACATTCTAATTCGATTACAAATTTCCCTTTTCGTTTCGAACGTGTAAAACCGCTGCATCAATTTTCGCAACGGAATCGTAAATTCGACGCGAACAACAACCAAATATCATAGTTTTGTTGTTCGTCCATATTCGGTGTCGAGCACGTATAACGCTGGACCGTTTATAACACAGTTTGTTTCGTTGTTAAATTCTGGAGAATGCATTTTAAGCTGTTGTTAATGACTGCCGGGATTCCATTTTGGAGCAGCGCGCGTTTAGGTTTGTTTTAGTCCTGTTTCACATTCTTTTTTGTGTGTGTTCATGCTACCGCTGCAAGAGTTATTTTTCTTCAGTTAAGTCGATTACAAAGTTCGCTCTTTTCGACAGTATTAATTTTAAAGCAAACTTATCGATTGTTTACTGTACTCGTTTGAAATTCAACTTTGTCGAAGGCCGTGACAAAAAATTAATCATTTGATTCGGGTGCTTTGAAAACTGCAAAATTTGAGGCTGTTAATGCGACCACGTTAAAATAAACGGAAAATAAGTAAATGATAGAATTGGGGAGAAATCAGGATTTTTGGGTTACCGATGTTCCTTTTAATATAAATACACAATTCGTGCCAATTACGTGTAAGTACATTCGCTAAAATGTTGGCCTGAAGCCAGCCAGCACACGATGTATTATTACACGATCATTATACATATAATATGATAAATAAATATTCACAATAATGTAGCTGTGCTGTTATAAATTTGCAATTTTATAGTTTAGCATCTAGGTGCACATATATTGTCCTCGTAAAACTGTCAAAATTAGGTTTAACATTTGCGAAAATGGGGCCAACCCTCGTTTCGATTATCTTTTGTCAAGGTCATCGCTGTGTACATTGTTGCCAAGGTTTTTGGATGAGGGTCGCCGATTAATTAAAGAGTTATTATCAAAATGGTTTAGTCAAATAAACGCGACTTTCCCGACCATTTATGTACAAATGCTTAATTAATAAATCCATAACTGCGGTGTTTTCAGATATTTAAACAAATCCTTTTCCGAGCATGTGTCCGAAGACCTACACTTTAAGAAACTGTAATAAAGAATTGATTTTCCCTCCGAACTGGCATATCACCATGTAAATTCACCGAAACTGAAATAAACCGAACACGGGACAATAGTTAAAATGTAGAAAAGGTGGTAACGTTGCAAATGAGGCAAGAAAACCCTAAGACGTTGGCGCAGGGGTTGAATTGTTCGCCTGTGGTCATTTCTTCTTCGATGTTAATGATCGCCAAGACACGAAAGTTTGATAAAGGAACGCCTCTTTCATGTTGTCCCCTGTGCAGCCTATCAATTTAATTCCTCCTCTACGCGTGCCTATTTTTTTTTTTTCGCCTTTTCGTTCGTTTTCCCAGTTACGGCAAACCGCTGTATCGTTTCGATACAAATAGTGCGACCGGTCGAATGTCGTGCGCTGCTTATCTAGACGGTTTTCAATTTTTATTATTTTTTTTCTCTCTCTCTCTCTCTCTCGATGTTTTACAGTTTCGAAGTTGCATTGACCGTGCACTTTACGAGCGCACCCGCGTTTATTGCATAGTTGCGCGCGGCCCTGCTACAAAATAATAACTTAACTCCCGGACGCGGCGCGAGTAAAAAGTCAAATTTGGTGGCGAGCCCTCCGGGGTGAGAGAGAGAGAGAGGGGGGAATTGCTTTGTTCTGTCCAGCGTTCCGAGTTGGTGAAAGTTTCGATGTTGTAGATCAGCTTTGCCCGCGAGCCCGCGCCACTTCTCCGGGAACCCGTAAGAAACTAAAACACGCAGCTTTTCCAGTCTTCGACGCGTGACGTACCTCCAAAAAAGAAAAAAATAAAATCGAAGAAAATCCAGTTTTGCAAACGTTCCAATATTTATTTTCCCCCATTAACAGTTCAAACGTTTCACGCCCCAACGATTATATATATATCAACACGACGATGGCTCTGACTGTACGCATGGGTCACGCGAGACCCGGTCGCCGACAACTACGATCCGGCATGCCAGGATTAAAATAGAGTCTTCGATACGTGTCCTAGAATTTTTTTTTAGATTTTTCAGCTTGATTGGCTGCAAGGGAGATTGCCTCCCAGTTTTGGGGATGAAATTTTCACAGTTACGGTAGAGGTCTTTCCGACAGTTACAGTAGAGGGTGCTGTACTAGGTACTCGCTTCTCTTACTGTCGCGTGTCACGCGTTTTCCGGTAACTACCCCGAGAGAATCGAGAGTGAAACTAACGAGGTTCGACTGAATTAATAAATCGACAGGATCGATATCACATTATACGTTACGCAAAGTGTTGGATCTTTCAGAAAGGAAAGTCGCTATTCTTCGTCCTCTTTAGTCCATCCGCAGTGGTGCCGGTACAATGCGGGATAACTGCGTAAGAAGGACGGGGAGTGATCCTCTTCAAAAACTTCTCTCAACAACTTCCTTTATGTGCGGACAATCATTTGTGCCCGCTGATGATCATTGTTAAACACTGACGAACTCGAGTCTTTCGGTACATAACTGGGTAACTTTTAAACGGCGTAGTTTCTATGCAGCCGCGACTTCGCTCCATGCGAAACGGTCTTTAAATGTCCTTCTTCTTCTTCTTCTTCTTCTTCTTCTGTGGAATTTCGTATGCGCTTCGAATCACATTTTTCGCTGAACCTTTAAATATCTGAGCTTTTTAAAATATTCCCGGCCGTTTATAAATAAAAGTATTTAACCTCTAGAATAAATGTAGGTATCTAATAAATGCCATCTTTTGGGACACTATCAACACTAGAACGACGGGAGCAGTCAAAATGACTGCTTCCTAATTTTTTCTTTTACAATTACTGGAATTGTAAAAATGTTTTCAACGGAAATTTTTTAATGAACCTCTTCATTGAAGCACATATTACAGTCTTGTCACTGTTACAAAACAATATACGTCAGTCACATTTATTGCTCCGTCGTTCTAGTGTTAACAATAAAACAGTACTTATTAGTAGCTTTGGGAGAAATCAAGAAATTAAGAAATCTACATGTAATGGCTATACGATTGCCTCAAACTGATACATTTGACATTTTTAAATTGTGCATAAGGTCATTCGGTTGGGATTGATAAAACATTTTGGAAGAACCAACAGATATTACGATAATTGTTAAATTATTGGATCTCGTATTTAGCAAATGGATAATTGCGTGTGTACGTGCATATACCTATCTCGGAAGATCAGACCACGTCAACGAAATGCAACGGGCTTTTGCTTCGATTTCCCGTAACAACGTTAACGAGTCCCGTATTAATTTAGTAATTCAATGATAAACGCCAGAGCTTCTGTCCGAATGAGCGACGGACAAATTTGAACGCATGTTGTAAATTGTCAGTGCCGGGGCCGCACGCGGACAGTTTTGATCTCTGGAGAGATCAGTTACGTTGCGAACCGTGTAAACACGTGTAGAATAATTAACTTGCGAACGAAATTTCGGAAATATTCTAAATTTCCTAACACAATTCTAGCAAACGTAATTTGGTAATTTTGTATTATAAACGTTTCTACCGATCGTTGTAGAGGAACACTCATTCTTTTACAGTTTTCGGTAAACCAGCCTGTGTTCAAAATATTCTAAACAGTATAATTTCTTTTCACAACCCTGTAAGAAAATGGCGGCGTCCGTACCTTCCGAGGATCACATTGCATATTCTTTTAGAATATACAATATGCATTGTATCGTATCTTAATTCAATAAATTAAGAAATAAAAACTCGAATTTACTACAAAGATTGTTTTAAAATAATTGCTTGCTTACGGGTGTCCCTAATGTGTTAAATTAAATTCATATTCAGCGCGCATCGATTAATGGGAATACGCGGCGGACTGTAATAGCTCGCCGCGATTTTAATGCGCTTTTCTCCGGTTAAATAACCGATATCTGCAGCTGATGCGACAATAAAAAGACGGGAGAACAGCCGGGAGTTATTCGGCCGTCTCGATACCGATGCGAGTTCTGTCGAGAAAACCGCAGTATTCCGAACGGTGGACGGTTCACGGCGGTATACATACCAATCGTTTCGGCGTTGTATCCGGCTTAGCTAAACGATACACAGACGTCGTTCAATTAACTCCGAACGATGGAGCCCAAAGGATTTAAGCGCGCGCGGGAAAAGAAGCAGCCGTATGACGGCAATATACAGACGCTCATTCCTCGGCAACCATTCAGAATCAGGCTTACGTCGATGCGAGGCTCCGTCGAAATTGGCTCAACATTTCACGCTGACTAACAATAAGTGCTCGCGTCGTGCCCCGACCGTTCTATCTACAATGTGTCCTATTTTAACATATATAATCGCCCCAGCCGTTCCGCTAATGTATTTTTCGCTTTCTCTTGAGAACCTCGCCTATGCGCCAGAACAAAAGGGGTGGCTATTGTTCGAGATCCTTTTTTTCGTCTGGGGAACTATACTTTATCGAGTAATCGTTGTCCACTGGACCGTGTGGATTTTTATGCAAAATTGATTGTAATATACAGAAGCCAGGTGGGGGTTTATTTCTCTGCTTAATAACATCGATAGACGTGCAAATAACGCAACTGCGTTTTGGTGTCAAATCTGATGGCAGTTTGCAATTTTTGTGATTCAGTTCTTCCTCGAATTCGAACTTGTTTCTCGTTATTTTACTAGTGACTGGATTTTTTAGTTGTTCCGCATCGGCGGAGGAAAAGCATTTTTTCATTAGCCATTTTAATATAGCTCTTAATGAAATATATTCTCTATTCCCAAGGTTCGTATAAAAGTGAATAAAAGTTCTGCTTGTTTTCCGCGTGTCAGCCATATTTTATGAAAGGTGAGCACCGAAGTGGCATTAAAAACTGTGCGGAACGGTGGAATAATAGACACAATGTATACATTACAGGAGAACAATTCCGATGATAAATCGTCCGCGATACCGCGATCCAAACTGTAAATAGCAAGCGACGATTATTTATTCACTTTCGGTTATATTAGAATAATGATTTTCAGATTGAGACAACGGAAAAATACACAATCATCCGAGTCCCCGTGTTCGCTCGGATTTCACTGATACGAATCCGCGAAAGCGAAACAAGGGCGCTGCTCCGTACAAAAGGAAATAATAACGTTACGTCCAATTCGCGCGTTTCGTTCGTATTACAATACCAGTTACGCGAAATGCAGCGCGAGAAATGAAATCACGCGTAGAAAATAACACCGGTGTCTTTTCGTTCGTTCGTTTCGAGTTCCACCGTTGGCGATGAAAACTTGCGAAATATTATTTCGATCATTTCCAACGAAATTATTAGTAATCAATCGATCTTATTCTATTTATTTTCTCGTTCAGAATCATCACTAATTTTGGGACACCTTGTAGACACGTGGAATAGTTTACAAAACTTTAAAGAGTTGTTTTTTAAGAGAACAGTTGACACGAGACCTGCAGTTCCTTCGAGACTTTTGTTCGTCGCGATGAGTGCTACAGGATGCGATAAAAAAATTGTTTGACCTTGACAAAAGGGTCAAGGTCAATTCTGCGGTACACTTTTTTTCCCAGCAGATCTCCATCCGTCTGGAGCAACGTGTAATTTTGAAACAGCCTGTACACCCGATGGCCGAAATTTCTTCATCGAGTCATCTACTGCAGCGTGAAAGAATCCGCGATTGAATATTGATTTAACATTTCGGTAGAGAGCAGAGATTGCAAAAACTGTGTGCCTATGATATCGCCGGTTTGGCCGCGAGACTAATACCGTCGGATAGCTCTGGCCGTTCCGCCAAATTCGATGGGAGGAGGGTTGTTTCTTTTTTTTTTTCGTTTTGTTTTGTTTTGTTTTCACCCTGCAAATCGGATTCTATCTGCGACGGGCAGACTAGAGAACAGCTGGAGTTTCCTTCGAAACGGCGATTACCGCTTCGGGGCGTAGTGTCTCTCGTTTAGCTGTCCCGGGAATCGGTCGAACTGCACGCTAATTGCACGTACAAATATACAATTAGGGGTTCATTTGCGAGGCTAAGATATTCGAGCGAGCATTTCGTTAATTGACTATCGGACGCGGTCGGCCGGCGGATTAACAGAAGATTGAGGAAAAGACCGGCGCGAATTCGATTCCGAGGATACACTAACAAATTGCAGGCGAAATTGAATCGAACGCGAATGACAGCACCTGTTCGCGGAGCATTTCTATTGGCTGCAGAGCGGCGTCCCTGAAATTGACTTTTAATTTCCGACCGAGCCGGCCAATCTTATCTTTATGGTTATTTTTGACAGACAGAAAGCAAAAGTGAGCTTTTGAGGCATCAGGCAACTTTTTTTATTAACCAGTCAACTGTGGAATTGAATTTGAAAAATCCCTCACGGCGCGGAATGAAAATCGAGCAATGACGAATATAAAATAAAGCTGAACGAGAAAGAATTACTTTTTTATTCGGTAAGAATTTAACAATTCATTAACGTCAACTGTAATAGAGTAATCGAGTTTCGGATTGACGAGTATACTCGTCAATCACAGTTAACTGGTTAAAAATCTTTGCATAAAATGTTTTACGATTTAATTGTTTCTAATGTCGAATAACATTTTTAACAGTTTCACTGACGTTTGAAGAGATCATTGCATTGTTCCATTTGAAAAAAAAGTGTGGTTTCGAAGCTGTGCGAACAATTCAATTTTTCCCCCTCGAACCTGTTTTTTTTTCTGATTGTGGTTTGCATGGAGTTTACGAATCATTTTCGCCGGCGGTTCCATCAAGATTTTTGTTTGACATAGACGACCGGTTTCACTGGACGCGATAACAGCAATTTTTCACTGTTCATTTTCATAATTAAGTTTCCAAGCTAGATTTCAACTTTTTTAACGGATAGCCTCATACTTCTTTCCATTTGTCAGCGATCTCGCCAGCGGAATAACCTAATTTAAAAATTCTTTCTTCAATCCGACGAGAGAGGGATACGGGATAGAAATGTTCGAATAGAAAATTATTTTTTTTATTTATTTCAAGCAGTCAGATAGTCATAGTTATCGTGTACATGCTCCGTAAAATAATCTGCTCGGCATTCCCGGACGTTTAATTCCGAATTTTGAAATCTTTATTCGTGGCCATTGACTGAAATACCGTTCTATGGAGACAGAATTCCTTTAGTATATCCTCTTTCTGCCATAATGCAGTATCCGTCTTCCAGATTTCGATTAAGATTGCATCTTAGATTTGTTCGAAGAATTGAATAGAATTTGTTTCCGGCATGAGCGTACGCGTATACTTCTACCGCGGCCATAAGCGAGCTACGTGGTCCTAGCTTCAGAATTCTACTTCACGTTGAAACGAGGAACTCAAACTAACTTGATATCTTAAGTTACCAAATTATTACACGCTTTCACAAATTGACAAGGTTTCGTTAAGACACTAAATTGTTAAATAAATGTCAGGCTATATTTTCTTTTTCTTTGGTGTATTGATATTTATAAATTGCAATAACAGATTGAACAACACTGTAATCATCACATTGCCCTATTCTTCATTTTATTGATAGGCTTATTCGTCGTTATACAGTAACGAGCAAAACTGAGTCTACACTTTTTGAAGCAACATAACATAACATAAGATAACATAACATAACATGAGAGGTGTGAAAAATTTTTGAAAAAAATTTGAATTGGTCGGAATCGCAAAAGAAATAGTAAAAGTTGGTTTTTTCAGCTTTTTTATCTGAGCCTGTATTGAAAGTTTAAAGAAATTATATCCATGCTGAAAATTTCACCGATACTGGTTAATTCGTTTACGAGTTATAAACGCTTAGAAGTGGAAAAATTGCAATTTTTCAAGCGAATCAAATGTCTCAATCAATTTTTTAAATTTTCAATGCAGGCTCAGATGAAAAAGCTAAAAGAAACCAACTTTTACTGTTTCTTTTGCGATTCCGATCAATCCAAACTTTTTTCAAAAAATGTTTACACCTCGTCCAATAAACTAATCCTTCTAACTTCTCAGTAACATTCAAGTCATTTGATCTAATTTTTAGAAAGTTATGTTGCTTCAAATAGTGTAGACTCAGTTTTGCTCGTTACTGTTCGTTATGTTATTTTTGCGAGGGACGCGTTCTGTCCGGATCGTTATTATTTATTTTATGGATGCAGAAAGTTTGGACGAACGAATCATTTGTCAGGGAGCAAGTGCCATCGGTGACGCAAGAACCTCTTAGGGGAAGTGGGGTGTCCCCTGCTTCTTGGCAGTCTTCTATCCCTCGCTTATCGGAAGCGCCGCAGAAAGTGAGAACGGAAATTCTATGCCCCTCAAGCGACACACTTGGCCGTCATTGATGATACTGACCTATCTGCGAATTTAATTTTTAGGTCTCACAGCAGCTCAATACCCCCGCTTGGCAGGAAAAGCTAAGGAAATATTTGTTTAACACTAGGTTTACGGAGCACTGAAAGTGACTATTTTGTACCACATTATAAAAATAACAAGAACGTGCCACCCACATTTTTGGCAATATTTTTAAGATAATGTATACCTAAAGAAACAAATTTGCTAAATCAGTTCTCATGTATGCATCCTTAGAATTTTAATAATTCTAAATTAATAATTTAAAGCTAAGGAAATATTTGTTTAACACTAGGTTTACGGAGCACTGAAAGTGACTATTTTGCACCACTGTATAAAAATAACAAGAATGTGCCACCCACATTTTTAGCAATATTTTTAAGATAATATATCCCTAAAGAAACAAATTTGTTAAATCAGTTCTCATGTATGCATCCTTAGAATCTTAATAATTCTAAATTAATAATTTAAAGCTAAGGAAATATTTGTTTAACACTAGGTTTACGGAGCACTGAAAGTGACTATTTTGCACCACTTTATAAAAATAACAAGAACGTGCCACTCACATTTTTGGCAATATTTTTAAGATAATATATATCTAAAGAAACAAATTTGCTAAATCAGTTCTGACTCTGACTCAGATCATGTTCTGACAAGGAATCGTTTCACGTGCAAATTGGAAATTAAAACGTTGCAAACGATTCAAGAAATAACTATTTCGTACATGCGACGGCCATAACATTAAACTTCTTTGCCATCTTATACCGCATAAATTCTATACATTTCATGAGAGAATAATGTTTCGCAATGGGCATATAAAAACAGGAAATAGATCATTTTTCACACTGAGGTGCATAGTACGGCTAAAATCATAGGAATTATTATAAAACTTGCGAATGAAACAATGTTCCAAATTGCATATCACTGGTCAGGTGATCATAAAAGAAGATTTCATGTTTTAGTCGAAGAACCATTTTCTCTTTTCAGAAATCTTTTGCGCAGTGAAAGATGGGACATATAAACGTATTAGAACATTTATTGTCAGTACACATTGTTGCACAAAATAAGGTTTCAGACGGAGGGTTAAGAATAGTAAAATAAATTATTATAAGTGAGTCATGGTCGTTTCAACTCCACTGTTTGTTCTACTGTTAATTATATTTTATGAATCAAAAAATCGCTGAACGTCCAAATTTGAAATTAATCTTTATGTTTTAGTAATAAGTAAAAGATTTCTAGCTTACTTAAAATTATAGAAATTGGGATAGAATCTTCAATCGTTTAATTATATTTTCTTTTCTTTTTTTTTAAATTGGAAGTTGATTAGATTTTGAAAGAGGAAAATGGCGCTTACTCCCGCACCAATTCGAATCCGATGTTTCTTTTTGCGTTTCCACTGTGGAAGGTCCGAACGTCACGGGAGCCATAAACTTCGCAAAGGAACGTTTCGTACATGCGACGCAGTTATAAACTTTTCTGGCATGTTATACCTTATAAATTCTATGCATTTAGGGGAGAATAACGTCCCGTAATAGGAACCGTTCGTGAAACGTCCGCCGATAAAAGTCCCTTTATCGGCATTATTGCCATGTTACCGTCTAATATAGTAAATCCGATTTCCTCATACGGGAACTCGAAAGCTTCTCGTTCGCCGGTTGTCACGGTGAGATCGAGATCCCGGCGATCCCCGTCGAATGATTTTTTCGCTGGTGAAATGACGTCCCATGGCGCTCGGATGTCCCGATAAGACGGATAGCTTAGCCCGCTATCACTATCCGATTGCAATGAACGACCGTTCGGTTTATAATGCAAATAAATCCCCGGACAATATAAATCTCATTTTTCTCGTCGCGACGATCAGATTAGGCGTACTCTGTTCGTAGGTTATGCGAGTATCTCTTACGGGTACGATTCCGTGGAAAATCGTTTCGCGATTTGAAATATGAATAGCAGATACTGTAGTCGCGAATCCAGACAAAGTTCACCCTTCCTCGACGTATGATTTATACGACACGATTTGTGGCTCCGAGTTGCTAAATTAAATTCCCTTCGAAACGATTAAAATACGATTATTTCGTCGCTTTTTGTCGAAAGAACACTTTCCAGGAGACAAATCGAGATTATTATCGTGATACGAATAATCGTTTAATGCGAAAGCGCTTAAACTTCACCTTGGCAACCCAGACGTTTTTAACTTTTCGCTATATAATCTTGACGAGGATGTGCCATAAATCCAGGTTTTAAGGCGAGCAGTTCACTGGGTCGAAAGTTATGCGTGTTAAAGTTGAACGATTTGAAGGGTTTTTGTGCTGAAGATACAATATTGAATCGAATAACAATAGAATAATAGTAATATAGCGCTTCTTAACTAGTAGTTGCTGCTGAACGATAAGTCGTTAGCAGAGAAATTGTTTTAAATAATCTCGTTCAAGTAGTTCGCAGATCAGAATCACGGTGAACGAGATTGATTTTGGTGAAAACGGTGATGTTGAACGGAGATATTCCAGCAATATTAACCAATAATATCGTTGCTTTAATTAAATAGAAAATTAACGATCATTGATAGAGGGAAAATAGTGAGATAAGGGTTTTCAATTACCTTGTTATGGAATTCCTGGGTAAATTGTAACGCATGAGTAATTTCGGAATTACGGAGGCTCGCGCGGAGAAGTTTTTTGGAAGGATTCGCCAGAATTCATAAATCTCGTGGTCGAACTGCACAAAGTTTCCCTCCTAAATCTAAAGCGAGCTGTCCTTGCCAACGGATTCCTCGATTCTGACCATTATCTCTTTGGGGAATAAAATTTACCGTTTCCTCATTAAAAGAGTACCTGTATTCGTTTATTCGTACAATTGAAACACCCTCGTCCGCGTTCTCTGTACACCTAACCTCAATAACAAAAAGAAAATCGTTGCGAATTGCGAATGAAAAACTGAAAATACAAGTGCTGCAGAAAAAGAATTAAATATACGCATTGGATCTGAAAGTTGAAAAAACTAAAATAAAAATTACATTGATTATAAACGAATCCATCGTGTTCTTTTTAATTTATTTTAATATTTGGACTCAAAATGGTAATTGTTGACTATTAATACTTAGACTATTAATTTGAAATAAATGTAACATAACCTAATTGAAACGTTTCTTCTGCACGTGATTTTATAATTTTTCCATAGTATCCGATGAATTTGATACTAACACACGAAATTCACGTGTAAATAATTTCTGGATTGAAGAAACCTAATTTTTCCTTCAAGCCCGTTTCTTGCGGTTTTTTCTTAGAGCATCGAGTGAACTGAAAAATTCGGGTGAAAAATACGCTCGAAACGGCGATATCTTGACTCGTATTTTTCCCGGAGGAGAGGGACAGCAGTTCCGCGAATAACGGCGTCAAGAGAAAAGAGAGGCTAAAAAAATCAGAGCTCGAAACTTCCCGGGACGTGAAACGGCAAATATTATAACTAACATCTCGCCGGAGAGAAGAAATCCGCCACGGTTTTCGCCCGTTTCACGTGTGATATATTGCGAAGCCAACGCGAGATCGAACCCTCCATAAATTATCCGTGGTTTGCTCCCGAAGCTTTCCAGCAGATGCAAGCTACTTGGTAAATCTTTCGGTTGTTCTTTACGGTTGACCACAGCTGCTTCCGTACAGTTGCTCGGAAAGTACCGACACTATTAACGCCCGGAGTGAAGAAATCTTTTGTTCCTATCGGAAAACGATTTCGCCCTGCCAGATAATTATTTTCTTGCCGATTCTAATTGACCACGAAAGAAGCTCGACTACACGTATACATTCAGTGGCATTCCGCGAGTCAGGCCAACCAACAAATAGATTTATTACAATAATACGTGGGTAAGTTATAGTCTATCCATAAATGGACTGAGTTTTAATACCAATATGTATGTACAACTAGTGCTAGACTTTACGAGTCTCGCGGTTTTTACAATACGTAAAAACATCGTAAATAATTTTTACAATACGTAAAAATCTGTTCAGAACGGCTCAACGACTGTGTCTGTACAAAATCTCGAAGTATTAGGTCTACCGGAAAGTTCTGTCCGATGGTGTCACTTCAAGTTTCAATCCATGTGCACACGTTGATTCGAGACATATATGACTATCTCTCTTGATCATTGCATTTACACACGTGTACTCTCCTAAATAAACTGAAACGAAGATGTCTCATGTCGTTATTAAGCGAGACGCGATCGTGAAAACATGGCTACCGATAAAGTTCATTTACCACACTGTATTTTGTACGAATTCCAACAAGGAAGAAATGCTACAGAGAGCGTGTCGAAATTTAGTGAAAGTTTTTGGTACAGATGCAGTTTCTGATAGAACGTGCAGAAGATGGTTTGAAAAATTTGAAGCGGGTGATTTCGAGCTTAGTGACAAGTCACGTTCAGGACAGCCATCTTTGATCGATTACGACATTATCAAGACTACGATAGAGGAAGATCCCTTTTTGATAACGTCGGAGATTGTAGGGAAGCTGAGTTCAACTCAACAAACCATTTCCGACCGTATTCGGAATGTATGAAAATTTTGTTATTTTCTTTCAATTAAAAAATTTTAATTGATAATTGTCTTAAATAAGTAAGTAATCGATTAAAAATGCGTACCACCATGTTTGTACATATCTTTGCTACGTCTGTCATCTACATCTACATCTACATCTCTCGAAATTAAGAGAATCTCCCAGCGGCAGCCATCTTGTGACGTCGCACTTGCTTCAGAATTCGAATTCTCTGCCGAATATTACAAATTACTCCACGATGAGGTAGAAATTCGCAATTTGGGCTCCATACAGACGTAGATTGGACTTTTAGGAAACATAATTGACCACTTCTGAACTCCTAATTACAATATTGATGTGGCAATTTGTTTAGATTTTGACCTTTGCATACGTATATGGATTTTAAACTATGCCTTAATTTACGACGGTCTCAGTTTGCTATTGAGGACTTTCGGACAAAACTCTAACAAACATGCTTCGACTAGGTCTGGAAAATGTCCACTCAAAAATAGCTTCGTCGAAAGAGAGTCGTAAATTACGTTGACCGTTTGCACAAATGAAATGTATATAAGAAACTTCTTTGCTTTAATTTTTGGAAAACCGAAATAAGGGAATAATTTCTGTGACTCGAAGCAAGATTGCTTCCGGTAAAAACGAAGTACGGTAAAGCCTCGACCTAAGCCGAACGGAGCTGCGCGGTCTTAGTTGGTTCGCCTATCCCCACCACTGGGAGGCATACTCCGCGCGGGGCCGAGAAGCTCGAGGCTCCGAAAATTAGTGTAATTAATACGGGCACAGTAATTAGGCCCCTCAGCCTAGCAAGCGAGACGGATTACTTACTCCACCCGGCGAACGAACGTGCCTGCAGGTGGGCATGCATTAACCGGTGATCAGCGGGAGAACGCGATTCGATGCGAGCTCCGTTGGAAAAAGCACGATCGCGTTATTTTCATTCGCCGTTCCCCGATGGGGCCCTCCTTTTTCCCTGTTGCGAGGAGAACAAACGACGCTTTTAAGGGGAACGCCCTTCTCGCGTGAGATTCTCCCCTCGAGTGCGAGAATATTGTTACTGCGAGGCCGCTTTGTGCCAGTGGAAATTGTTTCGGAGCCGGGTTATTCCGAAGTTGAACGAAGTTAATTGGTTCGCGGTTCGACGAGAAGTTGCTCACCTTCCTGCGAGGCGACCAACTTCAAGGACGGACGGCGATTATTTTCCTGTCAGGCCAAGCGAAACCGTATCAGCCAATCGGCTCGTTTCGCTCGCGGTTTCACGGGACACCACGCGGAATTTTTATATCGACCCCCGATGACCTCGTGAACTTTTACGGGACCGTCAGATTTGCCCCCATCAGGAATTATTCAACAAATTTATTTCTTTGAGTGTACAAAAAGAATTGATACGAAATAGTCACAAGTTTGATTGGCTGGGTCAAAATAGACCCGGGAATCGTCATCCAAAGATCACGAATTTACGAATGACAGTAACATTAATTTACCATGAAAAGAGAACGACAAGAAACCAAATACTTTTAATGGACTCTTTTAATGACTACTCGCTGGAAATAATGTTCGGATATTCAGAAAAACTGTTATGCAAAAGATTAACAAATTTGAAAGGGGGTACTGCGAGTTGAATAATCTGCATGCCTCTGTGTATGTGTAGAGATCAGCTGTTCAGAAAAGTTAGGATTCCCCACGGAGTTAAAAATAGCTTTCTGCACCTCTAAAAGTCATTAACAAACTTTTTAACGCAAATTTAGTAGCGTGTGCTTGGTTTGTTGGACGATAATTTGTGTACAACACCGGCGAAATCAACTGAACGTTCTTTCTTTAAATAACCGTAGCAAAATAATAAAAGACTTGCGAAATAAACCGTGCAAAGTTCATTAACAGTTCAGTCGTTGACTTCTATTTTTATTTTTGTACTTCTACTTATTTTCTTACAATTTATGCGCACAGTACATTTTTAATGGAACGGTACTGTTCTGTGTTAAAAAATATTGTTATAGAATGTCATCGAAAAGATGTAGAGTCACGCTCGATATGCGAATACTTGGGAAGAAAATTGATGTCGAAACATGACGTGGGAGTTCATCGGGTTAATGGAAAACCATATAAAACCAAATAAGATTAAATAACCCGCCATCGCCGGTCGAATAACTGGTGTCATATATTTTATTTTACAACTATCGGACGTCGAGTAAAAAACCACAAAATTGTACAAAATTCCATCATGTAATTTTCACCAGGCAACACATACCAGTAATTACTGTTGTTAATAATGAGCAGGTAAATTTTATGATTATCAAAATTATAGAAATGGTCGAATAAATTTCTCTGTTTAACACTAGAACGATCGAGCAATAAATGCGACTGACGTATATTGTTTTGTAACAGTGACAAGACTGTGCCCATTACAACTTTTATTGTAATATGAGCTTAAATGAAGAGGTTAATTAAAAAATTTCCGATGAAAACATTTTTACAATTTCAGTAACTGTAAAAGAAAAAATTAGGAACCAGTCAAAATGACTGCTCCGGTCGTTCTGGTGTTAAACGCACATTGTAATTGCCAAAAATGTGAATGGTTTAATGCAATGATAAATAAATTGTTCATGTTGCCATTTTTACAGGTAAAACGTTCCAGTGAGTCTTATCGATAACGCCCCGGGCAGGTCAGCTATTAAATATATAAAGTTCCCTTGCTGAAACAATTTTGCCCCACTAAATTTCAAAGGTGTCACTGTGAGGCACTTCAGCCTCGTCAAGGTGCTTCTTAGTTGACGCTGAAATACTGCTTAGATGAAAATGCTTGGCACAAGCTTATCCGGAATTACAGGGAATAGCGTCTGCGATGTTCCCAGTTCGCGCTTATGGAGGGTTATCTGCTATAGCTGGTCCAGTAAGCATTCACAATAATTTCCTTCAATTTTCTGCCCCCGTTGACGGGCAGACGGAAGTTTGCTTTCACACGTTCCCGAACTTATGGTCTATTTGCTGGGAGACTTGTTTTCTCACGATAAAGTGTCAAAAATAGGGTTGAACCGTTCACTGACCTTGTAATATTTCCCAAGGAAACATTCAGTATTTTCATATTAATACTCCGCGAAATACCTGGCATTTTTATAACGCGTTTTAAAGATCGTGTAAATACTTTCCTAGTGTAGTTTCAATATTAAATATCAATACTCTGTTCAGCTTCTCTGGGCGTACACAGAACAGAGCCACGCCCCTGCGGGTACGAAGCCACGCCCCTGCGGGCAAGTCTCCATACATTTGTCACACGCATAGTCACAGTTACGTGGCACGCTGCGGTTTGCTACGGCCTACCCCCACTCCGCTAAATCCCTTTGCCCGCGTGTAAGCATAGCAGCTCTGTTAAAAATTATACAACCATCAAATAGCAATAATAATAACATATATTAAAAAATAATATCGTGCAACTACCTGCTTAATAATATTATTACCGAAACTTCTTTAAGAGTTGAAGAATATTGTCACTAATCTAACAGTGAATAAGTGTCATATGTACATTTAATTATGTTAATAGTAGATTAAATTTTAAACGCATTTTTAAATTGGTATATTATTAACTTCGGACGTTCTAAAGCTTTCTGCGATAAAAGCGATATTGGATCTAATCACTGTTTAATAATGAACGCGCATTTAGAAAGACTTTCTTCCGCCGCGGGGAGGGGGGGGGCACGCGGCTGCCAGCATTTCACAAGGTCCTTAAAGCAGTTTTGGATAGCACTTTCTGGAATGCTGCCCAACTGCACTGTCACAGCTGCTTGAATGGCTCCGATCTTAGTATAACGGTGGCCTTTTAGTACACGTTTCATTCGGGAGCAAAAAGAAAAAATGCATAATGATAAATGGGGAGAACTAATTAATTAAATTTCGATAGGTTAAACGAAACTCAGACGCTCCGAGTTTATTGATAATTGTCCTGCAGGATTTGCGACCCAATCCCAAGCCACTGTTCCAGTTTAAACGCTCCTAAGCTAATTAACACCGACTGAAATATTTAAAAAATACAATTTGAAGATGTCGAACAGAAAACACTATGAAAATCGTAACAACGTTGTGTCTAGCAGTTTAAAATATCAATGTAGGAATTAGTGCGATGCTGCGTGAAAATGAAATTTCGATAGCTTAAATTAAACTCGGACGCCCTCGTTTTATTAACAAATTATCGCTGATTTTGTAATAAATTATCGGTTTATTATCACTGTGTCGATTTAAACTATAAGCTAATCGACATCAAGGTAAATATTAACAAAATATAATGAAGGATATCGTATAGAAGACAATAAAAAGAATAAACGTTTTCTTTAACAGTTTCAGATGATTAATATAGGAATTAATATGGCGGCATACGAAAATTTTAATGGCATTTCCAGGCTTCCGTGCGTTTATTTTACGCGCTTATGTTTCTGCGCTTTCAACTGAATTGCGAGCGAACGTGCCAGCGTGAAAGGACTAAAGAGGTTTTATGAATAACAATTTAAAGCTTTTATTTTTCGTTGTTGAAGTTCTAGTCGCCGAAAGGGTACTATTAACCGCGTTCATTATTCTTTTTTTGTCGTAGTCGCATTCCATTCATTTGACTTCGTTCTAACAAGCGACGACACCGTGATTACCGCGCTACATACGATCGCGATAAATTAGGTCACTTGAGGTTGTAATTTTTGACATACTGTACTCAGTAGCACCGCCATTTTATACTTTTCTACTCCTGTCGAGTACAAATAAATAAATAAACCCTCTGTGTGCGTGTCCTGAAAAGTAAAATACGAGCCAACAGAGTACAAAAGTGAAGCTGCTGTTTCATGCAGTTCCGTGTACTTTTGTGCAGCTGAAATACGGCAAGTATTCATTAAACAATTATTTGACGTTCGTTCACCAACGGCCGTTTATAGTCATTATAAAATCAATTAATTCTGCGTGAAATATGAGATTCCCACTGACTAAAAGTAATAGACTACAAGCAGTGTTCCATCAGCTTTAATCGAACCTTGTGCACTTGTCTCCTTAATGTATGCAACACCGTGGATGTTAACTAAAAATTACCAGGCAGTTCTCGATCTTTCAAAAGCGTTTACAGTAGATTCACCGATTATCTTTTTTAAAAAATAAAACCTCGAGTCGAGGTAGGCCATAGTCACGAATGCATGCAGCTTAGGCCGCAGGGGCGTGGCTTTGTGCCCGCATGGGCGTGGCTTCGTGCCCGCAGGGGCGTGGCTTTCCAGCAAGTAAACACAGGACAAGAAAACGCTGCCCCTACGGGCAGAAACCGAGCGGCTCTGCTTCAGCAGATTATTAAACAGTGTCGTTTTTTTGGAAATGTCCAAATGTAGTGATTCAAAAAATGTTTGGAGTCATTGTACAAGGATATTCGAAAGCTATTGCGTATGAGCCCTTTACGAAACGATGGTTAGTTTCACAATTGCATTATGGAAATTATTCGCAACAATCCTGACGTCTTTGAACGAGTTCGACAATTTATGGTTAGACACGTCTCTGCGAGCATTGACACTTGGAACAATTCTATGGTTGTTAATGTTCGCTGCTGGGTATATTTTTATAATTTCATTTTATCTCTCGAAGCACAGAACTCGACTTTGTCCGAAGCTTTGTATATTCGATTTTTTAGCAAAGGATTTTCTTAAATAACTTCCCTCTCTTTTCTTTAAATGGGTTAAGACTAACGAGGTCTCAGGTTAGAAGAAGAATCCTACCTGACAGTATGACAGTACTTCCCTGGCTTAAGATGAACGTAATTGAAAATCTTAGGAGCGAGGTTCCTCGACGTCGTTGTTAAATATTACGGATTCTTTCGACATGGTTTCAGTATTATCATTTAAATGATAATTCTATCGAATTTTCTTGATCCCGTAATTTTTAGGCGTTGTTCCACAGTTTTAGCGAGGAAACATTTTCTGAAACTTACGAAAGAGCTCCGGGAACAAAGGAAAGTGATGACTGTACCATTAAAAATAAACCAAAAATGTCATGTGAAGCCTTTCGTATGGGGTTCTGAAAAATGGGGAATAAAATAGGATTGGTGTTTGTTTCTTCTAAGACTTCCGCCATCTTTCCGAAAACTATGAAATCTAAAAATACGTATGCGGTCTCAGGTTGTACCATCCATGTGCATATGGTGGTTATTTTTTTTTTTGCTCGCCGTTGTGATCGTGCCTTTCTACACGTTTCAAACTTACAATTCTGTGTATCAATCGATTGGACCACATTGTCGCAATCTTTATTGGCGGTTAGCGGCCATTTTGAAATTTTGTTTCCGCCACGTCCGAACTGGTACAATATTTTTCAAATTCTAAAAGGTTACGATAACGAAAAATACTGTACAGTTCAGAGATCAAAATTTTTAGGAAGTGACTCGTAAAAAGTTTTAGGTTGTTCGATTAATCTCGGCGTTAGATTTCGGCCTAGATGGAGACACCGTCATCTTGTAGGAGCTTCTAGCCCGGTCGGAATGGAAAAACAGATCTCTTCTTTCGAAAAATAGCTAGACCTCGAGCAGAGCATGAAGAATCGAGAGAAAACCACCTTCTATCGTTGAAGAAACAAAGATTCGTGGAAGGAAGACGGTGAAGATGTTGAATGGATTTTCGGCGGCCATTTATTCCCTGAATCCACAGAAGAATGCCGCGGAAAAAGACGCTGTCCGTGTCTGTGACGTGTGCAAATATTTTGTCCCGTGTACGGTGCAAGCTGAAGCATTCTCACCGTTCGCAAAATAATTTTGCGAATTTTTCTGTTCGAAAATTATTGATTTGTCAACACATTCCTCCGAAACGGAAGTCCTCGAATTTTCTAAGACACGGAAATTGTCTAAGCAACGCTCTCATTCGATCAGCGTCTTTTAATTAATGCTTGATTAGTGCTTCCCGCTAAAAGCTCGCCGTATCGTGATGAAATGTCGCGATCGAGTTTGCCGAATCAAACTTGAAATCACGGTTGCGCTCGGCGGCCGGAACCTGCGTAAGACGCGTCGAATGACGTCAGTAGAAGTTGCCATTATGACTTGCCGTTGCTGTGCATCAGTCTCACAATTAGACCACCGTAGTATCATAAAGCCATGCTGTAATGGGTGCTCTTATCTAATGAAACTGTCGCTGCGTTGAATCGCGATTAGGCGTTGGATCATTCGTGTGTCGCGACGTTTCACTGTTTTCACGGCGGATTGAACGCAAATAACGTGGGAGATCTAACGGTAAGCGCCATCTTCAATTCTTCATGGTGCTCCAGCGTGCAATGCGATATTAATCATTTGTTACGTTTAGAAATTTCGTTTTACCCTGTACTCGAATAACATGAATTTTCGGATTTTTAAATCATCTAGGTTTCCTAAAAGTGAATATTTTACGCTACTTTGTAAAAATTACGAAAATGTACCTATTCATATTTTTAGCCACTTTTTTTTATAATATATGCTCGAAACAATACATTTTTTTCGTTACAATCTCGATAATCGCAGACTAAAAACATTGGGACCCGCCATTTTGAATCGGACATGAATTAACGATAGACCGCTGGTAATTTTACAGGAAATTATTAGCTCGTGTGATAACACCGTTATTGAATAATTATGCACACATGTTTTATTATTTAAATCAATTATACCGAGGACGTTCGAACACGTCGATCAAACGATAATGACGGCAAATATCATCGAATTGGGCTGAGAATTATGCATGATCCACGGGTGGAGAGAAAGAAATATTAAGGAAAAATAGGAAATGGTGGAATATACTGTTTCTGTGAACTAGACTCTAGATTTTTTTATTGTTGGCGAAAAATATAAAATTCAGCTCCTGCGTCTTGAGATTGACGCACAAACTTTTCATTTTGGAAGAAGGTCCGAGGTCTAATTATAACATTTTTATTTTTTCGTAACGCAATTTCCTTTCTTCGCATTTTTATCAATATTATGTTTGCGTTATCGAATTCAGGTCTGCAAATAATGTGGAAACGCTTCCTCCTCTTTTCTGCCGCGCCCTTTGTTTACTATATGTATAATCCAGCACGTAAACCGCATCCTCTTCCCCGTCTAAAACTATACTCTCCTAGGTAGAAAGTTTTTCCAGTTTTTTGTCAGCAGTTTTTTGTTTAAAATATGCACTTATTCTCTGTACGTCTCTATATTTTTACGAGTTCTACCGTTTTCCCTCGATTTTTGGCTTTATCTTTCTATTTCATTTTCGTACCGTGGCAATACCGGAAAATAAAACTTTGAAGCTATTTTTCCGGTGGCCAGTTCATGTTTATATTTTGACTAGATTCGACATAAAATTAACGATTAAATAGTCAGAAGCAAAAACAAAAATGAGTTATTATTATACTGTGAATTTCACACATCTATTTTATACGTGGCTGATTAAAGTTTAATTCTGCCACATAGTTGGCCGAGTTTAACGAGCTTTTAATTTTATTTGAAAGCCAATAAAATCCTCGGTAGAGTGCAAAAATTCGACTATATTACGGTTTCTGCAAACCCTCTATAAAAGTTTTTATTAGCATAAATATTTATAACCATCTCACTTGACATACACATTTCAGTACATTTTTCAAGTCCTCCCGATAATTATTGTGCATTACGATAAATTAGTAATCATTCTTAGAATCAGTAACCATTTAATTATCAATGAAATAATATGAAGACGGCCCAGTACAATAATTGTTTAATTCATGTAATCACCAAAAAGCAGATTACAAACGATTTAACATTCCTTCTGCAATTTAGATCTCCCAACGGCTAATTAATGAAATTATTTACATGATACGAATTATTTGTATGCATTAACAATAACATTAAAATGAAGTTATTAGCTGCGTTCAGAATTATTATTACATCACGTTGCGATTATGAACTCACTGTTGGCTGATCCATCACAGTCCCCCAAACTTCATGCGAAAAAGTTCCCCTAGGACCAAGAAACTCGAAGCCACTTAAGGAATCAAAAACTTCTGCGATTAGGCTTGGGTTAGGTGTCGCGAAGAATCGCCATTTTTCTTTGGTTTCCGTACAGAAATTACGCCCCTGCTATTCTATAAATATAAGAACGCGAGCGTCGTAAATAATTCGAATGATTATCTCTTGACACGTCGACGGGGAAAATTTTTATTTTGCAATGTGATCCACGCAACGGCTGGCGGCGAAATTGTTAAACAAAGTAAAATTGACATCGTCGTAACACGTGGCCTATATGTTCTTTCAAGGTAGATTTGCTGTACATCCTTCTTGTTTAAGTGGAATCTGAGCATCATCGATATATTCACACTTCACGGTTCCGTATAACCGGCGGCAATGAAAAGTTTACCCGGCATTCATGATTTAGTGCACACCGTAGTTAAAAATAATTAAACGCCGCCTGATCGATAATGCAAGGGGACGTGTAATGAATGCAGGGGCGGCCATCAAAATTCTCGGACCTATTAGAACACAGTGCAATGTCGAGGTTTCATCTTTTTACGCCGCGTTCGATATATCGGACACGGTTAATTTCACTAATTGGCGACATCCAAGCAAATTTTCCGGCTACGCGATCCCGGTAATCTTGTTTCAAAACAATTACGCGTGATTATAGTCGTTATTATATTCGTCGAGCTGGGAGCTTCGCGCACTATAACCAACTGTTTAATGCACAGGAAATAGCCCATCGTTTAATCTCGCCGGAACTGGGTAACGTTTAAACAATTCGTCTATTTGCGCTGGTTTCTCAATTTTAATACATTAATCGTTTAGACTGACAACAGAAAAATTTAATTGTTCGTGGTGCACCGAGAAATTGCAGTGTAACAAGACTTAATAAAAATGTATTCTTTTGAAGGTAAAAATGCTGTACCCAAATAAAATTGCCCGAGCATTAAATATTTAAAGTGTGCGTTATTAATACCTCCGCGAACAGGTTTTAACCGGGTGTATTGGATTTTATGGCGAAGTAATGGCCGACGCAGAAAACAGGAACCGACGAATTCCAGGACTATTTGAAATTTGTTGAATATTTTTGTTTTTCTCGAAAGTTGTGCCAACGCGCCGGATCCGTTCCGAACTTCCGCAAAAATCTCTATTAACGTGCAGTTTAGAGTTTTTCGAATAAATATAAATACCTGCATTCCGTTCCGAAACGAAACGAGGCTTAAAATTCCATGGAAAAGTTCATTTGTTCAAACAATTGCATCTGCAGGAACTCGTGACTACACCGTGCGAGCTTCAATTAAAAGATATACATCATTTCCATATTTGCGAGGGATGATTAATCGTGAAATTTTATAAAATAGCTGCTTTCGTGTTTTATTATTGATTGGCATTATTAGAAGTCATTAAGGAGATAAGTTTCAGAATATAATGAACAAAATAAACGTTCTACAGTAAAGCCTCGATCTAAGCCGAATGTATGTAAATTTGTAAATTTGTTTAACAGAAGCTTAATTAATCTCTCGGCACGTGGTAGTACATATGTTGAACTCGACTCGAGCTAGTTGATCTAGGAGAGATCAGACTACAACGTTGACATTGTCATATTAGATGGTACACAATTCTAATCCAAACTGTCTAGTGTAAGCCCTGTGTCAGACGATCAAGTATGCGAATTGGTAATAAGCTTCTAAGTCCATGCAGCATTAGCTTAAAACTAATCAACAGATGCAGCAACAGTGTTTAGCGAATTTTTGCAGAAGTCTATTGTGTGCAGTGAAAGTCGCAGATCAGATGAATAATGATACTTAAGACGGCGATCGCTTAATCTCGTTAATTATTCTACTTCAGGCTGTATCGAATGATCTGTTCGAATTGAAGACATTTAAGTGAGCGAATGTGAGGTCAATTAGATCAAATGGTCATCGAAAGATTGACAGAATGTGTACGCATACGTTGTTGTAAATCTTCTATTTTTACCAGTCATTTAAATGTTTATCTTGCAGTAAATTTATTTCTTAAGAAACTGTTTATAAATATCCTCCTTGTGATGAACTTTCTGATGAACTTTCAACAAGTTAGTATAAAAGGATTAAAATTGAAGTTGTGTATGTGCTAGGATAATGTTGTAGAATCGTTGATTTTCTTTTAAGTAAACAAGTGATATATCTACTTGCAAACAATGTTTTCTATGAATGAACATTTCAGCTTGTTTACGGTGCTTCCAGGATATTTTTGCAGTTTCCACGCATTCATGTTTACCTCCCGAACGCAATAAACAAACTGCTGCAGCTGTCTGGATTTTATTCAAATTAAAATAAGTTTATTGGTAACTCCTACATATATCTCGGCATAAAAATATAAATTTAAATAAACGACTGCAGTCTGGTTGGTCTTTTAGGATCCGCGGGTCAGTTAATTTACCTGTACTTATCTACATGACCAATGCAACGCAAATTTGGTATCTTATCGCTACGAACGAAGTATAAAATAATGAGTCGAATCACCATAAACCTATAAATACGTCGACCGGTAAAAATATAGTCTGATAAATTAGCTGTTCGTGGTACATACTTGTGAAAACGTTCCAAAAAATTAAATAGTAATTTCGGAAATAAATTTTCTCACGAAAATTAGTTTGGATGACCCCAAATTCATACTATAAAACTTGAATGTTTTCATTTCAGTGTAATAATACTTTCTCGAAGGAGCATAAAGGACGTACAAACACTGGATAATTAGAATCAAACATTTTTCATGGTAAACATCAAAGTTATATTTTCCTTTCACCTTTTTCTTCTTTTTGTTCGCCGCGCTTCTAGTTTCTTCACAATCCTCTGGCACAGTATTAAATCTCGAACCGAAGAGTTGTTCGTATTATGTTTGCTCCGTTGGTATCTTGTTAGTTTAAGGTATGTATAATACTATCTCACCGGTGTGTACATAAGGACAGGGACTCTCAAACGAAACCGAGCATATATTATCTGAAATGTAAATCCGAAAGTATACATAAATACATGTACATCCGCAGAAATTTCATAGTACGAAACGAATTTCATTAGCACACTAAAACTGAAACAATGAGAGGTACAGGGCCATAGATCCTGATAATAAACATTCCTTACCGTTTTCAAGTAACTGTTGCTCTGAAAGCAAGACCACCCAAGATCACACAAAAGGACCCAAGCTTTTATTACTAAAGAAACTGTTAGTACCTCAAAACGTGAATTTAGGGTTGAGGTAAATATTAGAAATACAAATTTCAGTTTGGAATTAAGAGAAATGTTAGTACCTCAAATTTAAGAAAGATATTGGTACTGAAAATCCGAGTTTTGTATTAAGAGAAATATTAGTGCTTCAAATTTAAGAAAGATATTGGTACTGAAAATCTGAGTTTTGTATTAAGAGAAATATTGATACTTCAAATTTAGTATTAAGAAAGATATTAGTACCGAAATCTGAGTTTTGCATTAAGAGCAATATTAATACTTCAAATTTAGTATTAAGAAAAATATTTTAAATTCACCGTTTGCACGAATCTCTTACCAAAAATAAAGATTTGAAGCTCATTGCATAAAGCAAGGAACAAGAATGAAAAATTTTGCGATAATAACAGGCCCGTGTTCGAAGAGGCGTTGTATTAAAAGAATGAAGCATTATGAACGTTTAATTATAGCAGCTATTCACTGAGAAACGGTGCAGTAGAGGAAAAATGATTTTGCGCACGTGTCTCGCGTTTCGTAACGGATTTTATTCGTACGCAATATTAATATTAAATTCATCAGGAGTGTCGCATGTTACGCTTTGTGATGCGTTTCAGTTATTTGCATCGGTGGCAAAATCAATATTGTGCAGAACAGAAAACATGCCCGGTCTAACAAGCAGGCAGAGTGTTGCCTCGAAAGTGAACGCGGCCCAGCGCGATTATACCGGGTGATGTTCGCGCAGCATCACCGGGGACCGGTTTTAAGCGTTTTCAATGATCGCGCCATGGAAACCATTGTATGGTTTGTCCGTCGCCGTAGAATTTTCGAGGGGCGTCCTCCCAAACGAAAACGGCCGTCCGATCGATACGAAACTAAAATTGGAGGTTTGAATGAACAGCGCGAAATTTCCTGTGAATTATTTTCTCGAAAAATTCCCGACCGAAATGTCGCTTAGGTCATTACATTGCGGATCTTTGTGCAAAATAAAAATTTTCCACCTGAATTTCAACGAACTCGAGTCAAATAAAAATTTATCTTCTTTCTTATTACGTTTAGCAGATTGAGAATAACATAATAGTATTAAATTTGTCCTACTAATTGTTGTCGTAAACCCCTCAAATCCGCAGTCTAGTGATCGTCTTACAGGTGAAACACTTTTTGACAGTTTTTCATTAATATCTCCGAATCTAGCGAAGACCCGCCATTGAAATTTTATATTCAGGTTTCTCTGCCCCCTCCTCGCCACTTTCCAAAATCTCAGCTCACTCGTTGATCGAACCGCACCGAAGCCCTCGAACAGATATTTTTACACGACGTGGTTCTTGCATCGGTAGAAAAATCACTGTAATTCCAGTTGTATAATTGCGAGCGAATAGCGCGGAGGGGTTGCGCAGAAATTGAAAAAGTTCGTGTGCTCTTTTTCGGTCGGTTTTTTCGCCGTGAAACGTTCGAACGGCGGCCGAGAAAACGTCAGGCCGCGCATTGTGTTGGATATACGGCGCCGGGGTCGGTACAAAGGACAAGGCAGTTAGTCTTTGAAGGTTGCCGACTAATTTAACGGTTGAACCTCGCCAAGATACCTCGATCGATCATTAGGTGCGGAGACCAGCGGTCGTTGCGAGTGTGCTGCGGCTCGTTTGTACAACAATGTACATCGCGGAGGGAGCCTGGCGGGCGTTAGGGTCGCCCGGACGGACATGGCCGCCGCAGTTCCAATTGCTTAGAAATACTCGGTGGGATCTGAATTCTCAGCAGAGGCTTCGAAAGTTGTTCAGCGTTCGCACGAGACCTGGGACCCGCGCTATGACGCCCGTCGATAATTCATTTCGCAACTGCGAAACTACTGTAATTCGAAAGTTTTCATTATTTCTTACACTTCGCGGGATTCCCCGAAAATTCCATAGAAGCGCCGAACTGGACGCTACACAGCGAAAACAACCCTTGACCAGTTAACTGTGATCGACGAGTGTACCCTCCGAAACTCTATCGCGGTGCAGTTAACGTTAACGAATTGTTAAATTCTTATGAAAAAGTGATTCTTTCTCATTTATCTTTACAAGGGCCTCGGATTTTATAATGGCCGCATTTCGCCTGCGTTCGACGCGCACGTTCGTCATTGCCTGGTTTTAATTCCGTGAGGGATTTTTCAAATTCAATTCCACAGTTAAGGGCCCGGGATAGTCACGTGACTTTTTAATTAATAATTCCCATTCACAGCCTTCAGACACAGACTTAAGATCCGCCTTGAGGATTAATCTGCTGCGCTACTATTTATTTTGCAGGTTATAGTGATTAGAAATTCTTCATCGTTCGGAATTTTATAGGAAGAAGAGGGTTTTTGAACATTTCTTTTCGGTCCACCAGGGCGGAAACATCCCTTCGAAATTAATACGACTTTTTTCGATATACACCACACGAAAACTGTGTTACGTGTAAAAATTGTTATCATAAGAAGGAAACACCTTTTCTGAAACTGTGCGATGGAGTTGTTAATAATTTGTGTTTGCAAATTTTCAAGGGACTTCAATCGAAGCATCGAACTGTTTCTTTCTGGTTCTTCGGGGTGGAAACATCTCTTCAATATTAACGCTCGCTTTCCTATTTCACTCTTTATACCTCGGGAACCCTACTCTCTACACAATGAGATTGTTAGGAATAAAAAATTGGATGACTTTGTATTCGACGAAAATGTTCGATCGAATTATTTGAAATTGTTTTGATATTTCCACAATTAGTTCTTCATTTAACTTTTTTTATGTCTTTTTAAAAAGATTGGCAATCTTTTCACTGTTTTTTTTTTGGAATATTCATTATTATACCAAAAAGTATCACTGTTTTATCTGTAACATTATCTTTTATTACATTTCCTTCAATGTTCCGTCTTCGGGCTTCGTGCATGTATAAAAATATTCTACAATAAAGGGAACATTTTGCAGAATTCTCCTTTAACTCGATTTTCTTTTTTTGCGTGTGTAGCAAATCGTTCGAATAAACTTCAAGAAATGCATATTTTTCTACCTTCAAAGATCGGGAAAAGAGCATGCAAATAGAAAACGTTACATTTAACCGTATGAAAGCATAAATAACATTGTTGACTACACAAATTGGGAAAAAAGAAATTGAGAATTTCTAAAGAAATTTTTACAACTCAATTCCTCGGTTACTTTGTTCTGGGGCCAGCTGTTATCGAGCTTTTAACTTGTTAAAAGCTTTAAGCACGCATAAATTTTGAACCATTGAATTCCTCGCCTTAAAGCTTCGATGTTTGGCATTTTGTCGTCAAGACGTACAGAATTATATATTAAAAAGTTAAAAATTTCTGGGTTGCCAAGGCGAAGTTTAAACTCTTACAGTTAACAGCCAACTCGGGTGTCCAGAATTTTGAATAATATATCAAAGTTAAAATTCGTTCACTTTTCTGCTTTCTCTGTCAACGAGTTTATTAAAATTTCGTGTAGAATAGGGACAATTATCGCGGCAACTTTTTTGACATATTTCTTACCATTTCCGTCGTATTTCGACACGAATAAACCCTGTCAAGGACCCTAATGAGTATATTTAATTGAAACGGGAACTCTCCGGACTACAGAGACACGGGAAATGAGACACGGTAGCTTTTGAACGGCCAACGGGCAAAACGACAAACATGCGAATGGAAATCAATATCACTCCCTCGAAGACAGAAACAAAAACACAACAAAAGAGATGAAAGAGACGTCGAAATGTGAAATATGGGTGCCTCGAATGTTTTTAACACCTTTAGAATCGATAGCTGAAGCGTATTGTTGCAGAAATGAAATTACGTCAAGAAAATTTGCTCTCAATTGCAAATCGAAAGGAAAATGTTTTTTACTCGATAAAGTTGTCTTTTTCATTTATCAATCGACACTGCACGAAGAAAATGCAATTTTGTGGAAAAAGTCCGTAACTCAATAGTTTCGGGTCGACTTCTTCGCTGTGACACAATTATAAACCATTATCTGATATTGTGAAAATGCAGGACGACACTGAATGATATTAAAAAATTGGTCCTCGGTAATACACTTAAAATAAATTTTAAAACTGCGCGTTTAAAAACATACATTTATGTAACAAATGCAGAAAAGCCAATAAAAAGAAAACCTTGAATGTATTAGAACTGATCTGGAATTTGGACAATTTACAAATATACATTTAAAAAGTACAGGTGATTTTAATACAAATATCTAGAGATTTTCATACATGTTAGATAGACTGAACGCAATAAATCAATATTTTTTTTAAGTATAATATTCAAGAGGTAAAATTAACTTTTACCTTCAATCTATTCCTGCTATCATAGACTTTATTGCAATATTTACACTAGGCACCTCCTGTATACTATCTTAGACACATTTTAAACTAATAAGGATTATTTTGTAAAAAATTTATTAACATCCCCAAAACATTTAGAAGTTAATTGCAGACTACCAAGCAGTCGAGTAAATGCACATTAAATGATACATACACTTACTATTTGTCTGAATCAATATTTTAAAATTCAATATTACAACTCTTAAAACTCTAATTTAAAACATTATTTATGTGACCTACAGAAAGCTTGAATTTAAGCAGTCAGTTCGATCGAATCTTGTAATATCATAATTTTTGTGGTTGTCTTGCGAACACAATGGTTTTTTTGAAAAGTGTTCTGGAAGATTCTCTTTCTGCGAAATAAGCATAATTTTGCGCTTTCTGATCCTTAGCTCCAACGAAATGCCACTTAATTCCCCTATATTACAGCACCGTGAATCGCAGTTAATGGCGTTGACTGCTTTATCTCCATTATGGGGATTAGCATAATTATCAGCATGGCAGGCTATTCGTGCGTTACGTTTGGTGTAAACCTGATTGACGAAGAACGTCAATCAACCGTCTCTCTTGCATCCCAATTTCGGCCACGTCCGATGGTCAGAATAATTATTTTCTATTGTCAATCTTAACTCATTAATTGCAGGAGTATTAACTCCAACCAATGTACGAAACTCTCCCATAATTGTACGAATTGTTTATTACCCATGGAAACACTTAGAAACGATCCAGAAATCGAATACTATACACTTTTACATTAATTAATATGTACGATTATTTTATTGTCCATAGACGTAGTAAGAAAAGACCATAAATCGAATAGTGATCAACCGGAAACGAAAAATACAGTACAAAATTTCATAAAACATTTTTGATGCATACAATTTACTAAACTAATTATTCAGTCATAAAGTCACACAGACATGTTTAATATTCATTATTGCTTTATTACCTGCTAAAGCAAAGATATTCATGTGTTGGGCTAATTAGCAGCTCTAACGAAAAGTTAATCACAAACTAATATGCTATTTCATAATTGGGACGTTCTTGTTATAATTTATTTTCTATTCTCTCTTATTTTTTATTGCGCAGTCCAACAATGGTGCGTCGCCGTGAAAATAGAAAGTTGTTTCCACAAGTAACATTATTATTCGATAAAATGAACGATAAAATCTGTACAGTACGTCGCTGTGGAAGTTCGCT
Organism: Halictus ligatus; assembly: GCA_028454255.1. Taxonomy (NCBI): domain Eukaryota; kingdom Metazoa; phylum Arthropoda; class Insecta; order Hymenoptera; family Halictidae; genus Halictus; species Halictus ligatus. The sequence continues at coordinate 2,951,068 of CM052129.1, forward strand.
AAACTTTTTACTTAAATGTTTCCTTGAAAACTTGCATCTCCCATAAACCCGTGCAGTTTAATTCTAATTGATCTACAACAGCACAATTACACCGAAGTACTCGCGATGAGCGCGAGGATATAAATGGAATTCAGAAGCGTCCGAGATTATGCAAAATAATTGAAAGCTAAAAACGTCGATCCAAACAAACCTCCGACGATCTCCACGAGAATGCTGTTCTACAAAATTATAAATATTTTTCCGCGGTGGAACTACTTACTTCCAGGTTACACATACGTCCAATGACCGAAGCAACTGGTCACTGGTCTCCACAAATAGCTCCTTTGAACTGGCTCTTTGTTTGAATCACGTTTGAAGCAATGTTTTGAAGGGTTGATTTGATGGCCTCTCGTTCACGTTGACGACTCGCTTATGCTCGTGAGAACACTACTCTGAACAATTATGCAAACCACAAATCTTACCTGCCAAAAACGCTGAAAATCGCATCTTTACGCACCCGTAACCGTCGAGCTAGCGATCCCCTAGGATCGAAACCGGGATTTTCGGAGTTTTCTCGCCAAAATCTACAGGATCGCATAAAAACCGGTTAAAAATTTCTGGTTTTCTCAGATGAAATTCAAACAAAATGTGCATTGACGGCAAAAAACGTTCGTTAATTAATCATTTTAATGAGTAACAAGTAATATAATCGTATTCTGAGATTCCTCTGTGGTTATGACAGGTTTCTTTGACATTTTGACGATCTCCAACGAAATTTTGAAATCTCTAACGATAATATAGATGGATGAATCTCATAACCCATTCGACGAAGTGTCGATATCCGCGAGTTTCTTGCTGGAACTTGATTGAAGGGCCAGGCTGCCCAGTGTAAAATAAGGTTGAAGGAGTAATAGGAGCGCACAGATGTGCTTCATTAACTACGTAGATGGAACTGCGACTTTTTAATATTTTCTAAGGCCAGCGCTCTCGAAGTAATAATACTAATATCGACCAGAGCGGGGCGGCGGAGCGCCGGGGAAATTAGAAAATTGAAGCGAGCCAGCCTGCCGCCTTGACAGAACAAGTTTATAAAGAGTGGTTAATGCAATTTGAGAGCCCCTGAATAGAGTTAAATTATATTCCGCGTCTTTATATAAGATTGCGTGGATAATTTATGATTTATGACTTCGGCGGGTCGTAGATTGCGAATTTAATGCGCCCTTGTCGTGTAATAATGTATATTACAAAGTGTGGCACACTAAACGATTCGATCAAGAATCGAGAATGATCCCACTTCATTCCGTGTTTTTCTGAAATAACTAAACGAATGGTACAGTCATTAAAAAGTTTATTAACTTGCTTCCATTCATTGAAGGATTAATATAAAAATTTCGTTTATTTCTTATATCGGTTACTATATGCAGCTGGATTGAAATAAGTGAGAAACGAAAAGATTTTGATATTAAAAAAAAAATAATAATTAAAGTGTTCGTAAAAATGGTCTGCGGAGTATCAGTCGAATTTCCCGTGATACCCTGGATCGCGGTATCAAGAAGAAATCCCGGTTCTCGTTTGCAAACCGGATGAGTAATTAAACTCGGCGCGTACCGGCCATTTTCTTTCGCGATGATTTGTTAAGTTTCCGAAAAGTTAGATTGCAGCCTCCGAATTGAGAGTGTATCGGCTGGCAGAGCGAAAGCGGAATGCAATCGAGCAGGGTAATTAAGCAAAAGTGGTCTTCTTCGCAACAGAACGAAATCCCAGTTTGGACGGTTAATTCATTCACGGGTGTCAACGACTCGCAATCACAATTACTCCGCGTTACGTTAATTATTCGTCATTTCTTATGCAATTTCTCCTCTCGCGTTTGTCGGTTCGCTCTTTTTCCCGCTCTTACGATTAATCGCTCGCAGTCTACTTTCTTTCAAAATATTGAACAGAGCTGATAAGTTCGTTGATCGAACGCCTCCCGCCAAGAAGAATTAATCAACCGAATCGATATGACTGTTTCAGTATGCTTCCGGCTAGATTCAAAACCCGCGAAACTGTGAAGAATCCAATTAAAACCGAGCACTTTGTCGAGGCTAATTGTTGGGTCGATGAGGAACGGAGCAATTTTTAAAGGTGCCAAGATAGGATTATTTCTTATTAATTATTAATGTAGAATTATGGAAAGCAAAGGATATTTTCTAATTGATTCAATGCAGTTCACTGGAAATTTATTTCTAACTTAATATTACCCTAAAAAATATAAGAAAGTATATTAATCACATTTTGACAATTAGAGTGTAGGAGTGCAAGGTTGGTAGGATACTGCGGATATTAATTTCATAAAACTTTGAAAATTAAGGCGTAGGGGTGCAAGGGTGTGGTATAAGCAGTGGAAATATTATAAAACTGTTAGTTTTAAGGATAAGGGGGTAAATTCAATTCACTGGAAATTTATTTCTAATTTAATATTACCCTGAAAAATATAAGAAAATATATTGGTAAATATAGTGGTATAAGCAGTGGAAGTACTATAAAACTGTTAGTTTTAAGGACAAGGGGGTAAATTGAAAAATTAAATTATTTAAAATCCTGCAATATGAAGATTTCCTGGATGCAATCTCTATTAAATCTCGCAGCTTCCTGGTCCCCGGAGTCTCGCGAAAAAACACAAAGGGCTTCAGGGCCAGCTACAGTAAATTCGCCGGGATTCTTGACCTCGAGGCGGAGACACTAATTCAATTACCCGGCGCTGCGAGCGACAAAGTGACCGACAAATTCTCCAAGGTGTCCCGGCGATTGCCGGCAAAACAGCTAAAATCGTTAGCCCACGTTTCGCACGTAAATCTCCGCCGGCTGTCGTCGACGACAGCGCGAAGGAGATTCGAACAGTCGGAGGCAGAAAGAGAGATTCCGAACTACAGCGATGGCGTCTTCACGGTTATCCTTCGACGTTTCGCGATGTCGCAGCGGCGACGGACAGTGGTGCCAAGGCGACAGAAAATCCATTTTATAAATTTTCGATTATTATTTCATTAAAATTATTTTTGTATAGCCTACTGCATGATGTGCCACAGTCGGATTTTGGAAAAAAAATTTTTTTTCGGAGATATACGCATGGTAAATAACCATTTTCTCGCTTCCCGGGAATTCGACAATTTTCAGTGCGATAGTTATGTAATTATTCCGCTCATAATTGAATACTTGGGGGTCTGCAAATCATATGGGTTATTTCAAATGGCTTCAACTATTAACTGGCAAAAAAATTTTCCAGAAAAAGTTGTTTAACATTAAGTAATATGAACTAACCTGTAGCCCTTTTGCTTTACGCTCATTTCTTATTTATGGAGGAGTACAAGAAATCCTTTGAATAGCTTCGATCTGGAACTAATTTAAAAATAAATAACTCGATCTGGAACTAATTTAAATTTTTTGCCAAATAAGTGTCGTACCTGTGACAATCTCTCCACAAATTTTCGAACAAATTCGTTGGACGGTTTCGTTTTTACAGATTTGTTGCCGCTTTTTGGCCATTTGGCACCACCGTGCGACGCGGCGGCGAGACTTCGTCGCCACAGGATAAACGCTGCGAATCACGAGCCATAATTCAGTAAGCTTCTTAGGCGAACGACGCGGTGCACGCGTGCACCTTATTTACCAGTTGCCAGCCGGGCTGGGCTGGTGACCGATAAACGCGGCACAATTCAAATGAAACTTCCGGCTTCGTTTGTTCGGCACGACGGCCATTCGTCTCGACGTTCTTTCGCCTCGGCTGCTCCGTTTAAGGCCAATCGGCGCTTCTAAGACTTGTGTTTACCATTTTCGAGAACGGCTAATGCTGTTTCATCTTTATAGTAATTGTTGCTCCGAGGAGGAACGCTGGTCGAAATTGTCAGGTTGACGCAAAAGTGATTGCGGCTTTTGTTCTTGAATCTCCAACGAAAAATATCGCTGGTCCAAGTAACTACAGCGTCTACTCGATAATTGTCCGAAACACGGGTCTGGCCAGGGACAATTATCGGCGAAACGGTTATATTTTTCAAATCCATTATTCTGTCTTTTGTGCGTCCAAAATCTTCCGGATAACTGCGAAATCTGTATTTGGCATTATACGTATATACGTTAGACGCGTATATGCACACGTATGCAGGTACTATGTGTGCGTACATCTCTTTATGTATGCCGATTGAAATGCCGAAATAAATTCAGAGAGGTGGTTAAATCTAGTGATTTGATGCGTTTATACTAAATGTCCCCGATTGCAGAAATAAACGAAAAATTTCGTTGATGATATACACTAATTCTTCGTGAACAAGAGTTCTGTCAAATTGATTAAAAAACTTGCGAGTTTGCAGGAACGAAAAAATTCGGTAACGAGATTTAAAGTACTACGGCTGACAACAAATTCGCCTGCAAGTACTTATGCAAATTTGAGTTTTTTCGGACTCTTTGCAGCGACAGCTATAAGCTCACCGCGAGGGAGAGTAATTAAAATCACTTATGCTGCGCATAAGTACTATACTTTCATGTTATGTTGCTCGCAAAAATACGGGAGAGTGTTTCGTTAGTTGTTCATTAGTAACTTCCTTTTTTTAAATATATATATGTATATATACTTCGTCTTAAATGAATTTCACTGTAGTTAATATAATTCTGCAGTAAAATAATCTATTCTTTTATTTCTGCGAGCCTTAATTGAAAATTTGCTACTTTACACCACGGATGCTGGTAAAATTTTTAAAGTAAATTAAAATGTTGGCCTCGGGGGGATTTTTTGAAAGTTTTACTTTATACGAATATTTGTATTTTACTGAAGGTTTTATTTTACACCATTCCAAAATTAAAAATTGAGTGCATCTTCGCAGAATGAAAACGTGATTCCAGTTGTGTTATCTAGAAAACAAATTTCACAACTGAACCATAAGGTTTATCATCTCAAAAAAAAAAAATAAAAACAAATATTTTCTGCAAAGAGAAAATTGCAACTTGAAAGATTGCAGAAACTGACGTTTCATATTTTATACGAAAACTCGAAACCAATAACTCGATGCTTTTGCCATTTTTCGTTAATAAAATATATTTCATTTATACAGGATTACCAGACACATTTAAACGTCGTGATGTAATATGAAATGATCAGCTTCGAATTTCATCAGAATTTCATTTTCAATCAACTTTCCGTTACGTAAAACGACGTTTATTTACTTTAATCCTTGTCCCTTCGTTTTGATTGATTTGAACATGTACGCACGTCGCTTTTATTAATGAAACTTTATAGATCTGTTGAACGAAAGTAAATGTTATATTCTATTTTTAGCTGAAACATATCATGGAGTCACGTATACGTAAATTACATGCACCTACTTCAATGAATAATATAATAATAATTCAATAATAAAAGGATAGAGAGTGAATATACTTGCATTGGCAATTGACAATTATTACAAATGCTACATTGTTAAGAAATAGGCACACGATTCCACAGAGAAAGATGTTGTTAGCAGGCGAGAAAGAAAATTAAATTTTGTAGTGCATAATTAAAGGTTTCAATATAATACTTCCATGTATAGAACCAATAAGAATTAGAATAATATTTGAAATGTAGAACAGGGTGAAAATTGGAAATGTATAAAATAATGTCAAAGCTAAATCTGTAATCTAATATTCCTGCATGCGATTTCAAATGGAATACGAAAGACGCGAAGTCCGATACGCGTTTCCAGTGCAACAGGTACACCGTCTGGCTACTGCTCGCTGTTTCTACTTACACTGGCCGCAGACCGTGGAATGTTGTAATCTGTTTTCCATCGTGCTCACTGTGTTCTACTTATCAGTTCACATAGAACTACTGCGATAAGGACCAGTGATCGGAACATATTGTTAGCGCAGACGTAAACTATCTGCAATAATTTAATATCAATGAAATCAATAATACAAAATGTCATTTCCAACAGAATTGAAAATAGAATTTTAGTAACAGTATTAACCCTTTGCACTCGAAGCCATTTTAACTCGAAAACGAAACGTTTCTTCCAACCTAGAATATTTCCCTTCTACATATATATTTTCATGCTATAAATACGAAAATAGTTGCTATTTGCTCGTACAGTACAAGAAACGTTTAGTAATTTATTAAATACAAACAAATGTAATAATGCACAAAATATTTTGCATAATGTTACAGGAATTTTTAGTGCCGCCTTACAGCCGTCATTCGAGTGCTAAGGGTTAAATGTATTAACCCTTTGTACTAGAAATTGTTGTGGCATTATTTCATAGAAATTACAAAAAATATTGCAGTGTATTTGTTACATCACAAAATTGTATTTAACAGATCACTAAACATTCAGATATTATATGTGGAAATCGGATCAGTTTCTTATCGATAAAATGAAAATATTCCAAGATGGAAGAAAAATTTAGTTTTAGAATGAAAATGGAATGAGAATCCTCTTCTAACAGCTTTAAACGATTGAAAATATAATATTTTCTATAATATTTCAGTGTTTCGCTAACTCAAAAAGTTGATAAAATGTTGAATGAATATTTTTAACTTGTTAAAATGATTAGACGGATAAATGGATTAATGTTCATAATGCTTTTGTCTTTCGGGAGCGAACTGCGCGTTCTCCCCACAAAAATAAAAGGAACCGTAGATCCGGGTACTATCGCATTCCGATCCGTAAATGAAATAGCTCGGATTCGTTCGTTTGTTTCATTCCCGGGCATCAACGGTCCGCCATGATTTATTTGGCAATGCGCGGAATCCGATTTTTATACGGCTCCTCTTCACCGAGCAGTTTATGAGATATCTTTCCGGAGAAAAAGGGACGCCGCCGCGGCGACTTGTGCAACAAGCAGCGATTTTATTAACGGCGACATTCCCGCGAAGAATGCGATCCACGCGATTCAAATGCGTCGTCGTCGTCGCAATCAAACGACACGAGCGAGTCGCAGCTCTCTCTCGCCGAGCAATTTCTTCTTTTCTTTTTTTTTCCATTTCTCATTACCTGCCCGGGACGCGAATTTAATTCGCACTTTCGTTCCTTCGCGAACGCTCGCGGGAGTAAGAGGCTTTCGGGTTTGCAATTTTTTCGGTCGCGAACGAAGAAATAATCGCGCGAGAGGAATCGCGCGCCACGCCGACTCCATTTCGAGAACTTTCTATCGCCGGAAGTGCGATTTTTCATCCGGCCGGTTCATAGTTCGAGAATTACTACAACTAGACGGATTTAACCCTATAACAGCGCGAAGAAATTTTGTTTAAATTAGTTCACAAAATTTATAAAAGATTTTATAAATATCAGGGACATATATCGGCTGGATATATCTTCTTTGTTACACTGCGAAATGTAGAAAATAACAGCGAAGCATGTCTACACGATGCATGTCCAAAATACGGGTCTACCCAGGGACATATATCGGCTAGGAGACACTGTCCTACGATACGATAGCTTCGACTTTTATCGGCTATATATTTGAGACATATATGGAGAAAACTTTTGTCAATTGTTTATGAGTGTCCTAGAGAAAAAATTTTCCGAAATACAAATGAAATTGAACCGAGCTAACCTTTTCTATAAATTGTCGAAATAATTAGATAAATAAGCAATACGAATGAAAGCAGCAATATTTAATTCATGTTCGATACAAATTACATGGAAACGTCATTCACGATGCGAATATTCACGATGCTGATATTCCCTGGTATTAATTGTCATACATTTATTGCGACGCTCTTGTAACTCGCATGAATTTGTCAAGTGAACCGTCGAACAATGAACAGGGATACGACAAAGTTTTATTTAGCTTCGATTATACGCGTTTCCTGAAAAACGGCTGCAGGGAACATTTTTAATGGAGGCCGGCCCTCTCGTTGAACGGTTTTTATTGACATCCACCGCGACGGCAGTTCGTGAAACTAATTTTGGAATATAAATATTGAAATAAAAAATATTCGGGATAAAAGTGTTTCATCAAAATGCGAAACGTCGACGCAACTTTATGAGCCAGAGCACATAAACGGTTGATGCCTACGCTCTTCGTACCTGCAGTACAAAATTTGATGGAGATCAAAGGGGGAAATCGTAAATATTTGCTAGTATGTTATAAAACGGTATTTTCAAAAAAAGTTTGCGTTCCGTGTTTTATTTAATATTGAGCTTCCCAATTTTTAAGCTTGACATGCCGGAATTTGCGAATAAATAATTTTATTTCCGAGATAAACTATACCGACCCGGTCTGTGTGTACTTGATAAACAAGTGTGCGTGAAAACTTCCTCTTCTGTAAAACTCCTCAAACAGAGTTCTGTTTTGCAGTTTCTGAGACACCTCAGGTTTCGCCTTCAGCTCGTTCGCGCATCCTTCGCGTTCGCGAATACAGCGAATTCCCGATATAAGTCCCTTGCGCGGTTCTAGCGAGGGACACTTAGACGAAATCTGTGGTTCTCTTATATTAAATCTCATTAAATCTGTGGTGCTTAATTGCATATTTTAGATGACAAAATTATGTATTTCTAAGGGCCATTCTTTCCACGCTATATAATATATTAGAAACAATTTTGAAGTTGATGTTTTGAAGTGATATCCACCGGAATGCATACTTTCATCAGCATAACATTAAAAAAAGGCACGATAGAGGTCACACAGCATCTAGTAAATATCACCTTTTTTTATAAGACCAGCAGGTGTTCGAATGCTTATGAACAGGGTTGTACGTGCGTACAACCCTTACCAGAATTTTAAAAATATCTCCCATAATTTTTTTACAGCACTACGTTGAAGCTGGAACATTCATTGAAAAATCGATATTTATGCATTCACGCACTGCCATTTTGTTTCACGCATTCCGGTCTGATTGATTGGATACCTGGCACAGTGGAATCTGCACATTACAAAACAAAACGAATGTTTATACAAATTCCTGTAAATCAATAAAGATGGCCCATTATTTTTCAATACCTTTTCCAGGTATTGTTAAAAACTGCACAAAAGTGTTGTTAACTTCTTTAAACGTTTCTTTATGTTTTCCAGTCGATCTGCTAATATTCATAGTTTTATTTTCAGTGGATTTACTGAAAACGTTATAAATTCTCATTGTCGATTGTTGATATAATTTTGTCCGTTAAATTCAACCGACTGGGATTCCTGCGAATTAAATTAGCACGGCACGGTCTTCGTTCCGCAACAATGGCGGTCATAGACGTGCCGCAAAAAAGGAACAGCGGGTGGAAAAGCGGCGCGGGAAAAAAAATGACAAGCCGTTTTCCTTTACGGGGGACGTTAGATAATGTAATTTAAACATCGTGGCGCAGCGCAGTAAACAAAGCGGCCGCGCGCAATAACGCTGAAATCGCTGGTTCTTCGCTGCTGTCGGTGGAGGGCGACGACGCCACTTCCTGCCAGCCCGGATTTAGGCGCGCCGTCGCTGCTAACTGTTTTCGAACAATAGAATGTCATAAAAACGGAATATTAACTCTTCCCGAGGCACCGCGATTAAAAGCAGCCTACGAGAATGGAAGGGGGAAACGACGCCGGCGCTTCTGGCACGCTGTTCTACCCTGTCGGAGACTTTTCGAGAAACTGCTCTTCGGAAGTGGAATTCGCCGTCGGTGACGGAACGGCGCGTAAAATTTTAAGCACAGGCCAAGCTGTTTCACTTTCTGCGAATCGCGACCGGCGCGAAACGGCGAATTTCGTGAAACGAAAGAACACGGCGCGACACTTAATTCGTGCAGATTGGGCTCGCGCGAAGAAACTGTTCGTCAACTTTACCCTCCGATCTAGCATTCTGATTTATTGCTACTCTAACGAAAATTCACGCCAGCTGCGCGACACGGGATTTTTACAACTGAGAATACAGGACCTTTAAATAAATTGGTTAATTTACCGATTTTGTACTAGGCCTTATGTAAGCCCTTGCAAATTTTCAATCTCCTTCTTACAGAAATCCAGGGTTCGTCAAGCAAAATGTGAGTCAAGGTGCATACTTACATCTTCTACAGAAGTGAATGTTTTATTTCAGCAATATTTTATTTAAGCAATATCCGGAATCTAGCCGGCCAATCTTCTAAATTGGCACACTCACAGTTGTGTCAAATGTATGTATCGTCTGTATAATCACATTTCCAGAAAAATTCATCTGGTTTTGGCAATTTTACGACGAATTCCTTAGGCAGAGAAAATGTATACTAATAGATACTTACTTATTTCAGCGAGTACAACGATTGGTGAGGTATAATTTTTGAACCTGTGAATTGCTCACTTAAGACTTCAATTTTTGGTACTTTCTTGATGCAGCATATATGTACCTGCAATATCTAGACCTACTTCTCGTTCTCGAACCATAACTTTCCCTGATAGATTCATAAAAAATGTAGGAATAGCTTCGGTCACGGTAACGCCATGCTAATGCACTTTCCTTTACTCTTAATCTTCGTTAACCTTTATGTACACTTCCTTTCTTCCAGATAAAACAGTATGCATTAGCAGTGTGCATTTTAAACTGGTGCTCGAAATTAATAAACACGAGGTTAATGATCTTTCTGTATTAATATGCTGGCTGAGAGTCAAAAATTATCACGAAGCTCCTGTTACAACTATCCTTTCAAGAAATGTCAACACGTGAATGCTATTATCGAATTTTTCAATTTGAAATTTTTCAAAAGAACACAGATACCACTATATTCACTGTGTACCTACTGTTTGTCGCATTTAAAATAATTTTTAATTTGCATAAAGATCCACAGGCTATCGATTAAATCATTTTTGAATAATTGCTATTATCGTCAAATATGAAATCTAGAAAATACAGAACGTTCGAGAAGATTGCCCCTTTTCCGTGAACGACGTGATTTACGAAAAACAAACGCATTAATCACCGAGTTTCGCGAGTTTAAATTACTTGTTTGCAAACGATAGCGGCTTTTATTCCACGATCAGCAACATTCGGCGAATGAAACCGCGGTCACTTTGCTGGGTGCATGCGAAATTATCTACGGCTCCCGTTATCGTAATTAACTCCGCTTATCGTTTCTGTTCTTGCCTAAAGTGGCGATACTATAATGCTTGCACCATTTTTATTTTATCTCGGCATCTCGCCGGCCAATAAAACTCTAAACGTTGGAAAAATGATGTGCGCGTCTTTGCGGTTAATTATTCTTCTCGATCGTCGTTAAGCTGACACTTAAAAGTATCTTATAAAATATTGTCTATAAAATTACAATTTATTATGACACATTTCCGGCACGTACTTTCCAGTTTTTATATGTTTAATTCCCAAAAATGATGGATGGTGTACTATACATCGGTACAAAATCTACAGATGTGACAGAAATCAATTTTCTTTTTCTCCCATACGTACGTGAGTGCGTGTAACTGTATTTAAATACATCTTAATCGCGGCAGCTATAAAAAGAACGAAAGGGCAGGGGGTTAATAATAATAAATGCTCTACAATGTACCCGGGGTGCCTAGGCGTCCGATCATTACAACCGTAATCTCGAGACCGGTTTCCGAAGCTCAAATATTTATTCTAGTGTTAGCAGCCGATGTAGGTTAGAATGAAAGGTGCAGGTGTGTGCCTCTGTTCGCGAGTGGCACGAAGTTTAGCACGTCGCCGAGCAAACAGGGTCGCCCGTGAAGTTCGCGTGTCGTCGCTACTTTCGCGTTGGGCTCGCCGTGTCGCGAAGGAGAACATGTCAACAATCACGACTTCGCTCCACATTATAGTCGAGTCGCGATTCTATTTATCTTTCGCCGTTTGCCCCAAGTTTTCGACCAAAACAATGCCGGGGAGAAACTAAAAATTGTTATCAACCGCTTCGGTGGTTTCAGCGACGGAGGCGACGCAATTTTCCCAGGCCGGGAAAATCCTCAACCGGACAATTAGAGTTTTCCAGGCTCGCCGACGGCGCGTGAATTTCACTGTGGAATTAAGACGAACTAACCGGCAAAGTAATGGAATTATATTCCCCCGGGAACGGCGACTTTCGCCGAGAGATAAATGGCTGAGCCGCCGAGCACAAAGAATTACGTGCGTGGAAAGAGTGGCGTGCCTCGATCGATTTATCGGCGAAACGAGATATTACGAAATGGGATTGAGAATCTGCAATTATTACGCACGTAGAAGTGGAACAGACACTGTTGGGACGCCATCTTCGTTGTTTCACCAGCCAAAGACGTTGCGTTAAATGACAAGCAACGAGGCGAAACGGGTTTACGCGCGAATAAATCTCGCCAGCCGAAATCCAATATTCCCGCCAAAAAGGCGTGATTGTGCGTTCGCTGGATATTAAGGATGTCGTGCATCACGGAACCCGATTGGACGATTCGGTGCGTCCCGAACGCCAACCCCGCCCGTTCGGACGATGAAATAGGATGGAAAAACTGGATTTACCGCGATCGGAACTAGGCGAGTCATTCTTCAACATGACAACGTGTTCAGGCACACGTACCGAAGAACAACAAAGCACGTTCTTCGGCTCTTCGGGCTAGGACGTTCTCTCCCCGGTGCCGTTTATTCATCGGATCTAGTCCCATTCAGGAAACTAGCTATTCTAGTCGTTTTCGCGTCGTGCAGCCGCCACGCAATTTAGAACGGTGTGTCACGAAAATGCGATGACCACTCCATAGGAGACGCCATCTTTGTTGCGAGAGCCGCGAATGGCACAAACGATGAAGCGGAGTCGTGGAAAACGACGTTGCGTGTTTCGAAAATTGGAATTTTTAGTTTTACGGTCTTCAGCGAGTAGACGTTCAATTTCGATGGTAGATTGCACTACGATGTATTCTACGTTTTTAGTGATCAGAACTTTTTTGTAATACCTAATTTCCCAAAGAAAGGAGAAAATTTATGTCTATTGTATGCCTTATGTTCTACAATAGTTGTACATTAAGAATGCCAAAATAGAATCGTATTTCTCTGTTCAGAATCTTCATCACTAGTCAGACTCGTGAAAGTAGTGCAAGGGGTTAATTCATTTGTTAGATAAAAATATTTATATTAGTCGTAATTAGTGAGGATACGAGTTTATGGCAGATTCAAAACACATTGGCGAGATTTTAAAAACTGAGAATATCGATATAGCGTTCTCAACTTGGTAAAATTATATTAAAAAAGAAGCGATGTTTATGCGGCTCCTTTTGCTTGGAACCTTTTAAGAAACTTTTGCATAGGTGAACCTAATTAACACGTTACCTACCACGTCAGTCACATGGGACTAATAGTGATTTTTGACTGGATTTAGAAATTCATTTTTATTACGAGATATCCGGATAAACCGAATTTTACTGGAGTCTTCCGAATTCAGAAGGGTTGAGACAGCATCCCCTATAATACATTTGAAATATCTAGTTTTGGTTTCGTTAACTAAATTACTCTGATTTTGTAAGAATTTCTGGGGTTGATATTTGACACTTGACGTGTTTAGAGTGACTTCTTACGCCTGATAAAAAAACAGAATTTTACTGGAGTCTTCCGAATTCAGAAGGCTTGAGACAGCATCCCCTATAATACATTTGAAATATCTAGTTGTGGTTTCGTTAACTAAATTACTCTGATTTTGTAAGAATTTCTGGGGTTGATATTTGACACTTGACGTGTTTAGAGTGACTTCTTTCGGCCGGAAAAAAAAACCGAATTTTACTGGAGTCTTCCGAATTCAGAAGGGTTGAGACAGCATCCCCTATAATACATTCGAAATATCTAGTTCTGGTTTCGTTAATTAAATTACTCTGATTTTGTAAGAATTTCTGGGGTTGGTATTTGACACTTAACCTGTTAAGAGTGACTTCTTACGTCTGATAAAAACCGAATTTTACTGGAGTCTTCCGGATTCAGGAGGGTTGAGACAGCATCCCCTATAATACATTTGAAATATCTAGTTTTGGTTTCCTTAACTAAATTACTCTGATTTTGTAAGAATTTCTGGGGTTGATATTTGACACTTGGCGTGTTTAGAGTGACTTCTTACGCCTGATGAACCGAATTTTACTGGAGTCTTCGGAATTCAGAAGGACTGAGACAGCATCCCCTATAATACATTTGAAATATCTAGTTCTGGTTTCGTTAATTAAATTACTCCGATTTTGTAAGAATTTCTGGGGTTGATATTTGACACTTGACGTGTTAAGAGTGACTTCTTACGCCTGATAAAAACCGAATTTTACTGGAGTCTTCCGAATTCGGAAGGACTGAGACAGCATCCCCTACAATACATTCGAAATATCTAGTTCTGGTTTCGTTAACTAAATTACTCTGATTTTGTAAGAATTTCTGGGGTTGATATTTGACGTGTTAAGAGTGACTTCTTTCGCCTGGTTGATGCTAAAAAAGTTTGGTTTATTTATTAGATAAAAAGACTAAAATCTGTAAAAATACTGCCAGCCAAATACTGCCAATGATACTTTGCCAGCGCCATACTTCGACGAAAAACAAGTTTCACGGGAGCGTCGGTGTTCGAGCCGGAAAAACTATGTGCCTCGAGTCCGGGGAATCGATAAAGCTTCGAACTTACAAGACACTTGTTGCAGGCGTCACGTTTCTTTTCCTAACGGACAAAATCTGCAGAACATTTTGGCGGGAATCCGACATATTGGCAGCGGCAGATAACAAGGGCGGCGCGTCACGCGTGCATTTTACGCGGAGGCAAGTGAATCGGGGTCGTTCATAGTGTTCGCCGGGACAATGGGCCTGAAGCTTTATTCCAGAGATCGTTGTGCGCGCGCGGCGTTGTCTCGCAGACGCTGCCGAATTTTCCCGCGCAATAATTCACCGTTTCCCAGCCGCATTCCGCGCATTTTTACCAGCAGCAGCAGCGGCCCCGAAAGCTTTTATCGGTTTGCGATAACCGTTACAAGTTTTCAGGAAAATTTCCGTCGCTGCGCGGAACTTTCTGCACATTTTCTATTTTTCTTTTTGCTTGGTTTCGTTTGCTTCCTTTGTTCCTTGCCGCGATGTAATATTTCAGAAATATAGTCCAATCGAAAGCCCGCCGCGGTATCGATCACTCGAACGCGGATATTTGTTCGTTTAAAATATGTCAAAGTATCGCGAATCAAATATGCATTGCTGGTAGCGAGTCGAGAAAATTATGTATGAACAGACGTAGAAAATGTATGCAGATCATGGGAGGCACAAAAATATGCGGAAAAATATGACTGACGTCGGTATAATTATGCGTGCACTCCACGCGGACAATTTCGTCCCTGAAATGATACAGGCTGTGCAATGGCAACTGGCTGAATAAATTAAACGAATAAAATATTAACATACAAACAAATGCATCTGATTTTTCGAATTTGCCACCGTCTTGGAGAAGTGCTCATATGCATATGGTACTTACATTTATATGTATATTATATTTATATTTACTTATTTTTATTTGTATTTACATATTTATAATTATTTTTATATTTATATTATATTTGCATTTAGATTTACATTTAGATTTACATGTAGATTTACATTTACTTTTACATTTAAAATTACTTTTATATTTACATTTACATATACATTTACACCTGTGTTTATGCTATATGTGTATTTGCAGTTAAATTTACACTGTATATTTATATTTAGCAGAAGAATAAGAACGTTCGATCATTTCGTATAAAAATGGCAAGAAATGGTGCATCCTCATGTTTTTCCCCTCTGACGAACAATGTCGAACCAAAGGGGAGAAGTTTTTTTTTCCACCGGGCTGGTATTTTCTTAGCCTTATTGGACCAGAAAGTAAAGCATAACTCCGGAGAACTTGAAACAAGAAACTAAATCCTAATTTTCCCTATTAGGAAAGTTTATCTCCGCAGGGACCCGCGCGAGGAGGTTAAAGGTGGCCTTTACTGTCCTACATTTTACAGAACGTTTATCAGTCTTTTTATTTAAGATGCGCCTTGTTGAAACTTTCTTCTGGCCGTGCAGAGCGATAGAAACTCTTTTCGTTATATTATTATCACTGGAGTGCGGAACTTTATGCATTCGCGTCGCATGCTGTCGAATAAAGCGTAGTCAAATAAGCGTTCTAAAGAAAATAACTGTCGATTTAAATTTAGAAAAGAGGCTGAGGGCTATCTTATTCATTTTCAAATAAATTTTCCCGAAAAGTAAAGTTTCATTTTTTGGAGTCTAATCATTACTTTGTAACTGCTCAATTTATACACAAACGAACATTTTTCTAATATTAAAGAATTCATAACTTCATACACGATAATTTAGTCTTTTAAAGAGTTTGCTTTGAAATTAAAAAAATTCTGAACCCAGTATAATTTATGATACAATGCTATAATGGAATGCTGAAAGCATCATAAATTTGTTGTGACGTCTTAATAAACAGTGAGAGGTTTTATAGTCCCTGTATCCGTAGAATCCGAAACTCCAATTTTCTAGAAGCACTAATTTGTTTTATAGCTTAGCTCACGTACGTGTTACGTAACACCGACTGGGTATGAGTATGAGTATGAAAATGTTATATCTGGGTACTGCACAATACGTTATATAATAAAATCGGAAATATATTATTTTGTATTCTCTTTTTGAACAAAATGCGAAAACATACATTTCCGAACGCTTTTTTTTTTTGGAGAAGATTTATGCTCGAAACGTGAACGCAATGGCGAACGCGACGTGTGTAGAAAGAAATTGCAAAAATGTGTACGAACGGAGGTAAAAGAATGTTTTACCGTGCTAAAGAACAAAATTATGAATGTCAATCCGTAAATATGTAACGAAAATTTATATAATTTTTTTTTTAATGATTAGTCGCATCACCTTGAATCGTTTATGTAAATATTACAATTTCTCTTTAACTTCCAGTCGCACTCACTCTACTAAAACAACAAAATGCCCATCGAAACTTGTGATCGTGCCCATCGATCACCTTCAGGGATGGGGCCATCACATAAATATTTATGTAATCGATTTCCTTCAAATACTTTGCAACCAAAAAATACGTAGCTTGAACATTAAACAGATTATTCCGAAAATTTTTACAAGAACCATATCTTTTCAAAACAAAAAATTTCAGTTCCCCAATGGCCATTGACTTGCGCCTCCAGTAATGAGGCTGTCGCGTAAATGTTTATATAAATTATCTTTTACCATATATTTATCATCGGGAAAGTTAACAGAAGTTCTTTGGACACAAGACAATTGATTCTAAAATTTTTGGAACGAATATTTTCTTGAAGGAAATAATTCGTTCATTTAAGGGCCCGGGTTCCAAAAAGTAGAGTGACTACGTCACCGACAAAATATGGTTTTACGGGAATCAAGTTTTCGTCCTTAAAAAAGAATATTTTGTCGCTGGTGAAGGGCTCATTCGAAAGTGGAAGGTTCAATCTAGTGCGCGCTGTTCAGGAGCTGCCAAGATTATGCAGATATTTGGTAACATAAGCGTTAGAAGTAGGCCAAAAATTCATAATGCACACGCCGTGGAACCCAAGCATTTTTATGCCATTAGACGAGTTTTCTGGATGAAATCGAGATCAGCTCGCATTAGAAAATAGCTCTACAAATTGAGCTATATTTTGTCTTGATTCTCTGCGAAATAAAGCCGAAAAACTTGAGGCACGTTTCTGCCTTTAGAATTAATAATATCGATAATACAGAGCAAAAGATGTGACAAGTTTGGTCACAGACTTAAGACAGATCTGAAGTCTGTGAATGGAAATTGTTAATTAAAAAGTCACGCGACCGTCCCGGGCCCTTAAACAGAATTATTTATAGCGTTCGAAAGCCAAGGCTACGGTAGCCCGCGACGAAGCCGAACTGTCCATGTAGAACAAACTCGTTGCAACTTCTCGAAAAGTGGCGCTCACGTGTCCGACAATGCAACGCCGTAGTTCCGGCCAAACTACTCGAACGAGGGATTGACACTCAAGGAACTGGCCCGCAGACTACGGAATTGATTTTACTTATTATCGAATTACGCGACAGTGGCCTCGCCTCGATCGGCCGATTTCTCGTTCGAGAAAAGTTCAAAGAAAAACAGAGAAACAACCGGGATACTCGTTTACTCGTCCCGCTGTTGCGACGTTTCCGACGAACGAAAGATTACAACGTGACGAAAGATTCGTTCCGTCGAACCGATCCGAATGATTGACGTCAACGCTCACCTTGACGTGTAATGGCCACCGCGGACGACCGCCGGCGACGTTGGCGGTGGCTCTCGCGAAAGTAACTTCCTCTGATCGATCGTTATCACCGCTGATTGCGTGTTATTACTTCTTATTTATCGTAGATTAAGAAGGGATTAGCGGCCGGGCTCGTTGTGGCCCACGACATTGTTCCCGTCGACTCCGGCGGCATAGTAAAAATAGACGCGACGATTATGTCACTTATTGCTCCTTGCACGGCAAAAGGTGGACGACGCTCTTCTGTCGAATTGGATTAATTAATTAAGCGAACGTGACGGGCGCGCGAGCGTGCGGGAGTTATTCTGATAGAGGCGGTTCTGAATATCGTTTCGCGGAAAGTAATGAGTTGAAAGATGTAATAGAAAAGGAGTAGAAGGCAATAGAAATTAGTTGAAATCAATTAGAAGCATACTGTGAATCTTTATGCGAGATAAAAATTTTCTACCCGAATGGCAACGAACTGGGGTAAAATGAAATATTTATTTCTTTCTTAATATGCTTGATAGGTTGAAAATAGTGCAAGAGTATTCATAAATTGTTCTAATTGTTCCTAACGCCAAAGAATCCGCAGTCCAATAAGAAGTACAGTAAAGTCTCGATCTAAGACTCACGCAGCTACATGATTTTAGAATGTTCGGGGCCGAGAAGCTTTATTTGCGTTATTTGCGTTCTCCAGTAAATAAATGTAGAAATAAAAGTCATAGCAATTATTATTATTATTGAAACGTCAGTAAAATAAGGTAAACTTCGTTCCAATAGGTGATTCATAATTTTTTAAATTCAACTTCGCATATTAGATTAAATCTGTGAAATGATTTGACTGAGGTGCAACAATTACGTCATTAATCATAAAAATAGGAGAACAGTTAACGACTACATATTACAATAATATCGGATTCCCTTTAACGACGAAATTGCAGGGATTATTACAAAAAGCGATAAAAATTAATGGATACTTATTACAAAGGTGGCGGACGAAATTACCGCGGTTATTATAGGAAGAAAGGCATAAAAGTTAATTAGCAGTTTTTCTAAATGCGTCGGGCGTTCGTTAAAGACGAATTTGTAGGCATGTTTGCCACATTATCCGCAGTAATACTGGTTTGCTGTATTGTTTTCTCATTCTGCGATTGGTAGGATTTGTTTCGATGTTGATAATTAAACTATAATTAACTGTTACGTACTCGTTGATCCAAAAATGCTTGTTAATTCCTTTCATCCGTGTAAATACGTCGACAGTATGGATTTCAATGAAAAAGAAACTGCAAGCGCGAGAATCGATACTCATTAAAACATTTGACAATGTATGTAGAAAAGACATAAATTACCGATTTCATTTTCATTATACCGGGCTTGTTAAATTGTACAAAGGAAATTCGATTTCCACGGATAATAATGCCTTTCGAAATTCCACGCGTCACAGGCGTCCAGCAGGTTTCATTGGTAGATAATTTCATTCGATACAGAGCCAATGGTATTGTAAAGTGTTCCACTGTATAATTATCGTTACAAGCTTCGTAAAAAGATGTGACGAAAAATGTGACAATCTGCAAGCATGCTGTTACATACAAAAATATCACTTTCAAGTTAACACATAAATTTTCACAATGATGTAGTTGATGAAACAATTTCTGAAACACATTTATAACGCTACTGACAAAAGTATTACTCAGCTTTCAAGTGGTGCAACAAACGTTTCCGTATAAATTTAAGTAAATTTCGATAAATGACATTCAATTAATAAAATTGTAACTCTGTATATATACTTTGACGATTACTAACAACTTTAAGTCGAACAAATTGACTCGATTGAACGAATGGAATGAATTTGTGAATTCAATAAAATTGAAACTGGTGTTCTGACTATACTGATCAGATTTATTAAGCCACGTCAAGAATAAGAAGCGCATCCGTGTAGATGCTAAACAGGATTCGATACATAATTTTGCTGAATATTCAACGCTATAATTCTCGCGGTTCTACCGGGAATAGGTTACGCAGTCTCGACGCTACAGCGAACAATGGAACGTATCGTTCTAGGTACGGCGAGGACGCGTCGAAAAATAAGAAGCATGATCGAAATTTTTCATTTCCCATGAGTCATTTAATCATAGCTCTCGCGCGTCATGTACCCGTGCAACAATCTCCGCCTGATGTTTGCGAACATCTTAGCTTGCATGTGTCGTACTATTACGGTATTACAGCGAAATGTGCGTCAGTAAATACTCAAATATAGGAAGACGTTATCTTCGGTAAGAAAATCTTACTATATAAATGGTAGCCTCTCTCTCGTGCACTTCAGTCGTTACGGAAGAGACCGGTATCAATTAACGTTCTGGCTGCTTCTTCAGCGAAGAACGAAACCGTAAGAAATTAACTACACAAGAATCCTGCAATTGTCTCGAAGAACCTTTTTTCGGGGGGGTTGGTTTGACTCTTTGCGCTCGAAGCTCTTTCAACTCCAAAACGAAACACTTCTTATACATATTTTTCTTTATTTGTTGCTTTAAACCGAGTGGTTTATATAGCAAGTACAGTGTTTTTACATTTGGCTTACACTAAATGGGTTTACATTGTTTCTAAATTCTAACGGAACATTGTTTAAGAAAATTATAAATTATTTTCAGTCCTTTTATATCAGGTTTACATAGGAAGGAATTAATACAAAGAGGGAAACAGTACTTGCTTTTGAGGAGTCTTCTATATATATTTTTTTTTCATATTATACATACGAAAATGGTGAAATTTAATCGTAGAGAAATGTTTAGTAATTTATTAAATACAAATAATGTTTAGTGGCGCCTTACAGTCGCAATTCGAGTGCTGAGGGTTAATAACTGGAATTTTAAGTGAGATTGATTTGACTATGATTGTCCAATTACGTTACCGATTCAATTGTTTCCGAACCAAGCTGTAAGCCTTTCCCAAGTAATTAGATTTCTTCGTCACTTCGTGTGTCTCCATTAAAAATTTAACCTTTCCTAAGACGTTTTGAATCTCGCATTTTATAACTAACTGGAGGCACATGTGAAAGAAGAAGAAATGTTTTGAATTAATTAGAAGAGAAAGCAGGAACGGTTATTCAGTAACGAACAACAGTTGTGGTAATTGAATTAAACCGACTTTGTGTCTTCACGGCGGCCTTGTAAATATCGAGGCTACGTACAAAGCAGCTCGATAAAGGCAAGCTGCGATTACTTTTTACCGGCGAGATAAAATAAGGGTCGGTCGCTCGAGACAATCGACCCTGATCGCCATTCAATGGAAAATGAGTATTAGCATGTCACACACATACGAGACCGTACACATTCCAACCCTCTTGTTTCCCTGTGTTGCAGATTGACAAAATGCCACTGTCGGAGTTCCGCAAAAAGAAGCTACTCTACATTTTCAACACCTTCTTCGGTGAGTACACAATACGTTATCGTCGTCAGCTGGGATAAGACGTTTATGGCACAATGACGGACGATCTTATGATATTTTTAGTCTTCTGAAATTCGTAAGATCTTCTAACACAATCGAATTATTTTGTTCGACTCGGAGAAGGAAATTTGGTTACTAAACAAATGCATTATCGTATTTCTATATGAGATTACAACATTGTAAGTCAGACAAAATCATTTTTGCGAGAAATTATTACAATTTCTTGAGTAATCCTAGATATTTATTATGGTTGAAAATAGTCGATGACATTTTCATCGCAATGTTTATATAGTGATTCGCCAAGATTAATTTTCGGTTATATTTTTCAGTACACAGAGAATGTCTTGAACAAAAATAATAACGTCGCTTTTTTACTTGGCGTATCTACCAACACGCCTTTCAAGATAATTAAATAACACGGGAGCATTTAGAAAATTAACTTGACATTTCAGGATTACTTTTGTCACGGTGGAAACAACACGTTTTTAATCATTTCGCCAGATTTAACACTATTCCCGTAAAACTATTCGCTGGAATTTTAATTCAAATGTTTAGCATGATCGTTTTACCGATAAACAAAACGTTCCTGTTACAGTAAAATTTTCATTTTCATATTTCACAAATCTTTCTCAAACTAAAACTTTTACTGTACAAAAGCTTGCCACTATAAAATACTGTCAAAATATTTTTAACACTAGAACGACCGAGCAATAAATGCGACTGACGTATATTACTTTGTGACAGTGACGAGACTGTGCCCCAAATACGAGCTTCAATGAAGAGGTTCATTAAAAAATTTCCGATGAAAACATTTTTACAATTTCAGTAATTGTAAAAGAAAAAATTAGGCACAAGTCGTTCTAGTATTAAGGGGTCCGGCAGACATTTGGCCTTGACTGTCACGCTATGTTAGGCTGTGCCTTTTTTCTAGACATTTTATGTCTTAAATAAGTAAGTAATCAATTAAAAATGCGTACTACCGTGTTTGTACATGTCTTTGCTACTTCTGTTCAGAGCCTTGTTTTCGATACGAACACTAAATCTCACGAAATTAAGAGGATCTCTCTGCGGCAGCCATGTTGTGACGTCATACTTGCTTCAGAAAGCTAGTTTTCTGCCGAATATTGCAAATTACTCCGCGATGAGGTAGAAATTCGCAATTTGGGCTCCATACAGACGTAGATTGGACTTTTAGGAAACACAAGTAACCACTTTTAAACTGCTCATTGCAATATTGCATTCAAAAACGCGGAACGCCGCGCCGAAACAGGTTTGCGGCCGACGATCACCGATGAATTCATAAGTAATCAATTATCTTGAAATCTGAAACAAACTTTCTAGTAAACTCAAGCTTCTGTTTCTTAACCCTTAGCACTCGAATCGCTGTATCGTTATTCAAAATAGTTTTTACATTGATAAATTTGTTTGCACTTAATAAATTACTGAACACTTCAGTATTGTACGAGCAAATTGCACCATTTTCGTATGTATAACGTGAAAGAAAAACATTTCGAAGGGAAACATTCTAGGTCGGAAGAAATGTTTTGCTTTGGAGTTAAAATAGCTTCGAGTGTAAGGGGTTAATTTATTATATAATCTCCATCATTGTCAAGGACAGTTTGCCATCTTACCTGCAAATTTTCTATCCCCCTCTTATAGAAATCCTGGGTTCGAGAAGCAAAATGTGACTCAAGGTAACACCTTTCTAAGCGATGAGCTTGGTTTAGGGGTTGATATTGAGGTTTGATTTGCTTAGGTATTACAGCCATTGCTTGTGACGCTTTATGCTATCATAAAGAATTCATTTTGCATCTCCCGTAACGATTCTGCTAAGAATTGGATCTCTGGAAAAATACAAAAAGTACGTTTTGTAGATTTGTATGAATTATACATATTCTGAGAATTTCATCAAAATCGGTCAACGTTACAATGAGCTACAGATGTTTCAAAATGATCACATAAGGGTGAAGTTCCCTGAGAAGGCCAAAATTCTGCGACTTTCGCCCTTAACCTTTCATCGTTACACGTTTGTAGCTCAGTGCAATGTTGTCCGATTTAGACAATTTTATGCGATTTTTAAGAGTGTGCCAATATTAGTTGGAGTCACTGTAATTGATCCGGTATACATATTCCTTGCCTATATATGTCTTTGCCATTTCGTGTAGGTGCCATTGTATAGTTGACCTTGTGGACCCAAGGCTTCTCGATAATTCGTATATACTTAATCTTGGATCAGCTTCCACTATTTTATCCACTTCGAGGCCTGTCAGAATGATCATAATCACCAGCAACAAACCTTCTGAACCAACGTTGACACTTGTCGACCTTCAATACATCTCCATAAACACCGAAAATTTTCTTTGTTGTCATCGTTGCATTAAATCCCGCCTGAAAATGAAAAAGTATGCAACGACGAATATGATCCTCGGAAGGTACGGTCGCCGCCATGTTATTACAAGCTTTTAAAAAGAAATTATACTTTTTAGAATATCTTGAGCACAGGCTGCTTTACCGAAAACTGTAAAAGAACACGCGTTTCAGAGGAACGATCAGTACAGAACTAAAGGCAAAATAAATAAAAAATTGATTACTTATGGATACCCCCAATATTTGTACCACCCCTTTCTCTATAGCAGGGACGACGAGTGGGACTCCCATCCCCACTCTTCCCTCCGGCTTAGGCGAAGGAGAGTTGCTCCCTCTACTTTAACGGAAGTAGAAAAGTAGGGTATCGTGCCCATCACTCTGGCACCAGTGTTTGCCAGATCAAGACTTGTGCCGCACTCGAACTTCCCCTTCTACCGCGCTATTCCCCACGCTTCCGCCACGGCCCGGTCACGTGACGTTTGTCGCCTCTGACGTGCATGCTCCGGCGCTGGCAGAGAGAGGGTAACTTCCCCTCATCTGGCGACACCGTCTGGTACAGAGGTTAGGTAGGAAGTGAAGTTGTCTAATGAACGTTGGTTATCTGTTAGTTCGACGTGAACACTTCCATTATAAAACAATAAAGTGTATAAGCTTTGCTTGTCAGATCAGCACACTGATCGTTTATTGCAGGTCGTAACGTCTAACCTGGCGAGCCTAATAGCCCCGGGAACGCGGTATAAATGCTAACTCGATCGCTCCGTGAACTTAATGCGATGATGGACCTGACACCGGGCTGATGTAATGTTAAACGCTCCACGTTTTATCTCCGGTTCCTTTGGTCCCGCGCCAAATCTCCGCCCACCTCTTTCTCACCTAGTATTGTCTCCTCAATTTCTGGATTGGCGAGGATGTCCGGAACTGATGTTGTGCTGCTCTCATATATTCCTCGTGAAATTGATAGATGCAGGTCTGATTAGTGGGTATTTGGCAACGGATTCGCACGGCCGGTATGTCTCCCGGAATTTCAATTACAGTTAGTCACACACCAGGTGTGCTCGAATTGGATGATTTCAAGTAGGCTGCGCAGGGTTCGTACATCTTGGAAATAAAACCTCTGGTAGTCGAGAGATGATAGATCATCTAGCTGAAATTAAATATTTTAGATGTTTCTGTGTGTAGTCACGGTGGACATTCTAGGCCTCAACGTTAAAAAATATCTTTAAAAAATCCTGTTGACTCGAACTAATGGGAAATGAATTATTTTATTTTGTAATTTCTTATTTTTCCCATTTATCTCGTAATCTGTCGTGATACTGAACGTTAAACGCGTAGCCAGAAATATTGGACTGTGAAATATTACTATGTACGTATGTTATCACTTAAAACAATTGGATTTTTATCAAAATTTAAATAATCGTGTTAATCGCACAAAGTTGAATCGAATTTAACACAACCAGCTATATCCGCGTAACAGTGAAACGTTCGTTCAATTTGGTTGTC
Source organism: Halictus ligatus (assembly GCA_028454255.1). NCBI lineage: Eukaryota > Metazoa > Arthropoda > Insecta > Hymenoptera > Halictidae > Halictus > Halictus ligatus. Next base: position 2,976,460 of record CM052129.1, read on the forward strand.
AAATATTTCGGAATAAATTTTATCGAACGCTTGTCCCGAAAAATACTTTTAATTAAAAGTGTATTGCCATGTGATGAAAAAAGTTGCATTGTTTATACACCGTTAGCCGAAGCACCGGATCGACGCACGGGAAGCTTGAAATGTTCTCGTTGCAGTTTGCATTGCATCGAGCTTAAATTGTTATCGGCGAAAAAAAACTTCGTTGACAGGAGATCGTTTCAGCCCCGAAGCAAAGTTAACGTTGCTGCCTTCAAAATCGAGACTGACCTGGTTGAACCGATAAGGTATTCCAGAGTTTAACATATTAAAGATTGGATTCATGTTCGACAGTGGAGAGATCGACGATCTGAATATTTCAAAATGGAAGCCTTATAAAACATTTCAAAGGCTGCCAGACACGAAGAAATCAATGCACATTTAACCGTAAAAAGCTCTGACTGGAATAACAAAGCGCGTGCTGGTGTACTACGTGGACTCCATTTTTGATGGTAGTAATGCACTGGCATCGGAGAAATATTTACGTCGATGTGAACAAGTTACTGAATTCGTACTGAGTTCTGAAAGTCTCGGCCTCTTAAAATGATTTAATACGGTTACGATGCTGTACTAACAGATTTAACAGATTCGTACAGGGTGGTTCATTTAAAGGTATACCAGGAAAATACCTGTTTTTTCTTAAAAATACTTGTCGTGCAATTTTAATGACATCAATGGATGAGTACACTGCGTTTAAGTATGAAATTTACTTCAGGTTTAATTTCAAATTTGAGGGTCGAAAGTCACTTCAAGGTCGTGTTATTGACGTCGTTCAGTGCTGTCTAATGGCAGAGAAAACATTGAAATAATACCTTCAAAACTCCAAAAAAGAGAACTTTAATCGTACAAATGTATCATTTAAGAAATAACAGTTTATTCCGTGTACACACCTATCAACTGTTTTCTGTTGTTTTTCAGATTGCAATCAAAGTGGCGCGATCGATAAGAAGGATCTAGACCTCGCCGTTCAAGTAAATATCTCTTCTAACGACTTTTACGATCGAAACTTCTTTTGAAATTTAAAGAGACACTTAATTGAACTAGTGATTGATTGACCAGCAAGAAAATTAAGTGACGCTTTCTTTGAAAATAAATTTTTGAACTCGATTGGTAAAGTAATTTGTACGAATTATGGCGTTAATAAAAGTTTTGTTTCGAATTTTAGCGAATCAGCGAGTGCAGGGGCTGGACTCCGGACAATCCTAAAGTTCAAAGCACAAGGGACAATTTGCTCAAAATGTGGGATGGATTGAGACAAGGGGCCGACTCAGATCAGGATGGCCAGGTAAAAATTTACAAAATTGCATTATTTCTTTCGTTCCGTTGTAAATCTTAAGAGGTTAACGAAACAACGCAGAGCAGTTGATGCGACATAAAACCATAAAGTAGAAAATAAAAATGAAAACAGATACGGATATTTGATTTTCGTGTTTCTTCAGTTATTTTACTGTTTATCTGATATTTCGCAGATTAGTCGAGACGAGTGGTACTCATTGTGGGAAGAGTATGCGAACGATTCGTCGAAGCCATCGGAATGGCAGGAAACATACATGGCTCTGATGTTCCAGCTGTTTGACGTGTCCGGTAAGTTTGCTTTGTTCTGCATTCCTCAAAACCATGTATAAGATAGTATTCTTACGATCAGTAATATGAGATTGAAGGTTACGTTATGTATTTCTTTATGGCAACGTAACGCTTGTGTAAGAACGTTTGAAGCTGCAAAAGTTTTATGTAACCGGGGTTTTATGCAACTAAACGAGCATTAATGTCCGAACGATAACTGACAATACCACTGGATATAAATCTATAAATTCAATGGAGAGACGAAATAAAACTAGCGACAATAATAAATATTTAGCTTCTGAACGAAATGGAATTGTAAACGAGGAGTTGCAATTTTTGTGAGCAACGTTTTCCTCATTTTTAGAATCTCCTAACCTCTAATCACCATCGTTTTGAAACTTCAGCAATGCCTAAATAACTGTCGCGGATTCGGGGGCTTGACGTGACACGAATCCGTGTCAGAGTAAAGTCTTCCAATATTGAGCATTATTCGAGCATCACTTTATTCGAATGAGAACGACTCTCAAACGATCAATACATTAATTAATTACTCGTCATTTGTTTTTCGTATTAAATAACTATATTGCCCAGCAAAAGAGCCTTTCATGTCGTTCAAGGATTTAAAGAGATAGAGTGAACAACAGTTTTAGTCAGACGACGAATGCTCGTCGCTGAACCCATTAACAGATAGTGGGGGTGAAACGCGACAGTTATCGAGGCACTACTGTCATTTAACGTCCAGCGGGCTTCCCTTGGAAGACGCTGGAGCGGCTTCTAGGTCAACGGAGCTGGTCACCGATTAAAGAGATCTATCGCTAATGTCCATTAGGTGATAAATCCATCGACGAGAACGAGTTCTGTAACGTCTGCAGATACCACGGCATCGCGGAACCCGAGGCTAGGGAGGCTTTCAAAAAATTGGGAGTCGTAAGTGGCAAAATGCGTTCACGGGGGTACAGGCACTGTTGAAACAAAAATGTCGACAAATCGTATTTCTGATTTTGAAAGCCTCATTCGCTGCGAACAGGTTTCGCTCGAGTTTCGTTAAAATGTTTCAATCATTACAGAGGTTATCGTCATCTCATCACCAGTATCATACAAACTCAATATGCTCGCTTTAGAGGACTCCTCCAATATACAGGGTGTATAAAATGTACAGTTTCTTTTCTTAATCGCACAAAATATTTAAATGCAAGTCTCATCATTTCGTCCAATATTTTACGTCGTGACAATGTTAGTGCGGCCTTGTTGCAAGGATGCAGAATGCTGTACATTCATCGCTGCGCAATTTTAACAATTTCTAACCTGCTGATAATTTTTTTAGCTTAAATTACTCGCAAACGCGTCGACAATCAGCTGCAAGAATCGTTAGCGCTTTCGTCGAAGCAACGACTTGAAAATTGACCATTGATTTTTGCCATTCGACGGTGCTGTACCCCCGCGGAGACAGGCGGCCATATTGCAAGACCACTAATCCTACCGCACGATTTCTATTTTGCATAGGGTCAGGAAATAACCTGGGAGAAATTCACCAACCTCTGGAAGCAATATTTCTCCTCGGACGAGCCGACCACACCGGGAAACTTTATTTTCGGGAAAACCTCGTTCTAACTCGTTGTCCCCGCGGAACCGAGAGACACGTATCTCACCGTTTCCTTGCGTCGCATTGTATCGTCCATGTCTCTGATTTCTCGTGGTCAATTCGCCCGGCTCACGGAACGGCCCAGTCGAATGTTCTTCTTGTTTGACAACGAAATAAAAGAAAGGGTTGAGGGGACGGGGAGGGGATGAGAAAAGAAAGAGAGGGAGAGAGAGAGAGAACACAAGAGTAGGAAATCCGATAGGAAGGCAGACAATTAATTTTCGGTCCCATTGTCGAGCCGGTAGCGCACGGCGATTCATTTAACGCAGAAAGTTTCGTTCCTCTTCGGCGTGTAAATAATCGTCGGCCCCTTTTTCGAAAACCAGGGGCGGACGACACGGTGTTCGCTCGTTCGGGCGAGAACGCTAATCATTTTCTCGCGGACAAGAAAATCCCCTGCGCCGCGCTTGGACAGCTGCCGGCGATAAACAAAAGAAAAGAAAAAAAATAAAAAATAGAACTATATCTTCGCTGTATGTTTGTATCCGTAACGTATTTTAAATGTAAGAGAATGAGAATGTTGTAATTGAACGTTGACCCGCCTCGCACCGAGCCGTCTCACTTTCGATCAGGAGCGACGGGTTTAATTAGTCGAATCACGTTTCCCTCCAGTCCGCGGACCGTTTTCACAGTTTCAGATCTACTTCGTCGGCGCTGAGCTTCGGAACACGCGTCTCAGTTCTGTTATACAGACGTCCCGGCTCGAACAACATTTTTCATTCCGAAACAATTCTCGCGAGGAATCGAAAAGTCGGAACGGATCAGTTCCAATTACAATTCTTTCATCGGCCGTATCAGTTCTGGTGATTTTCTAGGTCCTGCACAGTCTAACATTGCTAGTTTACTTGAAATAAAATCATTGCAAACATTTTTTGAAAATTACTAAAACATATTTGTACGTGATTATATGGTAAATGTCTCTTAATAAAAATGTTCTTTTATGCAAGCAAAATTGACGCGAAAAGATAAACTTAAAAACTAGTATGCTTTACCAATTGTTTATAGGAATAAAAGTTTCAATTTCAGGGTTGTAATGTTGCACTTTTTGTTATAGAATGTACGATAAGTACCTAGCAAGTGTTTTTCCTTGAACTCATTGGTGAATGCCAGGGAGTTAGGTTAGGAAAGCCATTTTACTTACTCGCCATTTCCCAGGTTCTGAGCAACGATGTTATTAATACTTCCATATCTATCAAAAATTTAACAATATCGAAACTATGAAACGACACATAACTATGTCTGCCATTTAAAATATTCTTTGTTGAAAGTGCCGTTTATTATTGGCTGTATACTATAATTTCACCGCATTTACTTTGAACTTATGCAGTCACGGTAATTTGTGACTACAGTTTGTTATGATTCCATTTTCTGTATTACACAATTTCAATATTGTTCGTTGTTCAAATGTCACGGGAATTGATTCTATAACTGTCCCAAAATTGGTTCTGTCTCGGAATTCGTGTAGAACCTAAACAATAACAATTACGGAACTGATATAAACCTCGATGTAAGAACAGCTGACATAGTCCGACAATTAGATCCTCCACGCTCCGATTAATCACTCGGAATAACAAAATTCTCGACAAAATCGATACACCAATTTTCAAACTAGCCACGTATTCAGACCCAGCGTTGACGAAAGGTAACGTTCGCGTGTAATCCACGGCACCGTGTCTGATAGCTTGCAGGCAAGTCGGCTTAATTAATTGAAGGGTTGCTATCACTGTGTTCGGACCGTGATCTTGGTATATCGCCCTAACCGTGTGTCTTGCACAGAGACATTCCACATTATGCTGTTTCACTGGAGAAATACAAAAAGGAACATACGTATACCTATACAGAAATCTAAGTGAATATAAATGACTATAAAATATTATATATATATATTTGTAAAACAGAGAGAGAGAGAGAGAGAGAGAGAGAGAGAGAGAGAGAGAGAGAGTTTTCGAGATCATTGCAGAGAGATTTATAAATCTTAAATCGGTGTTGACTCGGAGGATCGAGCGCCGGCGCATGTTCGAAGTTTAAAGATCGTTTAGCTGTCTGTTGCCTCGACTTTTCAATTGAAACTCTTCTAGATGATACGTATGTATATTCGCAATGCAAGAGAAATGTGTCTTAAATAAAAAGTAGATCAAACAATATTATACGGATCAGAAATATGTATGTTTCCCGTGGAAGAGAAAGAATAAGAATTATTAATACTCGCAGCCGTGTTCGAGCAGAAGTTACACCGTTGATTTCGATGTTTTCTGTTCAGAAATTTTTCCAAAAAGCGAGCGTCTCGCGAAAATGTCTACACTATTTTCGAACGGCGGTGGATGTTGAATGCCTTTGGACCCTGTCGCTTGTTCTCTATCGACTTTCTTATCTTTTCGCGCCAAGAAAAAGAATACCCGTCGCGCCATTCGATATTTTCTCTCTCCGTTGTTTGTTTGCCTGCTTCGACCTCTAGAGATTTAAGAAGAAGTATAGCGCCCGTCACATGTTCAAATACGAACGGGAGACGTTCCGGTTTGTTTGTACCGTTCTGCTTCGAGCTATTGAACAATAACGTTGTTGTCGCGATTTAACATAGCCTGTCATGTAACTCTGAGTGTATAATAAAAGAAGATTGAAAGCATTCACGAGCGAGTTGATTTCTCCGAGTTTTTAGTTGTCGTACACAGAGCTACGCTCGGTGTCGCCAGACGAGGGGAGGGAGAGTGAATTGAGGGGGAAAAGTTACCCCCTCTCCGCCAGTACGAAACACGGTCACGTGACCGGGTCGCGGCGGAAGCGTGGGGAGTAGCGCGGTAGAAGGGGAAGTTAGAGTGGGGGAACAAGTCTCGATCTGGCGACTCTGGCTCGAACTGAGGGGAATACAGTCACCCCCTCTCTGCCCGTGCCGGATTAGTCACGTGACCGGAAGCGTGGGGAATAGCGCGGTGGAAGGGGAAATTAGAGTGGGGGAACAAGTCTCGATCTGGCGAAACCGAGCTACATGAAGCTTCTCGATGTATAGTCTCTAACACTTCGCTCGTACACTCCTCGTTACCTGCATAATTATAACTCACCAGGTACGTATATTTATTTCGACAAAATACAGGGTGATTATTCATGGCCAATCCGAGTACGAAAAATAATTTTCCGTGATGGACCTATGTTTTCGGAAGAAATTTATCGTCGACAATTGATAACATTGACTCGCCGGACGAATAATTGCACGTTTTCAATGTGTTAATATCACTTTGAGAGGAGCAAACATACGTACATGATTAAAATTCAACAATGTGTAAGAATTACTGGTGATAACAATTGCAAAATAAGGCGAGTTTAAAAAGTTTTTCGACAGTCAACAACGCCATGAATAATTACTCGCATTGTGTAACCAATCACAAATGCAGCTTGCACATTGTTATAATGCAACAAATGTTAAGTAAAATTATATTACCATTAATATTAACGCATTACGGATATATTGAGAATCTATATAAACGTTAAATTGTTCCAAATCACTTTCTATCGTAAACGATAAGGAACGTATAGCAGAACGTCGATCCGTCGAAGCAAAAAAGAAACATATTTTTTGCTGTAAATTATTTATTAACAATTGTTTGAGTGACACGAATTGCTAACAATGTTTCTTGATTTTGAATGAAATTTTAGTGTATGGTTTTTGTGCAATTGATGTTGCGTGCAAATAATTAAATCTTTTAACAATGGATAAACATCTGTAGATGCACGTCCAGATTTTATATCTGCTTGTAAGCATTGTGTATGTATTATTTATTACGTATTTCAAGATCATATCTTATATTTTAAGCAATTTTATCTTTATGCAATGTACTATGTTACAATTAGTATATTATACTGAGTTTTTATGTATTCAAATATTCTATGTCCCCTAACTATACACTTCAATTTTTATTTAATTCTTTCAATTCAATTAAATGACATATTGTTATTGGTGCTATTGTTGTTGGTGAGGTATTAAACGAAGATTCAATCACCTATTGATTTATTAAATCAAACAGCATGCAATAATTTGAATAATATTTACACGCTGTTTTTTGGTCTTCCGTGTTTACTTTTGAAGCATATTTGTACGCTGTTTATTTACTGTTCTTCCTAACTTAATTGATAAAATATCTGTTATTGTATCACGCAAAGTAAAAAACATTGATACGCTAGAATTTCTTTCAGTGATAAAATTCCATTTTATTAATAGATTTACGAAGACAATACAATTTATTTGTCAATAGGTAAAATATTTTGGTGCATTATCACGACAATGTACTTTGAGTAGCTGCTTAATGTTTATTTACATTAAGCTACTCAGTAATGTAATTTAATTGTACTATGTCGCGTAGGTACAAATTGCTTAGAAATTTTATTTCCAAATTTACAGTACAACGCTCGGGGCAAGCTAACAATAATGTACCCAACAGATTGAACAATTCACCGAATATCGAAAAATTTAATGTACAATTCCAATTTCAGTTTCATCGCGCAATTACAACGACAAAAATAGTTTTCTTCGGTTCAACGTTCTGCTATACGAAACAGAAATGAATATTATAAAATTTAATTTAATAAGCTGGCCAGTCAGGCCGTCTACGCCCTGCGCATAAGAATCAAGATGGACGTTCAATTTATGCTATACAATACCGCCCATAATTATTCGAACGACAGAGATTGTATACTTTACCCCGGAGGTAAGTATGAATGTCGCATGTAATTGTTAGCGTAAACAATTCTTCGCTAGAATAATTAACCCTCTTTCTATCGTACTGTGTAAGCTTTCCACGTGATATCGTTATGTGTATCGAACGTAATACGTCATCTTTCGGAAGTATCAAGTCGTTCGAATAATAATTAGGAGCGGTACTGTAGATCGATGCTTCTTAGATGCGATGTATAATTCACCGTGAAGCGCATCGAGATAGTGTTAAATCTGCTTTGGTATTCGCTTTCATCATCAATCACTGCCCACGAAGATCCGCGAACAAAATGCACGCATCGAGGCATTCAAATGCGCACATAGTGTCAGACACGGTCTGTTAGAAGCGGCTGTATGTACAGTGTGCGACGATAAATGCGACCCGTTGTTTATTATAGCGATCTCGTTTTCAACGAGTGAGGAGAATCAACACGGTATACATATATATGTACATTGGCGAAAGAAACATTGCGATGAACGAGAACGGTACCAAATCGAACGATTTTGGAGGGAGGGGAAACAACCCTGCTCGTTTGTTTGTTTGTTTTTTCCTTTTTTGCTACAAATGCACACGACGATGTTTGTTCTTGTGCTCGAAATATGTATCAAACGATATTGTGTTACTGTTTGTGAAACGTGCCGGTAATGGCACGAGCGACGTTATGTAAAAGTCTAATGCACGTTACTCATTGAATAAAGGTATCTCTGAACTATGCTCTCGATGACCTTTGAACCATCTCATGCAAACGCAATTTACAGAAAATCAAAATGACGGATTCTAATATTTTTAATTTACGATTATTGAGATTGTGAAGATCCGTCTACGTGGAATTACTCAACAAACTTATTTTCTTAGGTATATATTATTTAAAAAATGGCTGAAAACTTGGATAGACACGTTCTTCTTATTTTTGCAAAGTAATGGAAAATGCTCACTGTTAATGCTCCGTAAACCTAGTGTTAAAGATTCTCCTGCAGTCCTCCGGTTAAAAAATATTGTAATTATACTATTTTTCTATTTCAGAATATATCGTTTTATTTATTTCGTTTGAAATCTATTTAACTTTGTTGGTACGGTAAAGGTCATAATTCTAGAAAGATTAAATGAGAAAAAAACGAAAGATAACGTGAAAACATAAAATACCTTTCAAGATATAATTCGTATCATACTTAATAACGCGGTTCTTCATTTATCGTGAAATTAAGAACTGTTGAAACGAACAAACAGTGTCCGGCCGGCAAACGCAAAAGTTCGGAACGATTAATCGATACGCAGTTCGATAGTTGTGTTGACTGAGGGCACTGACAATGAGAGCGAGGTATTTGACAAGCTGTTAAACTAGCAGCACCATCTCACCACGGTAGCATAAGATGTTTGTGGACTCGTGTAATCTATCCGGTGGGAAGATTTGAAAACAAGATATGCAGGAAAATTCGGTGAGTACTTGAAATTCTTGCAGTTAATCGTGCCTGCTCGTCAATTAACGCGATCGATAGTCCGCCTGTGTCACTAATGTATTAATCGAGGTTTTTACATTATATAACGTTCCTAACCTCAAACTGCTCCGTTTCTATTCGGAACTCTTGAAATGTATCAGATATCGTTTCCCATGCGAATCCGTTTTTGTTCGTATCTTATCGACAGCTGTCGTCCGATAAACCGATAACCTTTACTTGGTACCTCCGCGGTTTCTCAAAGCTCAGTATCAATCACACCTTAGGAAGACTCACTATGGTTGACCCAATCACTATATGCAGCGTTGCATATTACACCGAAGTCTTACAAGATCTTCTATTTACGCAATATTACTTGTCAATGCAAGCTGTAGCCTTACCTTATGTTAGGCTAAACGATATTGCTACATGTAGGGAGTGAAAAGTATATTGCATGATTCTAACGCGTTGATTATCCGATAAAAGTTACTGCCCCTTAAGGTGACACAAGTCGCAGCATAATGTAAGTATTGTTTTGTTTAAAATTTCGGTTCTTGTCAATCGGTTGTGTTCGCGATATGTCATCGACGGTTCGTAAGTTTCTACGTTGTACATTTAAAAAATGTTCTTCGCTATGTAAAAGTACTATAAAAGGCATTAGTGAATAATACAGAGTGGTGGACCATGCCGTTAAGCTGGCATATGTATGATAACGTTTTTACAGGTTGGACTACAGTGATGAGTTAGAATTGCAAAAGGAAGCTAACGAGGTGGATCAACTTGCCATGACTTCTTTAGGAAAACTAATATTTGTAGACATTCATTGTAGACAGTCGAAGTCGTTATCTACAGAGAAAACAAATGAAGATGTCATTGATTCTCTGTCGCTTGCATTCGAGCAATTATTTTACATGCCGTTTGACATCATTGAAAATTATGCTAATACAGTACATACTTTGGATATTAGTCACAATAAGTTTAGTCGGTATGTATATATCATGTGAAGGTGTCAACATATATATTTATACAATTAAGATTTAGTTAGAAATGGAGTCTATCCGATGTGGCAAATGTGTTTTACTCTTCTTTTAGAAACTTGCAATTCTTAGCAGAATTTGAGAACCTAACTTCGCTGAACTTAGATCACAATACTATAGATGATTACACTGTACTCCCACATATGCCAAAACTGCAACTTCTGTGGCTAAACCATAACAATATAGAGGAGTTGTATCCGTTTGTAAAGAATCTCTACGAGAGTGTGCCCAACCTCAGATATTTATCCCTCATGGGCAACAAAGCAGCGCCGAGCTACTTGAACGGTGGAACCTTTTACGACTATCTTCAGTACAGGTATGAGAACAGGGGAATGTGTGTACGACAGGTACAAAACCAACAAATATTAAAATGATAAATATTTTTCAAAACAAGGTTATACATAATATCTTGGTTCCCTCATCTGGTACATCTGGATGACAGACTTGTTACGCCAGAGCAACGCGAAGAAGCTAAGAGGCTTTTCAAACGACCATTCTTAGAAAGTCTTGCCGAACATACTCCTCTTCCGGAATGCATCAAACATCTGCACAATAAAATCACGAATATATTTTTCAAGCCAACACTGCCTGGCAAAGTAAAGTCAAGGGGGACAAATTTTATTGTTTAATACAGTATTAACGTATTAATATTACTTTTACTTGAAGGCTACGTACGTTTACTCACTTAGAATAACCATGGTAGAGGACAATACTGTTTTTATCACACAAGGATGGGTGACACTCGAAAAAACAACCACACGGGGCAGTAACAACAAATCAACAAGAGTTTTATAATATAATATACTATGTACGCTGAAGTGCATGATTATATTAATCATTTTGATACTTCAGTCTAAGTAACATAGAGTATTAATTTATATATTATAAATTAAGGGCAGATTTTACAACGAACAAAGACACGATTTCATTATGCGAAATTTTGTATTGATTAACATTACTGAACAACATTTCAGATTGTACTCAACTTTAGCTTCCAATACATTGTACACCGAACAATTGTTATATAATACAAAGACACATATGTGTCAGCTCAGATATATTTTATACTAATGGCAATAATAAACTAGAAATAAAGATATATTTGATACAGTCAAGTGTTATTACTTCCAATAACAATTCTGCTACGCATTCCTTCGTAAATCCTTCGTTAACCAATTTTATTTTGAAGTGTGCTAGAATTTATATTCATTCGTGATATTATTAGTTCGTAATCATGTACGTCTATCATTATGTTTTTAACGTAACAGATTCAATGATGATTACTAGTTCTGATGATAAGCTCGGGCAGACACGTTCATTGTACAAAAACAGATTTTATCTATTGAAAAATTTTAATCGATTACAATTTTTCTTGACAAGCTGAAGCAAATACTGATTACAATTCATGCTTCTACGAATATACATATAGAAAATTTCAACATCTAATATTCGAAAACATTTTTGACTCGATTAAGTTTCAATTTTCCGTTGTAATTAACTCAATTGAGTCAACAATGTATTTCTTTGTACAGCATAAAGTAATTTTATGTAAAATGAAGTATAAACAAGTAAAATTCAATAATGATGCTGTCGGTAGATAGTAGTTTTCTTTGAAGAAGCTACAGTTGTTTGTCACGTTTCGTCTTCCTTGATAACACACGAAAATTTTGCCACGTTCGGGGCATTTCGAGATAAGCGCTCTTCTAAAATTTTCGACTGTGAACGTTTTTCATCCGAACGTTTACAGATCGACCCGATATTCGTTTCTCAGTAGGAAATGTTTCCAAGACTTTCGTGTGTGAGATAAGAAGGTTTATTGAACGAGTTGGAATAAGTCGTACATTGCATTTTACGCCCGAAAAACATTGCACATAAACAATGACTTTGATAAAACGCGGAATTATCACTCGACGAATTAACGAATTCTTAGATTGGTAAATCACGCTTGAACACTTTTCTATAGTTTCGTGCCTCGAATGTGATAATTATTCATGTTTAGTCTTCCGAGTAATTATGTTTTTAAACTGTCAAGTGATTATAAAATTCTTTAATATGCTTCTGCGACGTTTTGTGTATATTTTTATTCGCGTCATTGAATGTGTTTTCTTACGGTATTTTCAACTATGTCAAGACTTTCCTATTTTGTTCTTTTCATCTAAAGTTTAATCTTATCGATCGCTGTGCTATGCGTGTCGATGTTTGCACGATAGCGTCAACTGTTTCAGCGACTACAAATGGAAGCTACTCGCTTCAATGTGCCGATTCATTATTTGCGTTAACACGAAGATAATGCGTACATGTGTTCACTCGGATGACGATTACAACAGGTAAGGCTGTTGTCACGTGTTGTCCAATTCTCATTCACGTGTTACACACGATTGTTTGTCGTCCGTCGCACTGAGCTGCTCGGTGTATCATTTTAAATGTGATATAATGCAAATTTATAAAAATTATCCCTGCGTGTTGTCTCTGTTCAAATCTATATTTCAGATTTAAAGCAATTTTTAATTTGTATACTCTAATTGAAATCAAAGCATGTTATTTAGTCGGCAGAAACTTTATTTCAAAATGTTGCAATAACTTCTTTTTGTTGAGAAATCTAATCTTCCAAAGTAGATATCGATCACTTCCCTGTAGTTCGTAAATTGTGCAGAATATGAGGTAGTGAATTTTGCAAGAGTTTCTTAATTAATAAGATTCGTGCTCTTAATCACTCGCTTCACTTGCTGGTGGTTACTTAATGGTCCTTGAACAATCGGTCATTAGTAGGTGATTGTTTTTTGATCATTTTTCCACGAACGGTGATCGTTTTATTCGGAAACCGAGTTACCTCGCATTACATTATACATTATATTAATAGGAATTTCTTTTAGAATGATCATTTAGTAAAATGAATAGGTCACAATGTGCATTGATAGACTTTCGGTAACTAAACTATTCAGGATAGTTAACTGTAACTAGTTTTATCGAATATTTAAAAAAGTAAAAAGAAAACTAAATCAGAATATTCCTTATGGATTAACGAAGCTGTACCTATTTTCATTTATGGAAATTCGTAGTACTTCGAATGGTAAAAATCACATTGTACTCCAGTGACAATTGTGTTGGCGCTCCTACTCATTAACTTTTGACAATTCTCTGACATGATAATGGATAACGAAGCTGGGTGTTCGAATGCAAAGATAAAAAATGTTACACCATTCCTGAAAATGAGTTGCCAGTAGCAGAAACATATTTCATCCATTATATTCTCAATTAAAATTTTTTTAATGCAATTTTAAATATTTCAGCTTCTAAAGGTCAGGATATTATACGAACATTAACGAACGCAAATAGATAATTAATATCACCGCGACAGTTGGAAAAATAATGCACTTTATTAATACTACCATCGGAGGCGCACAGTTTGTACAGCAAACTAATACCACCCGTTAATAATACTTTTTACAGTTCTGCTCACTATAATTACACCTACATTTAATTACATTTCTCTTTTTTAATAATTTAAACAATTCGCTCGATTTTAGCGATTAGTCGTCTTCACTTTTTAAAGTTTGGGAACCGTAGATTCTGATGGCTGAGTTCCGGGGCGTAATCTTTCCACAACGAAAGATCTACCGCTGGAAGGTTAGCGCAGCTCGTGACGGGGTTTCTGAAACGAGCAGAAACGCGTGACACAGATTGTAATATTGTAACGTTGTAACATTTTTGAGACGTGAAACTCACTTGGGAGACACTCGCTCGAAACCTCTCGGCTGCATCTTTTTGATGTGGTCCCCGTTGTCGCAGAACAATCTGGATATACTGGCCTTTCTTATCTCGTTTAATTGTTCTGCAAAACCACGTAACCAAGAAAATTTACTCGGCTGCGACTTTGTCGGGGATCGAAATAAACAGCTAAGTATTTTCGTTCTTTAACGCTAGATATATTTAGCACTAAAAATCACTAATAGCTCTTGTAATTCGGTATAGTACGTATTAGGTCGTCCCATAAGTTCGTGCCGTTTACTCTTGTACCACTTAAATTATAAAAATAAAATATGTAATCACTCTTTCATTCCTCTTCATTACCTCTTCTGACCTTTTTGGCGAAGACATCATACTGTCCCTATAAGATTTCTGCGGTTTTTCATGAAAATACTTTTCAATGGTGAATAATGTAAACATATCCGCGACACGAACTTATGGGACGACCTAATATGTGACACGTATTATCTCCGTAACTGTCGCAAGGACCTCTACCGCAACTGTCAAAAGTTTTAAATATTCTACACTATTTTACTAAAATAACAGTATAGCCCACTCACTTTTAAATATTATAATATAGAAAGAAATTTTGTTGAACAATTCCTCGCAATTGCATCTTTGCGATCTCAATAATTGTAAATCAGAAATCCGAGAACCTGTCGTTTTGACGATTCCCGCAAATCTGGTGTTAACCAGTTAACCGTGATCGACGAGTATACTCGTCGATCCGTGACTCTATTGCGGTGCAGCGAACGTTAATGAATTGTTAAATTGTTATCGAATGAAAAAGTAGTTCTTTCTTGTTTTAGCTTTACAAGGCCTTTGGCTTTGCTCGATTTTCATTCCGCGGCTTGAGGGATTTTTCAAATGCAATTCCACAGTCAACCGGTTAAGAAACCAACGGTGAAATTGTCGAATCGTCGAGGAAAGCTTACCTAACGTGAACGCTAATTGATGGTCACTCCTCTCGTACCAATAACGATCACCGACGCGGGTCCGGTAAAACTGCCTAGTGAGGATACACAAGAACGTCGGGCCGGAAAGTGTGCCCGGCACGTGTGCCTCTAACGATCCGCCAACGGTTAAATCGACGTCATCAGGACGGGCGTATAATTGGGATAGCTTCTCCACGTTCTGTAAACAAGAAGGAGCGCGCGGTATTATCCTAACAACTTCAACTGCCGCGTTACGCGGTTATTCATAGGGACGCAATTATCCGAACAATCGCACGAGGCAATAATCCGACATTGTGCAGGTTTGACCGGGCGTTTCTCACTTACCGAAATGGAGATGTAATCGGTAAAATCTGCGAAACTTTTCGCTCTTTGCAAACCACAGTACTCGCGGAAATCATTGTACGACGCAAGACCATGGTCGCGGTTCCTCTGCACGTCGATCGCTCGGAGATCCTGCCCTAAGGGTCGTCCGTTTCTGAATAAAAATTGCGTAATCTGAAATCAACAGAAAAATGTCCGAACGGTCATTACTTATTTTGTTACACTGCCTGTTTTCTTTTTTCTTGAGAGGAAAGAAGTACACAGGTGCTCATAATTGTTCAGTCTACTTGAACATAGTGTAGAGTCGTAACATGTGGATTATAAGAGTGGGCTGTGGAAGAGACGAATGAGAAGAACGAAGCATAGTAAACGTTTCACGTACTTCTGGGTCGAAGTACTGATCGCTGGCTTTTTCAGGCTGATAAGACATGCCTCTCGTCAGACCGTCCATATTGTCGAATTCCTCGATGATGCCTGGCCTGTTGAAATGGTCGCTGAGCCTCAATGATGCCGCCGTCAACCGTTGTTTAGTCACTAGACTTCAATGTTTACAGAAAGCGAATAAGAGAGAATTGTATAATAATACAATGATAAAATAATTTTGCTTCATATATAAGCTCGATGTATATAAAAGAGAATCGCATAATAATGAACCTGCACTGATTTTATAAAATATTTTATGATGTATTAAATTGCAAATATATGTTTTGTAAACATATATTTTTTCTTCTATAAGAAATGTTCAATGTAAGGAATATTCTGGACATTTAGCTATTGTTTTGAATAAAAAATTTGACTTACTTAAGAAAACCGGCGATAAGAGAATGGAAATATCTGAAAGCTGCGGTCGAATGTTCGTTCAGAACATTTGGGTTTACGTTTGGATCATAATCGTCCACGTAGTTGTCTGTCTCGTATAAAATCTTGTTGGCATAAGTGTTCTGAATACCTGCGAAAATAAAAAATTCGGAGAGTTATAATAACCATATGAATTCCTGTTACTATTTCTTAATTTTCCGCGTTCTCTACGATTATTTATATAATTATTTGTGCGGAAAAACCGAATATACAGAAACGATAAATTTTGTGGGTATCAAATAGTCGAAATGACCGACTTACATATGTTTCCTCAGATAAATTGAAAGAGTTTATAGAAACGACTAATTACAATATTCTACTAATTTAGCCGACTATTTTAACGGTTACCTACTATTTTTTAGAAAGTATTACAATTTTACTGCAATTTTTCAAAACTTCCACAATTTCTGTCGGTTCTGCAGAAGACTATCGACATAGTGTTCATTGCGCGCATATTATGCAGCACACGGATGAAATTAGATGCTGAAATATGCTCATAACTGTGCGTAACAGTACTAAAGGGGCTATGTATAGTCATTGCCTGACCTTTGCATGAGGTTTCGGAATTACATTTCGCGAATGTACACAATAGGCAGAATGTGTGTACAATGGGTTCCGTGTAACGAGAGAATCGTACCCAAGAATATCGGCAGCCATTCGTAATACGAAATGTGTTGATGTTCCGCGATTACTATACGTCGCGCCTCTTGGAAAATCGTCTCGTCTGTCCAGTGAGGATTTATGTGAGCTAAAACATCTGCCACGCGATTGTGCTCCCGGAGTAGTATTATTTGCAGAACAGTCAGCTGCGGGTTCTGATTGGCTCGAGTATCACCTGGAAAAATATTAAATATTTATTTACCTCCACTTATTTTCCACAATTTACTTATTTCACAAACTTCTTAATGACTCTGCTATATTTAGAGAAAGCTTTTATGAACGAGATTTAAAAAAAAAAGTTGTTAAATTATAGAGAGAACATTTTTTTTACAATAGTCAGACATATAAAATTGTACAAGTCTTTTAGACGTTCTCTTTGCGTCAATTAAAAATTGATGAATACCTCTCCAATGGAGGGAATAGGCGAACTGACTAAGATCGTGTAGCTCCTACCTAATAGGAAAGGGTAGAAGTTATCAAAAATTGTGCAGAAACTATTTTCTATGATACTTTTTCGTAACAAGAAATGCAGTGAAAAGATACAAGTACTTCGTTTAGTATTTCAGTTGATTTAGAAAAAATTAAAAATTATTAATGGAGATTTGCGAGTTGTTTACTTTAAACTGCGAAGGTATGTGAAGTCTTCACAAGTAGTTTATCTCCGAGATAAATCAGACCTCGCGACAGGTCAGTGAATGTGAAAACTTGTATGCATATTATATGCATACTGAATCGTCCGACTTGATGGCTTTTTCTTTATTGTTCGCATTGTTTCCATGAAATTTCGAAGTTGTGAATTACGTTAAGTACTATAGTTTATTACAGCTGTTGTCTACGTTGCCACAATAATTACGCCAACTTACCAGTTTGGTAGCACACTTCGCCAGGGTCCACAGTGTCGCATTGTTGGCTCTTATTGGCTGCCGCAGGCGGCCATTCCCTGTTATCCCTAACATCCACGTTTAGGCGACCACCAGCGCCAGCTCTCAAAGAAGCTGCTACTCGATCGCTGGATCCGTACACCAATGAAAGATCCAAGTAGTGTGTAACTACGGTCAACTGAAGAATCGTTCTTTAATATTGTCAAATTACGAGCTAGATCTGTATACGAAGAAGTTTAACTTACAATTAGTTTAGACCCAGTATTTCAAATGCGTCATCTAGTCGTTCATAAACTTTACAAAGAAGCGTCAGAGTTAATACAGTTAAAATGCAATATAGTGACTACTTTCTTTAATATTGTTGCTTATTTTATTTATATTCCAGCTGTTCTGTTTCAAGCTCTCAGTCCAAGGCGTTATTCGCTCGGTAGTCGCATGACAGTTAAAGTAAACCTTGCAAGCTAGCCTAGCGTCAAAGTTAGTACAGTTAAAATGCAATATAGTGACTAGTTTCTTTAATATTGTTGCTTATTTTATTTATATTCCAGCTGTTCTGTTTCAAGCTCTCAGTCCAAGGCGTTATTTGCTCGGTAGTCGCATGACAGTTAAAGGGGTAAACATAGCAAGCTAGGAGTGTGCAATCTCATGCTTCCGTGTTGACAGCTGTTCGGCGTCCAACTACACTTCGAACGCAAAGGATTAGACTAGTGTCGTCCAACATCAATTTTACAGCTTAGGACCCTTCCCCTACTTTATCCACGTTGGTTCCTCCACTCTGTTTCCGTTAGTTCCCCTACTCTATATCCATTAGGTTCCTTACTCTATATTTATTGCTCTTCTCACACTGTCTCCGCTGGCTGCTCAATTCTGTCGCAGTTTCATTTTCTGTTCAGTTTTATTCAAAATTCTACGGAACATTCATTATTCATCCGCGGATCATTTAAAATTCAATTTGGACACATTCCCGACATTTAAAGAATTCTACAAATTTTCTGATATTTTACTTCTCAGTTTTCTTATCAACAAAGTCCCGGTCATTAGGTATTTTTCAAATTACAAATTACCTTATCTGAGCAGCGAACGGTAATTTTCTGTTTTTACATGATTATGCAACGCGATATGGAAACGAAAACGTAGGCAAACACGGAGTTCAGTTATTAATCATGTAGACAAATCAACTATTAAACGGTCGAAACGAGGTATTTCGCGAAGAGGTTGTTTCACTCCGCGGAGAGTAACGTAATTACAGCGGTTAGTTGTTATAATAACAAACCTGAACCGCCAACAGCGAACAAATTCTAAAAATAGAAGAATTATAAAATGTCGCAGGAAACCGTCTCGCAGTAACGTCATAATAAACAGTTATGTTGCGCCAAATGAAAGGAAGGCGATTGATTTAGTGGCGATAAAAGATGCCGTAAACTGGCGCGCAATACCAAGGTCACCGACATTTTATTACATATGGTCGCTGTCCAGTGTTTATATATACGACGCTGTAACCAACGTAAAGGCGAGTTCTACGACCTGTAACATTATGACCTTAAAGTGGCGTTAATCTTTCATGGTCTTTTATGCCTTACGTTTATGTCTTTGCTCGAGATATTTCACGACTGTTTAGGTGACGCCTATGACAAGTGCAAATACGTCCTCCGATCGATAGACTGTAAATGCAGCTAGTGGGGATAATTCCGCGACGTTTATCATTCAGACCGTGGCGACATATACAGAGAAATCACTCTATCGACTCTCTATATTAAATGACTCATCGCAGGGGCACGCGTGCAATTGCACGCGACAACAGCTTACGGCTGGACCAGACTAATTGAACGAGGCTCAGCTAATTGTCTCGCAGGCCTAATCACTTTCCCCAGACAGACCAGCAACCATTTACGTCAACACGTATTTAGTGTCTGCTCGATGACATAATCGATGATTGAGGAAATGCTCGGGACACTCTCCGATACAGGTAAACGCAAGTTTCGTTCTCAATCGAACAGTATAATTAACGGTTGCGGGCCCTCCACTTATTCCTTATCTCGCTTTGTGGCCAGATTCCGGACAGCCACGAATGCAGGTATGGCACGGAGCAACAAATGATCGAGCAAAGTAACCCGGTACGAGGATCGACAAACCTGTTCTGCTGGTTTGTATTGCGAGGAGCAGCCACGGTCAAGGTCAGTCGTACTACGGACGAAGTTGAGACATCTTAT
Source organism: Halictus ligatus (assembly GCA_028454255.1). NCBI lineage: Eukaryota > Metazoa > Arthropoda > Insecta > Hymenoptera > Halictidae > Halictus > Halictus ligatus. Next base: position 2,996,507 of record CM052129.1, read on the forward strand.
GTTGGCCTTGCTGTAAGCGTGATCGTCGTAGGGAATGATGATCGGGTAGCATTGACCGTGGAGCAGCAGCGGGTCTACTAATTGTCCTTGGGGGGTGCAGCATTGTGTCGCGTGCGCCTCTGGTTACACAGAAATTAACACTTTATTTTTACCGCGAGCCTAACAATAGGCTTCTCGAACATCGAAAACCTGCTTTCGCGCAATAATTCCGAAAGAAAATATTAGAACACGCTGTTGTAATTGAGTTGTAATTGCTGTCCGCCGTAATTGCAAGAACTTAGGCGACTTACTTGATTGAGTAGTTCCGTCAATCATGGCCATGTCGTGTGTCATTATTTGTCCCCACTGCATCGCAGCCAACGTCCATATCGGATCGTCAATATCCACGTAGGGGAACAAAGTAGTACTAATCAACCGAGCAGGTGGCAATTCGGATCCAGTAACTGAAGTCGTAGGCGATCGAATTCCTGCATAACATAAATATACTCGTTTATGCTAATGGACAGCTAAATAAAAGTCAACGGAACGATATCCCCATATCCTCAATACGAGGTTTCTTAATTTTTGTATTAAGTATTTTCTTCCATAAATAAACACTTCATTATAATTTGGTGTTTTATTGTATTGATTTATTTGTTCAAGTCGTTATTTCATTTGTCATCAACGCAAATATGAATTTATGAATCTATCGAATTTCCGGTGATGCTGCATAAATAGTAATGAATAAATCGTTATAATTTGTCGATATAACCATATAATTATTAACGATGTGTAAATGGCCGAGATTCAGGGAACGTTGTTAAATCTAATCCCAGACAGGTATCAACTAAATTATCAATTAAAATGTTTAGTGAATCATGCGGTATTCGAACTCGATAAATTACGTTTACACTATTCAGGTATAGATTAATATTATCGGATCTGACGGATGTATTATTAATTTTTACAATTAGGAGTTCTCTTTCACCGCCCGTAGTCATAAATCATGCAACGGTAAGAGAAAAAAAAATAATTGGAGCACAAAACGAACAAGATATCGACTCGAATTGCTTCGGTATTCCGCGCACCGCGATACTATCAAAATTTACAATGACGATTCTTAATATTCTACTCCCATAACCGAGGGAAATACCGGCGTAACGAAGTGTCGAGCCACGAAGAATCGGAAATTCCCGGGAATGATGAATGTACCGTGAAACGGTCTTATACAATCGTTAGTTACTATGATCATTTCGAGAAAAACAGGTTTCGTGTTTGTTCGACTTTCTAGAGACGAACGTTAGCGATTTCAGAGTTGTCCGTACGAATTTGACACGAATGCGGCACACAAGGCTCATGATTATTCAAATTTAGGTGCTATAAAGTTGCATTCTACAATTAACTTCCTGTTACTGCTTTTTACCCGGAGTCGCAGAAATTCTGCACCGAGGGAAGAATGCCGCCGCACGGAAGATCGATTAACTTTCGATTAGCGTTCACAGAGGTTCTAACATTTTTCAAACAACCTGCTATCACATTTCTATTCGTGTCAATTTATTCAAAATAATTATTTTGAAGGAACGCTGGTTAAATGAAAATGTATCTCTTCTTAACAGTAATCAAGTAGTATTCTCAATAATTTTATCAAGCCGAAAATAATATTCTTAAATTGTTGCGACGTTTTCACGATTTAGTAGTACAGTGAAATCTCGACCTAAGCCCGATCCTCGGGTCCGTGCAGTGACATAGATCGCGTAGGGATACTATTTTCTTGTAAATACGCTAAACAGGTACACCGAACGATTCGGATTCAGTATGAATTTTCACGTCTCGCGATTATTTTGCAACACAGCCGATCGTCTTCCGTGTTCCGTGTTTGGAGATTCATAGTGAGGCTCGTAAAATGAGGGTGCACCAGTTCCAGTGTGAACTCATAAATCAGGCTCGACAGCATTTGTTCTGTTGAAATCGAAACAAGTTTCTGCGGAATTCGGTATTCGTTATGAGAAATCGTCACCGAAGGAGCAATGACGTTTTATGACTTCTGCCGCAACCATTGAAATATGTGTGTTAGAAAGTTCACATAATTTTCAGACGTTACAGAATTTGATTTGCATACCAATTTGCCATACCTTGCTCGTATACATACACAGTGGATGATCAAAGTGATTAAGTGCGAACAATATTGGAACAATTTTCTACTGATTAAAATGATAAACGAACGAAAGAATATGTAGCTCCTGCGTAGTCAATTTTTATGTTGCATGTAGATATTAAAGTACTAGAAATATATGCAATAAACTATTTGATATTAAATAACGCGAAACAATCTGATAAGTAAGTATTCGCTTTAACAAACTGTTACACATCTTGAATTCTGATAACACTTAATTGCACGAAAGGTCGTGACGTTCTGCGTGAAGTTAATAGCGTTGAGGCATGAAGTCTCCACACGCTGGTTAATGACCCTTAATTACAGACTGATCCGATCTTCTTTACAATCCAAAATTGAATTTATTACATGCCACTCAGATGATCTGAGTACGTCATTTTCATCGAACTCATTATTTCATGCATTTATAATATACACAGGCAAAAGAAGAAACTGTACTAATTAATTGTATTTGACGAATTTAATCTACTTTCAATAACAGTGTTAACATGATAAAAAGAAGCTTATTGCGGTTCTGAAATTGCATTAGAGAATTGGTTTTATAGATGATAAGAAAAATTTAAACATTTGAAATTTAGTGAAATTTCCATACATTTCTTTGCCAATTAAAAACATGAAACGAGTAGAGATTTGCAACTAACATAATTCAAACAAGAACACTGTGCAAGTACTATTTCGAAATTTTCTTGCCCTAGCTAAGCAAGAATGAGTCACACCCATATTTCAAGACAAATAATAACCTTGTTGAATGCGATATTACTTATGACTCAATGCCATGAAATATTACGAAAAAGTTAGTCATATACAAATTGTAAGTCTGTTAATTAAAGGCAAAATTATACTTGCTTCTACATTATTTCGTGTTCATTCTATTGCGTACAGACTCTTGTAAATGAAAGTTTAACTACGCTGCAGTCTTATAATTTTTATTAATGTTTGAAAGTTACTAATGTGCGCTTAACAGCACTCTAGGCAATATTATTAAAAAAATATATTTTTCATAGTGTAGTAATACTTATGCTACTAATACTAATATGTATGTCGGTATAAACTTTACCTGAAGAAACCAGAAATTTTTCACTTTTTTTATGTAATCTTGTAGATTTTGGCGACAAAAATTCCGAAAATCCAAGTTTTAATGTTAGGAATTCACTGGTTCAAAAGTTATGTGTGTTTAAAGTAACAGAAAGTAACTAAAACGTTCTTGACCTAAATATTGTCAATATAGAACGTAATATGTCTACATAGTTGCAGAAAGAAAAGTGCAATTAAGAGTGTACCATTGTAGAACTGACGATTAACAAGTACTATAGAGACAGACCGGAAGTGTGCCTAATAAAACATGATCGCAAGCAACAGTAAATCAAGACACGGAAACTGACGTCACGACTATAGCGACGTCGCAATTTAATTTCATTCGAAAGCATATCTACTTGAATTATGCTGTCACGTTAGGGTAATTCCAGTTTCAATATGAAACTGTTTCTTCATGAGCCGTGTCCCCCGTATTTTCGCAATAAAATCACTGAGCACGAAAAGCAGAACTGGAAATGGAAAAATTGGAAACACACAAGCTTAGTGCAACGGTGCTATAGTTGTCTTTGTCGTTATTTATTTTATTTGAAGCAAGTGTATGAAATGAAAAATTATTTCGAAAATAATTGAATCGACCATAAGATAAAAATACTTCTTTTATATTATTTACCAAATCGATTAAAATTTAACATTCCAACCAATCTCAATGATTGTTTAAATAGCTAAAAGAATATTGTATTTGTTCTTGCATTTCTCAAAGCTGTAGGTTTTTATTATAAAATAAAATTATTATAGACTAAGAAAATACTGTACTGCCTAATGATTGCATAATATGGCCGCTGATAACCTAGATGTTGACGCGACCCCTATAAATAAACAATGTTATATGGAATAATTTGTAAAGAACTCGCAATTCTTTGTTATCTTGTTTTAAATAAAACGCGCCCAACCCTGGTTCGAATAATGCATAAATTATCTAGGATTTCATCTTATTGAAGCGAGTCACGAAACACCTGCAAACACGTTCGCAACAATTCGTTGTTATTGCTCTTTTTCCGCTGCCGTTTTGCGTCACTTTTTAGTGTGGAAACTGAAAAAGAACGCTGGCTCGAAATTCTTCGGCTCCGTGTTTCCATATAAAAACTGATAATTCTTCCTTTGTCCGTGTCCGGTCATCGAAAAACAATCATCGAGCCGCTGCAACGCGAAATTTTAATAGTCTTTCTTGCGCAAATGAAAATATGATTTATCGCTCGTTGCGTTCAACCCCTGCGCGCTCTTTCGCATTTAAATTTCTTCACAATGTCGAGAATTGTACATGAATACATTTCAGGATCGTTGGGAATGCTCGTCGGTTAATTCAGGTGTTATTAGTGACTCAACACACCGGAGTAATGTTATGGTTAATATCGCATAATATGGAGAATGTTAATCTAATGCCAGTTAACTGAACTGCGAACGTTTCCTTGCCGAATCGAGTTTCAATTGTTTCGCGGACAATACGAAAATATAGGAAAAGTTTTCTCAAAAAAGCTGTAAATTCAAACGCCTCCAGAAATTTTCCAAAATTTTTCTCGCGAATGAAACTGCCATGGATTAGAAGATTTAAGCCTCCTCTTTCCACCGAATTCTTCAAAATTGGTGTACAATTTTTTCCACTGTTTTATGACACAAAAATGGTCGACAAGCTCTTGACGTACACTGCTGTGAAGTTGGCGTCTCATTCGAAGCTCGATAAAACCGCTCAAAAAAATCATACATTAATTTTTAAGGTGTGGTTGTAAAGAGGAAGCTTCAATCTTTATATCTATGGTGGTTTCAGTCGCGAAAAAAATTTTTCAAAGTTTCCACAGACGTTTGGATGCGTAACACTTTCGGGACAAAACGGGTCATCAGTTTCCCGCCTGCTACCGCTTGAAAAAAAATCTTAGAATAAAATTAACATCGGGATACGAAACTAGAGGCTTCTAGCATTCAAATGAGTCCAAATTTATTGTCGAACGATCATTGGTTACGGAATTATCGCAGTTTAAACATGAGCAATTTTTCGCGAATAAATTATTCGGTGTTGAAATACTTTTTGGACGCACTGTACTTATCCAGAGCAGTGACGTATCTGCATTCTAACGCACGGTTTTAATTTGCTGTCGATTTCGTTGCTAGATAATGAGTACGAAGTTGTCGGTCTCGGTTAGCGTTTCGTTGCATGGTTTTTATGTCGTTCGGTATGTATGTAATTCAGCAGCGTAGCCCTAATGTGTGGAAACGTGTGTTATTCGATAAAACCAGCTGGCGGAAGAAATTTCTATCAACGACTGTCAATAGGAGACGTGATTATGTTAAATTTATGATTCCGTAGGGATTTCGACGGGTCTTTAATTATTATGTGCTGCAAACTAGCTGATTTCCTGCGAACGCAATTTGATCTGTTATTAGGGCCGGATTTAATTGTCATGAAAGATGTCGAAAAGAGAACAGAGAAAAAAGAAGTAAAATTGTATTTCCTCCGCTTCGACCTACGCCTAATCGGAATGTCCCGACGATGATGCAATAGCCTGAAGAAATTGGAAATTTCACATCAAGATCCGCCTAATGCACTTTCGATCTAGAACGCATGTTTCGTTGACTTGAATGAAGCGAAGCGTGACTTGACCAATGAGTTATTTATAGGCTGCGCTCTTGAAGAAATTAATGTTACAATTTATGCGGCATTGGCTGGGTTACGTGATCGTTGTGTACTCGCGGCGTTTACAACAATGTTCCCATTGCATGATTCACCAAACAAGGTAATAAATCCAATTGTCCTATTTTTCTAAAAATAAATATTCGAACCAGGAATCAGTACAGTTCAATATCACTAGAATTTTTATGATTCAATTATGATAAAAACTCCTGTATTTTAATCGCATATACGTTTACATTGTCATTGTTTACATCATCAGTATGTACTCTGGTGATTGTAGATTAAAAAATGTATGCAAACACGGATTACAGTAAATTCTCGATATATGTCAACAGCACGGGACTTGCCAGCGACATGTATCGTCCAGGAGACATACCCGTGTTATGTTTACACTCCTCGGCGTCCAAGGCCGCTCGGGGTATATCCCGTTGTAGCGGGGATAATTCCGCGACATTTATCGTCCAGGTCTTGGCGACGTATATCGAGAAATCACCGTAATTTGTATACCTAACATTTAGCTTTGTCTACAAGCCCTATTCCTCCAAAATTAATTTGTGGATAATTAATGGTGGACATCAATGATCCCCGATGAATATTGATTGAAAATTTTGTGTTGTACATTTTACCAATTATTAGCATAATTGTTAAGCAGCGGTAGGCATAAGCTCGAGCGACCGTCAATGAAATTGATGCAATTTTTATTTTGCATAAAGACCCTGATCAACGTTTACAGAAACTGAGTATCCACAGTAATGCCACGAATTTAGAAAGTCAACAGTGCGAACACATGATAAAATAAACGATAATAAAAATACCGCTGAGATATGCGAGTACATTGTAGACAACGTCGAATTAATAGACCACGATTATTTTTTTTTCGTCTGAACTAATCGAAAACGTAGAAAAAGCTCAAGGAAACTGTTCTGTCAATCACTCGGAAGAAAGTGAATGATCGACGTAACACATCGGGTGTAAGACTGCTGTAAGAAGTGGCCGTTCCATTAGAAATGTTTATCCGTTGCAATTTGACAAGAGAAATCGATGGGACTCCTAGGAAAAAACGTTCGTTGTACTGTAATAAACGGGCGGTTCTGCATAATTGTTTACGACGACCAAACAAAACGTGGCCTGGCGGGTGTATTTCCGAAGGAAGGCAAGAGAGAGAGAGAGAGAGAAAGGGAGAGAGAAACAGAGATTTTTACAATGATCGCGGAAGTAGCTTGTGCGTTGTGAACCGAGAGAACTGTAACGAACGTCATTGAGCCCCGTTTATTCGCCAATGGAAGGTTCAATGAACCGTGCAATTGCGAACTTGGAGTGTTCAATTCAATTTCCTTACAATGTTTGTGTCACAACTATGCAAATACTATGCAATTATTTTGCCACTATGAAATGTCTCCACAGAAGAACTCTCCATATTTTGTACTTATTTTATACTTACATATCTATATATCTATATTACCTATCTTACATATCTATACTCTTTTATATTTATTTAATTTATTATTTAATTTATTGCCACCGTTTGCGTCACTTTTAATTTTCAATTCTCCAGCACCGGGAATTGTTTTCCAGCCTTGTTACTAATTTTGTATTTTTAACCCCTTGAAGCAATTTTAACTCGAGAAATGTGCACCTTTAATAAAAAATACCGTAATTAAGGTGCACATTTCTGGAGTTAAAATAGCTTCGTGGAGTTTTTGTTACTGACATATATATGTCATTCAGTATATCTTCTTTTCATTTTTTCGCAAATGAAATTCATTTTCTCGAATAAGAATGGAATTCGATCGAATTTTTCGAAATTCGAGTTAAAAAATTGGGAGGACCTTACCGTCACCATAATTCGCGGGTAACAGACGACCATATCTTGTGTTCGCCATGCCCCATGTTGGATGGTAAAGATTATTGCAGGAGCCATCGTACGTTCTGTATCTCGACTCATCGCAGCCACGCGGATAACTATCGCCGCACCTAATTTCTTGATGAATATCGTTTGTCGCGTTCTGGACGAAGCCAAAAGTATAACTGAAGCAATGTACACAATATGCAGTTAAAAATCTATACACTACGTATATGTCTCTTCTATTTCGATTAAACTGAATGTATAAAAATGCGCAATATAGTCGAAATCGTTTGATTTAACATCGAGTCTTAAAATATAATAATTTGACTCTCAAGAATAAATACTCTAATACAGAACTCTCTGAAACATTCTAAAACAAAGAGCAGAATTTCATACTTTATTTCCAGCGCCTATCGCTGAATAATACTTCTGAATTAATAAAAAAAAAATTCTCCCTCTTCCAAATAGTCTTACTCGACAGTAGAAATTCTCGAAGACGGTCGCAGTTTGGTAACCACACACAAAATCAAAATTTCAATCACACTCACCTGCTCGCTTTACTTCCCGTAAAGCCCGGGAAAAAGCTGACGATCGGCGGCACCGAATAGGGGATAGAATGATACGAATTTTGCAGATAGGGAAAACTGTACGAAGTCTCTGAGCCCTCCAGATCGTCCTTATGTCCTGGGAAAAGAAATAATAATAATTAATTAAATTCCTATTCCAAATTCTCTCTCTCTCTCTTCTTTACATTTAAATTCACAAACTCAGAACCAAGGAGTTTCACATATGTTAGGGATCAAAGATTAAGAAATAATAATAGAAATGCTGTAAAAAAAAATTCCAACACATTCTTTGAACCTCTGCAAATGGGACCGCAAAGATTGAATTCGCTACTATTAACAATTTCATTTAAAAAAAAATGGCAAACACGTCCTCGTTTTTCCAACAAAGCAGAAAACTCTCGGGCGACCCACCGGAAGTAGATTATCTCTGGAAGCTAATTTGCCTGGCAGAAATTTTTCTCCGCATGCGACCGACCGACCGACCGATTGCTCTGATTAGCTTCGCTTACTCATTCCCGTCTCTATTACCCAAGAGACACTTACCCGGAACCGCGCGGTAGTCGATACGTAAGCAATGATCGCTTTAATCGGGACAAAGACGCATGCCGTTTAATGCCACGGATACCGGTGGCATCGTTCGCAGTTTTGCTCGGTGCCGGTCGAAGGACGCCGTGGATTTTCCCACGACGAAAGGGCCTGGTGCGCCGATTCGTCGATCGAGATACCGTGCATCGATGCACACCGCCCCCCGATTCTTTCCTTTTTCCTGTTTATCGCGCGCATACCATCGGATCGGAAAACGTTCACCAAACATGACCGGGGCCGGTCGTCGGGGGGGATCCAATGTCGACGTAATAGATCGTGAAACAGGCTCGCCACGCCGTTCTGCCGATCCCTTTCACCGGTTTCGGATCGGGAACGGTAAATGTTACACCGCCACGACAGATCTTATCGACGCAAACCGGGTAGCTCCGTCGAACGAACGAACGGGCCGCGACTGTGCACGCTGCCTGGTTAATTTCAATCAGGGCCCCGGTATCGTTTGGAAAATTGCCAAATTACCGGCATTAATATTCAAGCGACGCGCCACCTTGTCATTCGTACTTTACAACCCCCAACCCCCCCACTCCGCCCGTGCGGGCACGTTGTTCCTCGAAAAGGTCAACGCCGAACTTGCGCCGCCGTGCAACGTGTTCGATTGCACTGCCGATTTTACGCGTTCACCGGGTTTACGATCGACGAGGATCGCATTCCCTGCGAATTTTTATCGCTTTCGGGGGAGAACGACGACTGCACGGGGTCGACGCGGTTCTGTTCCGATACAAGGCGAACGCTCGGGACCGCCAGTCGCCGTATTTCGAATCAGGGCTGTGCGCATCCGCCAGCGGGCCGAGAGTAAACCGTGAAGTCGATCAGAAAAGTGACACAACTTAAAGTGTAAAAAGAAATTATGATAATAAATATATAAATCGTTATGTGTACTCTATAGCTAGTGTGCATGACAATTAAAACAGTATCTAAATGACAAGGAATTATTTTGCGTTTCTAACTCTATGACTAATCTAGACAACAACAAATTATTTTGCGTTTCTAAGCTGGTTGTATACGATAAAAAAATTTGACAATTTTACGGAATTTTCGAATAACTCTCCGGTAAAATTTTCGTTATTTTTTAACTCACTAAATTCCATTGTAATATGTAATTGAATGCGTTTGACATTTGCATTTTGCGAGAGAATAAGAACGTAATATCACGGACATTCATGTACCTGGTGAAATGAGAATTGCCCCAAGATGAACCTAATCGTACACACGGTAAGTAAAGCTCCTTTTATCCACTTAGGCAACGGTTGAGTTGAAGCGACAATAAAAGGCGTCGTAACTGCTTAGTTGCTGCAATTAAACAGTAGCCGGCGCGAATTTACATTTAAAGCAGCATGTTTTATTCAGGTAGTAAAATAGTCGCTGAAACAGTGTTGCGAACGCGCACCTGCCCTTAGCTACCGTCGTAGTAGGTTGGCAAATAAAATTAACGGTTGCAGTTTCGTTTGATATGCAGAAAAATTACTGGAAATTGTGGAGAATTCATTAAACGAAATACACACACACACAGAGAGAGAGAGAGAGGGAGAGAGATTTTATCACGTTCGAAAGTTCACCGACAAATTATCAAATCCAGCATCCGCGGGAAAAATTTTCTTCGCCCCCGAAACTGACCTCGTATTTTCATGCTGTGGGCGCGCGCAACTTTTCTCGGACACGTAACGTCGAATTCCGCCACGTCATGCGGGCAAACGTTTTCTAACTCGCGAACTATACCCCTGTCATTAACTTCCACTTGTTGCACAAGGAACCGATTGCCTCTTTCTTTCGCTCTTCTGCCTGCTGCCTTAATTATTGCTAACGCTGTTGCCATTGTCTTCGCGCTTCATTCAATACAAAGTGAGCCCTCTCGAAATTGCATCGAACCAATTTAATGACGAACTATTTACTATTTGCTATTTGCTATTTGCTATTTGCCATTTGCTATTTGCCACTAGCCATTAGCCATTAGCTATTTACTATTTACTATTTTTATTACTATTTACTATTCACTACTTACTGTTTTTATTACTATTTACTGTTTTTATTACTATTTACTATTTACTATTTACTGTTTTTATTACTATTTACTATTTTTGTAGTGTAACTATTTTTTGCGTTGTTTATAACGGGAACAAGTTTTAGAATTAAAGAAAAATTAGTTTAGATTCGTTTGGAATCCAATTAGAGCAAAAAGTCTTTTACTAATTAATTATCAATTCCTATAGAACATTTTATCCATATTCAAATATTGTTGCAATAGATACCCGTGCAACATTCACGTATTGCAGGCCGTTATAGTGAAACCCAAGGTTATCTTGTAACCTTCTCTCCACCCTATCGGATTTTTGCAACACTATTTAGATACCAGATTCTTTTCGAAGGTGTAATTAAATAGCAGTAAAAATTGTATCACGTTTATCTACCGTATTTGCTATTTTCTATCTTTCCTATTTGCTATTTGCTATTTGCTATTTGCTATTTGCTATTTGCTATTTGCTATTTTTCCTATTTGCTATTTGATATTTTTCCTATTTGCTGTTTGCTATTTACTATTTGCTATTTGCTATTAGCTATTTACTATTTACTATTTTTATTACTATTTTCTATTTACTATTTACCGTTTTTATTACTATTTACTATTTACTATTTTTATTACTATTTACTGTTTTTGTTACTATTTACTATTTTTGTAGCGTAACTATTTTTTCTTGCCTTGTCTATGACGGGAACAAGTTTGAGAATTAAAGAAAAATTAGTTCAGATTCCTTTCTAATCCAATTAGAGCAAAAGATCTTTTACTAATTAATTATCAATTCCTATAGAACATTTTATTGATATTAAAATATTGTTGCAATAGATACCCGCGCAACATTCAGGTATTGCAGGCCGTTGCAGTGAAACCCAAGGTTATCTTGTAACCTTCTCTCCACCCGATCGACTTTTTGCAACACTATTTCCATAGCAGATTCTTTTCGAAGGTGTAATTAAGTAGCAGTAAAAATTGTATCACTTTTATCGCCGCGCGAGTAAACCGTGTTCAAATGACTTGAAAGCGACAATAAAGCGGACCGACTCGTTTGCCAGAACATGGTTTCAACAGAAACATCGGTTTACGATCCGAAGTTATGTTCCTTTCGCTCGCGCTGGAATGCAAGTTTTTCAGATGCAAACTAGAACATAGGCGACAGGAAAAAGTTTCGGTCGATACACGAACCTCTCTGGCAAAGTCAATTTCTGTCGAATACCCATTCTATAATTGCGTTTCTTACTCTGATCATTACACTAAAAACTTAATTGCTTACTCTTGCAATTGAACAGCTCAACTTTGTGCGTTTATAACGTGTACAAATGTTATAGAAAAGAATCGCAAAACACAAAATTCAACGAAGGTTAACCGCAGATTCGCGTTTGTTTTTAATTCAACGAAAGCGGCAACATTTAATATGAAAACTGCAATCATGAGAGTGTTGCATCATCGATAATTCGCGAGTTATTAATTAAAGTCCGAAAAAGTTGATTATTTTACCTGATTTTGCAGTCGATTCTTGACTTTCTCGAGTAATTTTCTTGCCACCCGCTGAAACTGTTTGTTGCAGCATTAGGGTGGCGAAGATTATAGTTATGATCCAGCGTGCTGTGCATTCCGTCATGTTTCTGAAACAAACATTGGAAATTTTGTTAATTACAAAATATTTGCGATTTTCTAATGCGGATTGAAGGATTACTCAAATATGTATTTCATTATTTAATTATTAGTATTTAATAGTATTAAAGTATTTTTAGTTTTTTTATATTTGATAGTGTTTTTGATAGCCGCAAACGGTGCTACAAGTTTTTCATAACATTGCAGTGCATTTTTATTTATACAAATCTTGCAAATGTCAAATCTCAGAACATACTATATATATGTACTATACTATACATACTATATTATACTATACATACTATATATTATACCATACATACTATACTATACTATACATACTTGACATTCGCAGAACGTGAGAGAGTGGTTATCCGTGTCGAATGTATATTTCATTGAATTTTTTCAGGCAGGAACAAATTTACAAGAAAAGTATATTTTCCGAGTCTAACATTAAAAGCGAGAAACATTTTTGTCTGATATAATACAACTGTTTTTGTTAAACACTCTAATTAAAGTTACAAGTGAATTACTTTTATATACAGTGACCTATATTTTTGTAAATTTATTTACAGTACAGCGACTTTTCAAGAAATGTATTTAAAAAACCGACTTCAATCTTCCAAAGGCAGGGATAATATGTAAAATCAATTACGCCGCGGAAAAAATTGAAAAGACAGAATATTTTAGTCAAAAAATTAACATTAACCGTCGCAATTAATTAGGAACAATTCGCATTATCTCGTCCTCTCTCCGGGGGTTCTGTAAATTATGTAAATTGCGGCGGGTCGCACTATTAAAATTACAATGAAGTTATAAAAGAGCATTCCTCGCGGCTATTCGGCCCTCTTCAACATTCATCGGGCTCTTTTTTTCCGAGCGGCGCTCCTTAAAAAATTGCTCCCATTTCTCGGATAATAAACAGAAACGCGTTTCCTTTCCTCTGCAACATTAATGGCCAAGTTTCATTTTGCGCTTTTCGGAACGCCTAGCGCCGAATTTGGCGTTGCAGGGTGGATTTTTGCACGCAACAATTGTCGTCCGTGACACACTACGATCATTTGTCATCTAGGCTCAACCAGATTCCCTCATACGTGACTTTATTTTGTCCATGCAACGCGCGAAATTAAAACAGAACGCGGAACAACAAAACTGGAACTATAAAACCGTCGAGCTGCACTCGGTAAATTATTATTTCAAGTTATCTCGTAGTCTATTTTGTTTCAAAGCGTGTGCAGCTTTGGAAATGAAACATTTTATCAGTGTACAACAATGCCTCGATATACGTGAAAAATTCTACCAGTAGTAAAAATATGCAAGAATTCGTTTAATTTTAATTAGTTTTTTGTGAAACGTTTATCAATATGTTTGTGACATTTTCCTGATTGAAATGAGACCAAACACGATACAATTTGGATCGCATTTACTCGTTTAAATCACGATATAGTAGAACCTCGACTATCCGAACTGATCAGTCGAACATGAGAGAAGCTATTTAAAATAGTACAACTTTATTTGCAGGGTAGTAAATATTTTTAGTCGGTATTCCGACACTGTCCAATGTTGATCAACTTTTCTATCCTAGTTTCATTGTTTATTTATTGGAAAATAAAATTTGCACGTCCACATAGGCAGTAGATAAAGCATACGCGAGATTAATTAACTTCCTCGAATAAAATTGTTGTGAAATATTCCAATAGAGAAAATTCATAGAGTATTCATGGGGTGTTCATAAAGTATTCATAGAGCAATAAAAATGCTCATTCCGTTCACACATAAATTTTTACAGTATACTTTTCTACTCTATATGCATCAAAACATTCAATTAAGCAAGAAGATGGAGACTCATAAAAACTGACGAAGCTTCTGATTCGTCCGAAAATAAAAGTTTTTATACGTTGGATTAGAACGAAAGTTTGAAGCGTTTTTAAATTATAATTCAGGGATAAAATTAAGCTGTTCAGAGTTTTATTCGACAATATATCTTCCATTCTGTTGTACTACCATTTGCTATAAACCTATGAATAAATGTCTTAATTCTAATTTTAATACGAACTTTCGTGCGAGCCCAATATTTCCGAAAATATTAATAGTAGAATTCTGTAGAAATTGTAAACGAATAAAAATCCTCATACTGTGTTCACACGAAATACTCAAAGCTGACATTTAGTCGCTATTATTACGATAAGTATTTCTTTGTAACGAGACGGCGCGGCGGCGTGACACGACACGCCGATTTTATAATAACGAACCACGAGAAACTCGACAAATGCAACTGGTGTGCAATGTGCAACGGCTCACGATTGCCTTCCGGTTGCATTTCACGAACTTCTTTCGATAGCCGTCGTGGGCGCATGAAGGCGAATAAAAAGCGATGATATCGAATAAACGTATCCGCGAACGTTCGTTTCTAGCATGTTCTTCATCACAACTTCTAATACAAAGAAGAAAACCGTGAAGTGCATACAACCATTCTTCCAACTTACGTTAACTGGACGATAGACTCTTTTTCTAACTTTATGCAACAGTTTATGTCATCGAATTTGTAATTGTTCGGTGACATAATTGTTTGTAAGAACTGAACTGTTGATATTACGTATTACAGTGTTTCTGGTGAATGTGCACATTAGTGGTGTTCGATAAGCGTTTGAAAAATATTAATATTATTACTTCAACGAAAGAGCAAATGCATATTGATAAAAATTCAAGATAAAAATCAAAATACCCACATTACTCCTCTCGTGCTTCGCTAAACTTTTTCCTTTTTGTTCATTCTTACCGAAATTTTACCGAAATAGAATTTTACTTCGGTTCAGAGGAAATTAATAACAAATATATGTACGACTCTGTTCAGAATATTGATTGATACTGTACGACAAGGGGTTAATGAGGTAGTAAAAATACCCACATTACTCCTCTCGTGCTTCGTTAAACTTTTTCCTTTTTGTTCATTCTTACCGAAATTTTACCGAAACAGAATTTTACTTCGGTTCAGAGGAAATTAATAACAAATGTATGTACGACTCTGTTCAGAATATTGATTGATACTGTACGACAAGGGGTTAATGAGGTAGTAAAAATACCCACATGACTTCTCTCGTGCTTCGCTAAACTTTTTCCTTTTTGTTCATTCTTACCGAAATTTTACCGAAATAGAATTTTACTTCGGTTCAGAGGAAATTAATAACAAATATATGTACGACTCTATCTATCTATGTATGTACGACAAGGGGTTAATGAGGTAGTAAAAATACTAAACAGTTAACAATTCGCTGAAAAACGTTAAAACGTTTTACAAGAAGACTGTGTAGGAGAATCTTGACTTTCCTCGGGGCTTTTCGACGAGGAAGTTCGGCGAGCGTTTTCGCGCGCTAATTGCAGGTGCAACGGCCACGCGGCTGCGATCGTTGCAACCGCGAATCACGGGGTTGCACAAGCCTCTTTCCACCGCTCGCCTGAAGGTTACGCGATTTTAACGGTTATTATCGCGCCGACTCAATCGGAACTGTTCGCCGGTGTACACCCGGCGCCCCTGAAAGATACTCTTCCGATACTTCATGAAATTGCTTCAAGTTGCTCGGGAACTGCGCAAACATCGGCCATTAATTAGCGAAATCGTGGCGTGCGATCAAGCAGGAAGGGAGAACGCGAAAGCCGATCGTTGATTCATCGCCGCCGCGCGACGATATTGTGCAATAACTCTATCGATGCTCCCCAGACTTCGTCCCGAGGATCCTGAAGCGTTTGCTTTTCCGTCCGCGATACCACTCGCGGCATTAGGCGGCCGCTTTATCTCCACAGCAACCCCGACAACGCGCCAACCCTCTGCGAACGAGAATTTTGCAAAATTTTACGTCCCAGATCGGACGGATTATGGTTTTCTGGGGATAAGTGTAAATGCTACCAGCATTTTCGGCTCGGGAAATTGAGGACCGGTCAAATGAGTTGTACCCGTAATTTTACAAAAACAACAAACGTTCGGTTCATTCAGAATTTGGTGCTGAATCAGATTTTATAAGCAGAGATTTCATATAGAGCATAAGCTAGAGGACTTATAAATGTCCTGATTTTCTAGTTTTCCAATTTTTTAATTTTCTAAATAAAACGAAAGGTCATAAATTGAGAATCCCTCGATAGATTGTTCAAAAGCGACAGGAATTTCACAGTTCGACAAACTTTTAGAATTAATGTAACACAATCTTCTGAAATCGTTATTGAAAGAAAAGAAAATGCAAGAAAATTATTGAGTTTCTTCTGCATATAGTTATATAACTGCAAAGCGTTAAGAATATTTTCCTCAGAGATCTAGATTGCAAAAGTACGGTAAAGTCTCGATCCAAGCCGAACGGAGCAGCGCGATCTAAGTTAGGCTATCCCCTCCAGGCGTGCCTCGCGAGGGGCCAGGAGGCTCGAGGCTCGAGCTGCACGCTCCGCGGAGGTGGGGATAATTCCGCGACATTTGTCCTGCAGGTCTTGCCGACATATACAGAGAAATCAGTGTACTAATTTTCCGAGTCTACGCCCGTTTGCAAATTGCAGCGAACCCAGAGAATCTTCATAAGTCCCATTGGACACGTTTCTTCCCTCGGATGTAACTGGTCTGGTTCGTGTCCTCGAATTCACTGCGGCTAATAAGGACGAAGCAGTTGCCGGCGAAAACTCCCCGAGTATTTACCCGCGGGATTGTATCAACTTCGTTAAGTGAACTGTACGAAAACGTTCCCGGGTATCCACCCGTGGAACGAACTATTGCGCGTGTTCTGGAGTCTTACGCTGCGGCGCACGTTCCTGATGTAGACTTCACTTTCGTTGCTTTACTTTCATTGCCACTCGTTCTGTCAGACATTGAACTGGTTTCACGCCAGAAGCACGACTGGCTTCCTCCATTCTTATACAAATTACAAGAGTAGCGTAGCCTAATTACAACGAGGCGGGCAATCTACTAAACGCGAATGTCGTGACCTTCCTTCAGGACGAAATAAAATTCTATTCTTTTGCAATCTTGCCACTTGGTTCGAAGGAATAAAATTAATTAATCCCTCGCCCTATAATTTCCA
Source organism: Halictus ligatus (assembly GCA_028454255.1). Taxonomy (NCBI): domain Eukaryota; kingdom Metazoa; phylum Arthropoda; class Insecta; order Hymenoptera; family Halictidae; genus Halictus; species Halictus ligatus. The sequence goes on from CM052129.1 coordinate 3,014,074, forward strand.
AGGTTTCGCATTGAAAGGTCATGTTTCATTTCGTTCGACACTCAATAGGAAACTAAAATAATTTTTAGTTCTGATCCTAGTCGAATTTTCTTTCCATTTATTGTTCAATTTTATCTCTCAAATTGTCAAATATTGCCATCAAATATTTCCACACGTCCACAGGCACAACCTTAAGCGCTGAATTCATTTTCCTTCCGCGTTGAAAAGAGCGTGCATCCTTGTCGGCTTTAAACAAATCAACAATCTTTTCTCGTTTCGCTTTTGAAGTTTTGTGTGCGATAGAATACCGCAGTAGAAAGTTTTTTTAAAATTCGAAGAAACGACGAAGCTATGACACCAAAAATCACGGCACGTCACACGAGATAAATATTCACTTGAAATCTTAATCGTGACCTTCTGGAAACTATGCTTGCCGACCTAGCACCCAGTAGATCTCTGAAATTCAGTAGATCTCTGTATAAGTTGAAATTTCTACATGTCCTGCATAGAATTATCTACAACGTCCTTTATATTGCTTCTTACGGTAATTAACCGCCAACGGATACAATTTTATAAATATCTGAACTCGTTGAAATAATATAAAGGTCTCAAGTTGTCTTCAAGCAACAGAGAAAATTTGTCTTCAGCAACCTGTCTTTTCTACGTTCTTAAAAATTATTAAAAAATCTTTCGCTGCATCAAGGACAGTTCATGTCTGCTTGAACTGACATCACAGTTTATCTATATCCACAGAGACGCGCGATATTGCACTACCATTTTGTCATTTTAGCTGAATATCAATTTATTAATACTAGGACACTGTCGTGGCGCAGTGGTCAGAGTGCTAGTTTCCGACGAAAACGTCCAAGGTTCGAATCCCGTCCGAGTAAATTCATTAATACTGAAATCGACACCTACTGTAAGGTGTAAAATTTCTTATCACAAGTAACAGTTAATATATTAATACCGCTTATTTATGTGGACGGTCGAAACTCGTGACGCACAAAAATTCGCGCGGAATAGAATTCGACGAGTTGAATAAAAACAAAACAAAAAGAAAAAGAAGAGAGAAGAAACACAAGTGTCAGCGGTTCTAAAAATGCCAAACACATCGTTCCTATCTAGGAAACTATTTTTCCGATTGTCAACCGCAAAAAGTGTTGCCGGGACAGTCGCCCGCAATCGGTCACGACCAGTTTGGTAAATTGCTCGGAGCCACCGGATATGTCCAATTGACTCGGGAAAACACGGGAAAACTCTTGGTTGCGACAACCTGTTTTAGGTCGCGAAAACCGAGCACGCGACATTGTTGCTAAACTGTTCCCAGAAATCCTTTTTTCCGTTTCGTCAATCCGCGAGCCTAGTCCGGCCAATGGCATGCCTAAGGGTTTCGTGGAATCGATTAGCAGTCACACGGACGCCGACGCGGCTAAAGTGCGAGCGACAATGATTATTTTCAATGGTAGAACGATTTTCGCGTTTACCAGATGATAGACACGGTTAATTAGCAGAGCCTCGCAGGTTTCCTTATTCGCTGTCGGAGCAAGGCGATCTATAATTAGTCACTTCATCGCCGAGTGCTGTATGCAGGGGTAAGAAGTGCTATTATCGAGGTAAACAAGCTCTCGTCGGTGTTAAACTTGTTAAGAGAACATAATTACAACTGGTAATAGCATATTATTACCGGATTGCGTTGTGCACGGGGAAACAATGATGATCATACACGTCCACCACCGATTCTTCCGTCTGATTCACAGTGATGCGCATGATGATATGCGCGCCGCTGATCCCGACGCGACGGCCTTGAACGGTGCCGGAAAACTTGATTCATCCTGGACAATTATGCATTTGGAAATTATGGGAAGACGTGGTCGCGCATTTTTTTCCTGCCTTCACGCGCGGCTACGCTCAACAGGTGACATGCTCGTACGTTCTCGTGAACTTAAAACCATTTTTAGATGACCCGGATTTTCGAGACATTTAATCCTGAAGAATGGTTGAATTTTCAATTTTGAACATCCGTTGCGAATTTTCATTCCTTGTGTTTTCTAATTTTGAATATTCCTTATGCATTTTAATTTTGAACATTCTTTTTGCAATAAAGAAATAAAATATTACAACAAATAAAGTATTACGACAAAAGGCAGCTCCTCTTTCGAATAATTTGAGAACGTCTATAGAGATGTCTATATTCTTTTAATTAAATTGTTCGGAAGAGGGTAGGTTTTGCATTTTCCGAGGAGACATTGCGAATTAGGGTCTATTTAAATAAAATGATGTCAGATACGTAGGGGAATGTGTCGTTGTCAACGTGCCAACGAAACTTCGTAAGTTTCTAGAGCACTTTGGCCAACACAAGAATCACTTTTGTCAGCAGAAATTCAGTCTGCGGGGCTTAAAGTTAAATCAACCCTTAAAGTTTTCGTGCTCCCTGTTCTTTTTTTCACGTGTAACTTTGTAATTATTCGAGCAAAGATTCAATTACGAAAATTATCCAATCCCGTACTACTCCTATTACCCCCCGATGAATAATTTTATCCATTTCGTTTCGATTTTAAATTCATTTATTTCCTGAAAGCGTAACTCCCGAAACGTTCCAACACTTACGTTTATAACAAATGATTCTTAGGTCGTGAAAGCTGATTGAATTTATTCCCAATATTGGAGCAATGTCACTGAAGGCACTATCGCCTTTAAGACGTGATTCCACGCTTTTAGAAGTTCGGCGAAGAAACATTTCTTTTATGGTCGATAAGACACTGTGATCTCACAAAGCTTTGTCCAAGACAAATTTTTTCGGTTGGAAACCCCTTCTCTCCTTAACAACTATGCTTGTCACATCTTGATGGAATGGACGACGTCATAATGCGTCCTACAATGAGCCAAGTTGGTCCACGAGTATCAAAGTTTCGCTGTGAACCTTTAGCCGACAAACCAGCCTTTGCCCACCTACTCTCAAATTAGATTTAAACAACAATTTCGACAAACAGCTCCGTTAAACGTATCAAATTTAATAACAACTTATCGCTTATAATTTACCGATCGTGTGCATTTACGACAGAAATACTTATTGTTTTCAACTTATTTAACGTATTAACAAAAAGAATTGATTAGTTGTAGTTGAATTAATATTGTTACTGTTTCTGAATTCTAATTTCGTCAACTGCCACTAGAGAGCCAGACAGTTTGTTTTACTTTTGAACATTTGTCTCACGCCGTTCACTTTTTATTTTATTATTTAACGACTCCACGTTAAGAAAAAAAAATGCTGGTCGAGAATGCAAAATAGAATATGCCTGACAGCTTTTTTCAAAAAAATTCGGTGTCAGTGTACGCGGAATACCCGAGTAAAATACTACCTTATCGACATGTCTGACCATCACTCGCTGTTTCTACTTGCACGCTGTGAACTGCATTGCGTTGCACTGCAATCTTCTGACCATTTGCCTATTTCTTAACACTGTGCCTACCTGCAGCTACTTAATGGTCCCTTACAAATAATATATATGTATATATTTCATTGAGATTACTGTTGCATAAAAATAAGGTCACACGAGACATTAAAAATTGTCGTTTTGCTCGCATGAAATTATAAAACACACCGTGACGGAATTCAGCCGGTTCGCGTGAACCGGTTTCTGAAATGTTTTGGGTTCATTATACAGGTACCTACTGACACCTAATCTTTTCACTATCGTTTCTTAAAGTTCAATTTCACTTACTTAGTAAATCCACTTTTACTACATGTTTAGTGTGTCTGCAATATGGAGTTCGCAAGTATGCTTCTATTTCAGTCTTGACGGAGGAAAATAACTGTATAAAAATAATAAAATTAATAGAACGTGATATGTTAAATTCCAGAAAATACGTTTTCTACTTAAATCAAAAGCAACCCAAAAATTAAGTTAAAACAACACACATTAAAATGGAGACCTAGATATCTCACCGAATTCTTGTAATTTTTGTATGAAGAATTAATGTTCGAAAATGTGAAAAAAAATTTCTATTTATAATAGATTTCTAACGAACCAAATTCTTCCATTAAAAAAGTGGAAGGCATTGGCATACTTATATATATGAAATAACTATACTTTCACGTGCACCACGTATCACAGTACGTCATAAATACGCTTCAATTAGAGCAAAGTCGACATAGCCAATAGGGGAAATTGCATTTGACGCGAGCGCAATAATTAACAGACGCATCCCGTGGCACAAAGTAGCCTAAAACCGAGACTAATCCGTTGCCGAAATCTGTTTGCAATGTGTATTTTATCATTGCGCAACAGGGATTAGGATCGTAAATCTAGCGCTTAGCACTTTCACGATCGATGACGTGTCCGCCCCGTTCGTGGATGGTGGGATTTGCTGACGTAAAATTAGTCGCGTTCCTAAGCGCAAAGGAATCTACGTTACGGGATTGCGATTCATTCCACGACGAAACGGAAACAACTGCACGTTTCAACTCGAACGTCCGTGCTCGTATTTTCGCAATGATTGGCCCCGCCGTTTTACGCGTCGGCCGATTTCATCCTCCGTGGTACGGGAAGCTTGCTCCGATGATGGAATGCTCGGATCGATGCGATTCGTCGAAACAATGTTCGCAGGTGGGATTCGAAACGGGATCAAGCGCTGAATCATTGAGAAAGTCTGGCTACAGTGCTGTGAATAATTATAAATTTCATGGAATTTCTACAATACATTTTTCATAACGTTAAACACCTCCGTGCGAAATCGTTCCTCATTTCGCAATTCAATTCATTAGGACCGATCTAGCTAAAACAACGCCTGAAAATAATTTTATACACCTGCATCCGCTTACTTGAAATTTAACAATTCACAGTCGAAGCCATTTTAACTCGAAAACGAAACATTTCTTCCGACCTAGAATATTTCCCTTCTATATACACATTTTTCATGGTATACATACGAAAATGGTTTACAATTTACTCGTACAATACTAAAATGTTTAGTAATTTATGAAATTTAAAGAAATTAAATAATGTAGAAAATATTTTGAATAATAATACAGCAATTTTTAGTGGCGCCTTACGAAATTTGAAAAAAAAGAGTGAAAAGGAAAACAATTTTTCTAGCCTGTATAAAAATTATTGGCCAACACGATCATACGGTGTAAACGATGTAACGAGAAATTAAATAATTATGGGTACACGCAGAGAATACACGACAAAGATGTACACGTACTGTACAGTCCCGTTAAGTTATTAATAAAGTTGTCCTGTAAGTACCGCCACGAGAACCCTTTAGCTTCTCTGTCGGCTCCAGTAATGGTGAGCAATCTTCTTTGCGTTGATTAAGTTAAATTTCTGTACTATTGGGAGTAATTTCGTTTCACCCTTTCTGTAAACAAGTTTTCAAAGATTGATTGCCCGTGCTTCATACCCGTGATGCAGATACGAGCAAATTAGACTGCTGCGCAGAGAACGTTCCATTTGAATTATCCCGGCGAATGTTTTTTCAGATCAATGTTGTGTGTGACTTTGAGAGGCTGATCATTCTATTTCGTGTGCTTTTTTTGCGTAACTATCTGAATTCTTGTGTACTGATCACAATCATTTATTTGTAGGCAACAATTTTATATAAATGTTTAACTTCTGGCATTCTCTTAATTTATAGAAATTTATAAGTATACATTTTAGTTATCTTTCGTTTCTGCTCCAACACCATAATTATTTTGTTAAAAATCTATCACAAAATCCTGTAATGTCACTTCTGTCTAAAGACAACAGACATTACTGGGTAAGAAGCAATGTACAGTAAAATATATTTCAGGTTGAACTTTACCTAAGCAAACCAGAAATTTTGCACTTTTGTTTATGTAATCCTGTAGACTTTGGCGAGAAAACTCTGAAAATTCAAGTTTCGATGTGAGGAATTCACTGGTTCAAAAGTTATGCTTGTTCGAAGTTAAGCGATTTGAAGCGTAAGGGCGCCGCCATGTTTGGACGCTAGGTGGCAGCACAAGCACATGTCGATAACGTAGCTTTACTAGAGTAGTCGAGCTGACCTAACTCGAGCCGCTCATTGGACGATAGTCCGAGTACATACCAATATGGCAGCGCCCTGACCTGTCAAAAACGCATGAAATCGCTCAACTTTAAACAAGCATAACTTTCGAACCAGTGAATTCCTCACATTAGTTCTTGGATTTTCGGCATTTTCTCGCCAAAATCTACAGGATTACATAAACAAAAGTGCAAAATTTCTGGTTTCCTAAACCGAAGTTTAGCCGTAAAATACATTCAATAATCAAATATGGTAAAACAAAATGTATCCCATATTATACAATTACATTAGATTTTCTCTTCATCGTGAACAACGGTGTAGTGGACGTAAATAATAATTGTATTAATTTATTATTCGCCACGTTTGTGTTTGTAGTTGTTGAATAACAAACGAGGAGATAAACGACGGTGAAATTTTACGTCACGAAAGTGCACGTTGAATGAAACTGTACGGGCTTTGTAGCAAATACCTGTTAATCAGATTTACGTAAAGTGCGTGTCCGTTACATAAATCATCGGATCAAGGACGTTGGATTTCCTTAATGATACGTGCGTTTCATGCGTGACTCGAAGAAGAAATGAAAATTCACGGGCATAATAGACGGAGAAAGTGAGCACGCGCACGCGTGTGTCTAGCTGAAATCCACTCTGCGGAAAGTCGATTACTATCTCCTGAATGCGGATAATTAAGCCAGTTTTTACTACGCGCGGTTACAGACGTCCGTGCGCCGGAAGTCAATTAACCCAGTGGAAGTGCGTTGAACACGATTGAATGATTTCTGCACTATTACTCCCTGTATTTGATTTACCAGTCTGGCTCCAATTTTTTTTCACTCCTTTCCCATTGTAATTGGACACCCCTTAACTGCTATCATCAATTTTAATGATATTATATACTAATTCTATTATATACTGTAAAAACATACTGCCGTAAAATCGACGGAAGAAAGAAAGGGGAAAAGTGTAAAGTAGGAACTGTTCATTCATTAGACATATTTCTAACTGAATCTAATACTACAAAAAAACTATAACTATAAACAAAAATGCTAGAATTGTTGTTAGAACATAGGGTACATTTATGCGACGTGTGTCCGTAGTATTCTGACATTTCGGATTTAATATCTTTCCGCAACAGTTTGCTTAATTAGTATTTGCATTAAATCGATGTGAAATTATCAATTTCAAATATTTCCGAAAACGTCAACAACGAATAAAATAATCGAAATTAATAATAATATGCCCGCCAGCAGCAGCTGCTTCCATATATTAAATCATTGACAGGGCGTTCTTGATTTATCGGAACTTAATTGCACAGATTCGATAAGATCGCACTACAAACTGCGGCATAATCACCTAAGCAATCATTCTAACTAGAAAAAGATATCCGATTCGTTTCGATACGAATTCCTGATAAGCACCGACTGATTATAATACCGAGAGTTTGCGTATTCTTTTTTTTTCTTTCGTATTATCTCAATCGAGCCGATTACGAACTGGAAAAGCGTATTAAAAGTGAAAGTTTACGAGATTGTTGATATAGTATAACATCTCTGTTAACTCGTTACGATTAGGCGTGCATTCGAGTGCAAATTCGTTCAATAACCGTTGCAGCTAAAACGTGCAGAATGTTACGATAAAGAGCACGTTCGGATCCTAATCGCCGAAGGGTCGAGCAAGGAAATTCATTGTTAACAACCGTGGCATAACTTTTACGCCGTTACAACCAAAATTGCAATTGAGAGCCTGCAAAGATAGTTGCTACGCGGACAGGCTACCGATGAGAAGCAACGGCACTAAAAACGATATGATAGGGCAGATAAAATGGCGGGACGTTCGCCGGCAACAATATTATAATACTCGAGATCGAACCCGGTCGAACTATGCTGACACTGCCTGGACACAGTGTCCTTCGTCGGCGTGGCCAACACTTGCGGTCGGTTTGCAAACGTGTTAGAGTGGCAGCGAGGGATGAACACTTCAGTGGCGAGGACACTTTCCCTGGAATAGACAACGATCCTGCGAGAGTAGGGATCGATACATGGAGGATCGATCTTGAGGCGACGAGGATCCCGAGGGGACTTCAGTCGGAGCATCGGCACGCGGGGGTTCCAGTTAAATGCACGCAAGAAACAGACCCTTTGTCATTAACCCTTCACGCCATTTCGCTCCTTGTAAATTATTATGGACGAATCTAGCAACGACTTATGGTCCTGTACAGAATGATTTACAATTTAGCCCCCCACGATTTTATGGGCACTCCCAATGGTCTGACAAAGAAATGTCCTTCACAATCAGCTGCATCATTAATGATCACTGATGATGTTTGAAAAATAGTTTTATTTCAATGGAAAGTGGACGTCATCACAACCTTTCTTTTTAATCGTTTTTTAGAGAATTTTGAGATAAATTTAGTGACCTGCCATACTATGACCTTCAGGTGACCTCGGATTACTAGAAATTAAGTACGTTACTTGTACCTTGAAACTTTTATGTTTCTTCAAGTTTTTTTTTAAAGAAGTGTACTTTCAAGGTTATTATTTATTTCGTTTACATTTCATCGGTCATCAAATTTTTTGTTAACGCACACAGACGATTTGTTTAATAACGTGTACAAAGGGATTCGATAATTATGTTTTGATTTATTGAAAAATGATTAGAAAATTCTCAGTTGTCCATCGCTGCTTTTAATTTTTATTAAATAACCAATTTTTTATTGAATAATATTGAATATTGTAATTTTCGAATATTTCCATTGGTTATTAAAGTACGAATGATGCGAATTTAGCTAGCAATTCGTTGAGCATTTTAGTTCAGTCGTTTCATTCATCTTGAAACTTATGAGAATCAGTTACAGAATGTAATTACTTTACGAGCCATTCATACGCGGAGTATAATAAGCTACCCGAACCGCCAACAGTAACGAGTTTACTTCGAGCATCCATCTTATGTGTTGACATAATTAACCACTTATGACATCTAGTAATTACAGTAACAATTACATTGTACACTATCCCACGCATCTAAAGGGAACCAAGAGCGGTTATAGTACGCTCTCTAGCCACTGCGTATGTCAACCATATTGTTTTATATGTTGTAACCGGTGTTTCTCCTTTTTGCTATGTTGTAATCGGGCTATCTTAAACAATAATTCTACTCCTGATCAAACTGAATGAAGTTGCGTCGGAAAACGAACAAATGTTGTAACTCATCCGTGGAAAAATGGCGCAGAGATTCAAACTAATGGAGTATGTGAGCCTCATAAATTTTTAATGAGGACCAATTACTGGTGGATCTTTGATACGCAGGAAAGAAAAATGAACCTTTTCAAACAGATATCACCCGGATATCCAGTACGCAATTTCTTGCTTATAGTCATTTAACGTCACTAATTATTTCTACGAGATACGATTGAATAAATTTTGTCACTACCCAAGCACGAGTTAACTCTGCACAAAATGTAAATAAATTCAATCTTTTCATTTTTCCAAGACAACACACAAACAGTCGCTTTTGATAATACTAGGTAGTTTCAGTGTTAACAAGTTTGCAACAATGACAGCATTTTCGCTAGTAAAAAAAGTCGTATTGGGTAACGTGGTTTAATAATTTCTTTCGAGGCTGTTGTTCGGTAAAAAATTGTGAAGTTTCTCTTGAATACAGCAAAGTCCTTGCGAACTTTCAGCACACGAAGTGTTAAAAAGACATTCACCGGTTCGAGTAAAAAATCCCGGTTTCTATTTATCATGCTCCTGCGGATTTCAGCGAACACGCTGGTTTAATGTTGTGCAACGATTTGTATGCGATTGTCTACGAAATGTTAAAGATACCGGGGGGCTCCAGATGACAACGACATCGAGATAAGTGTCCGTCTTTCGCACGGTACGTCACTAACCACCGCGCTTTGTCGACTTCGCTCACGCACGCCGCCATCGACAGATCGTTATAATCGTGGGAAATTTGTTATTGTTGATACACCCGATTCCGTCTCGCGCGAATATCATCTGACATGATTTACAAAAAAAAAAGACGTCTAATTTTATTCTTACACAATTCGTTTTGACGCAACGCCACTCGAACAATCAACAATTTAAATGAGCGACCTACTATAATTACTTCAAAATAACTTGGGTACGGTATTTTTAGCGCGGTTTCTTTACGATATTTACCTCGAACAACGGAAATAAAGAACAATTTGAAAATTTAAGTATTAAAATCAAATTGGAAAGTTTAAAAAATAAAATTAAAATTTCTCTGAAATTAAGCTGAAATTAGAATACGTCCCAGACTGGAAACGTCCAAAGATAAAATTGAAACACGTCTCAAAACCAAAGTCTCAAAGTTTCAAAACCAAAATGAAAATATTTTTGCTTTCATTGACAAGATACTGTAGATTCAGTCGATACTGTACGAGAGAGAAGCCTTTCAAGACGTCTTCTCGAGCTGTCCTGTGCAAAAATTTTTGTTTTCAGGTGACATGTTCGAGTTCTCGGTGCTTGGAAATCTTTGAACCGAGAAGATAAAATATTGATTCGTCGTTGGGAAGAGCGTCCCGGGAAGGGAAGACAACAACGTGTTCAGCAAAGTGCACTAATAGCTCAGCTTAGGCATTATTTAACCTTTACTCGCCTGTGTATTCACATGGCAAACGCTTAAATGGCAAGTCCAAGGTATTCTCTTCACTTCGTACTACGCCGGCGACATTTTTAAAGTCACTTCCGAGGATTTCGATCGTCGAGAATAAGAGAAGACGGTAATACTTTATTTGTAAATCGTGACGACAAACATATTTTGCTGAGCTTTATTTATACAAACTATACGAATGACTGACCCCGAGACAATTTATTGAAACAATCGAAAATGGGGACTTTCTTTCTTCAGCCATTTTTATAAATTGAAAATGGTAAGGGACCCTGTGTCCGAAGAATAGTGAATATCAAAAAAGAGGTACATAACATTCATGTTAACTGATTTTACTGAATAAAATTTAATATCTCCTTTTTCAATATTATATACCCCCACAGTAATTGGGTCCCTCGCCATAGATCCAATTCAAGAACCTAGAAAATTCATTATTTGTTTCAAAAGGTTCGTCCCCGGTGCCCGTACCGTGTTTACAAAAACTTCTAGTGATTTTACTGTTTTCAATTATTTATCTGCCCATTCACGACAAACCAAAGTAGAAACAATGCAAAATAAAAATTTCCTCTGAGTATCACAAATAACTGGACTGAAATAGAAAATTTCGGGTTTCAAAATGACGGGTTTTATATTCTTTAATTTACAATTATTGTGATTGTAAAAATGCATTTATAGGAAACTTATTTAACAGATTTATTCCTTGGAACATATATTATAGTAAAAGCCTGCTAAAAATCTGGGTGAATATATTCTTGATATTTTTATAAAATAATTCAAACTAACCACTTTTAGGGCTCCGTAAATCTAGCGTTAACAGGATGAAAATAACGTAACAGTATTTTTATATTCTTCTGATGTTATATTCATGTTAACTGATTTTAATGAAAAAATTTAATATCTCTTTTTCCAATATTATGTACTCCCACAGTAATTGGGTCCCTCACCCTAGATCCAATTTAAGAACCTAGAAAATTCATTATTTGTTTCAAAAGGTTCGTCCCCGGTACCCGTACCGTGTTTACAAAAACAGTAAACAAACGGTGACGCTACGCTGTCACTGAGTGCATTCGATGAAAATTCGATGTAGTAGTGTGAGTACAGTCTATTATATTAGGGATACCCATAAGCAAATCAAGAAATAAAAACTTCAATTTACTACAAAGTTCGTCTCAGATTTCAAAACAATTGATTACTTACGGGCCCCCCTAATTTAATTTACAGTGCGGGCCTAAGAAAGTTTGAAAAACACATATTCAATCATATAGAAACGTTTAAAGGTGAAAATTGCAGGTTGTCACGATTTTGGGACTCGAACTACTACATCTAAGGATTCTCGGGTTAAACTTCACTTTGGTAACCCAGGAATGTTTAACTTTCTAGCATATGATCCTGCACATCTTGACGAGAAAGTACCAAAAATCGGAGTTTTAAGACGAGCAATTCACTGGTTCAAAAATTATGCCTCAACAATCGGTGTACTCGCTGAAATGAGTAAGCATCTATTAGTATACATCTTCCCTGCCTAAGGGTTGGAAGGAATTCGCCGTAAAATTGCCAAAACCAGATGTGAATTTTTCTGAAAATGCGATTAGAAAGACGATACGCACATTTGACACAAATGCGAGTGTGCCAATTAAGCCAAGAAAAATGGCCAAAAACTGTCCTTGATAATGTTGGAGACTATATAAAAACTTGAATTTACTACAAAGTTCGTTCTATTAGATTTCAAAATAATCGATTCCTTATGGGTCCCGCTAATACGTACAGGAAAAGGTTGTTCAAAATGTCTAGCTGCCGGACATATTTAAATTTCATCAAAGCCGGAGAGAACTTTGCAAACAAGATCACCGTGCACGCTCTTCGATCTCGAAGAGAAACGTTGAAATAATAGGATGCGTACTCACAATTGTGCAACCAGAGGAAACTGTTCCGCCGCGAGGAAACGGATTTCGGGAACCGGCCTGAGGGATCACTGTCTGTCCGCCGCCTGGATCACGGATCACGGGTCTCTCGACCCGGCGGAGATGGATCTCCTTCGGACGCGGTCACAAAACTCGGAACAAGTTCACTTCTCGTGCACGGGTCGGCGGTGCCGATTCCAGGACAATATTCCAAACACGTGATACTAGAACGACTGAGCGAGCGCAAGATACGAGCCGAACTTTATAAATGGTGGGAGAAAGTGTACAGGGGCACTATCGTTGATCGGGAGGTGCCCCACGCTGCCAAAAGCTTCCCAGTGCACCGAGGTTTTTTATTCATAGGCACTCGGAACTTGAATCGTCCGCAATGCCGACAACTATTGCGCCGCTGATTTAGAAAGGATCTCTTTTCCCAGTTTCGAGACGCCATTGGCTTCTTGCCGCCCTTCGTAGCTGCTGCGTTAGCCCCCTTGGATGTTCAGAACACTCTGGAGCAAGGTGACCCAAGGTTTCCTTAATTAACCCTCAGATTAACCTTTTGTGGGCAAGTGTATTTTATATTGCGTCTTTCAACCAGTCTAAATTAACCTCAACGACCGTCCTAACATCCCAGGACCGGATCGAAAGTACGCGTAATTGTCTATCAGATGTAAGACTTCAGTGTCAATGTCAATGATGTTAAGAATTTTATTTGATTGAGCGACATTAGTTTGCAAAGAGTTAGTCCGATAGCTTTGAAATGTGTGTTCCGATAGGTTTTGAGGTGAACAAGGTGAGTGCAAGGTCAGTAAATTATATGTTATGGCAACCGTGGCGTGCTAACTGTGAATAATTCCCTGTTGCTTCATCAACATTGCAAGCTTTGCATATATAGCATTAATATTCTGGAACAATACTATTTCTGTATTCATTGTTTCTCGTATAAGACGCTGCGAGTTATCGTGTTCGGCTATTGTGCGAAAGGATCGGCCATTTTAGAAGGTCTATGAATTAAACTAGAACGTCAGAAAAACGGTAATAAATTTCGAGATTGAATTGAAAACGGAACTGAGAGAGAAATGGGAATCTATTTCTTCAGAATATTTGTAAAATGTTTTTAATTAGATATTCTATTATCTTTAAATGTGCAATTCAGATTCTTTAAATTTATGCAAAGTGATACCGAGGACACTTGACGTACCGATATGACTGTTTTACATTGCAATCGAGGAAAAATCTGCAAAAATTATATTTGCAAAATACTTCCGAAAAGACGCCATTTGATCCTCGAGTTGCAAAATTTTTCCTCGCTCGGTTTATTCGACGAATAATCGTCGAAAACATCGAAAGAAGTGTACAGACGCGGCAACGGTTCCATTGCAATAACATCGCCATCTTTGTTTAGGTAGAGGTTCATCGGTTACCAGAAAGACAAAACAAAGTGGCGAAAAATATTGACATAAGTATCGAGCATCGGGAAACTTTTAAAATAATATTTATGCATGCATATTTGCTTCTTTTTATTGTTCCTTTATCTTGTATACCTGCATTAAAAATAACGATTTTGTCGAAATTATTCTAAACAAAATTGATTTGCTACCGGGCAAAGGTGAATGGTTGCGAAACACCCGAGTGCTATTGTTTCTCCCTAAACGATACCATACTGCTCGTAATAAACCCAACAGTGCGCGTATTTTTTTCCTTGGTGCGTCTTGCGACAGTGGAGTTTCGAAAGTATTTTTATTTTCCGTAAATCTTCGAAAGTGACCAATTACGGGTCATTCTAAAGCACATTCTAAAATCACTAAACCGTAAACCACTGATTTTTCAAAGTCCCACTAATTATTTATTCCGATTGACCTAGAACATTCATATCTTTTTATTTGTACATTTTATTTTTCTATTCATAAAAATCTGCAATATTCTGTTAGAACCAATATCAATAAGACCCGAGAGCTAGCTCGGTCAAATACTTGTTTGACCCATCGTATCTTCTCATTTTCCTCGGCGCAGCCTTCTTCTGTCTGTGATGTTTGCGTGTTCACAGTCTGCAGGTACGTCCCAAGATATTTCATCTCGTTTTCAGACATCATTTTCTTGTCGAGCTACGCGGAGGGACGCCATCTTCCTTAATTTGGACTCGTTATGAACGGATTCCTTTTTGTTCGCTTCCGTTCCCAGCTTCCTGGATCCAGTTTTCTGATACAGATATTCGCGAAACTTTTTAATTGCAAAATCAGTTGATGCAAAATTAACAATTTTTTATGCTGGTGAAATGGCTTAATGGGAAAAAAGCTTTGCTCTTTAACACATATTTAAGATTCGTGTTTAACGAACAAAAACTTTGCTTTTTAACACATATTTAAGATTCGTGTTTAACAAATAAAAAATTTGCTCTTTGACACATATTTAAGATTCGTGTTTAACAAACAAAAACTTTGCTTTTTAACACATATTTAAGATTCATGTTTAACAAAAAAAAAAAGAAATGCTTTTTAACACATGTCACTTAAAATTCATCTAAAAACAATTAATTTTTTTTCACCATTGCTTTATCTATTTGACTCGTTAGAGACTAAAAGACTAAACGCAAAATCAAACTGAAGTAAACTGATCGTCGTACGAACCGATTATGCTGCAGGATGTTCGGGTAATTGAACGTTGGTGTTTCGTTCGCCAATTCAGGTAGCGTGTCATTTGTCATTCTGTTTGCGGTATAACTCAGGAAACTGGTGAACACGATCACCACTGCAAACTGCATATTCGACGTTGCGCCCGATCCGCGTTTCGGTTCAGTAGAAGCGTCGCTGAGCCTGCAAAATGATTTGTTCCTTGTTTTTTATTTTTTTTTTTCACCGGCAACGTCGTTACGTGCACTACATTCAACCCTCCTACTGTGAACGCGGCTTCATTTTGATCCGGCAGTCACAGTCGCGGTATCCTTTACCATTGGTCACGTGCAAAATCAAAATTTTCTAATTTTTCTAACTCGAATATTGGCGAATATATTACAATAATTATATTTTTCTGAATAATTCGTCGATATTTTTGGCTCGTTTCTTTATCGACACGAGAAGATTATTCTCAACGAAGTAATTGTTAATTCCTTCAGAGAGGAATTTTTTAAGTAACGGATCTATAAAAATTAATGTACACGCGCAGTAGGTCAGTGGAAATGTAAACACCGTCTGTCAAATAACAACTCCGATTTATTTACAATGTCGAGTCATCCCTTAAATAGCCTCTCACCTGTTGCTGGACGCCATCTGTATTTCAGGCGACGACGTTAATTGATTGTTGCGCTCAAAAAAAGTATAGAAACAGCATAAAATTTATTACCGACTGTCTGCAACTACGATTTAAAATTTATGAAATTCATTACTTTTATATCTTGGTCTCAAAAATGTGAATCTTTACTAAATGAAGAGGTCATTCCATTTCGAAAAGGTATGCTCACTTTTACGTCACCCTGAACTCATAAATTCGCAGACTATTTTATAAAAACCACTTTATGCAAAATAAAAATTTTCTCCGTCTATTTCAACAAACTGGAGTGCAATAGAAAATTTTCTTTCTACAGATGTTTAACAGGATGAAAATAATCTAACAGTATTTTTAAATTCTTCTAGTGGTTTTACTGTTTTCAATTATTTATCTGCCCACTCACGACAAACCAAAGTAGAAACAATGCGATATAAAACGGCTATGCAAAATAAAAATTTTCTCCGTTTATTGCAACAAACTGGAGTGCAATAGAAAATTTTCTTTCTACAGATGTTTAACAGGATGAAAATAATCTAACACTATTTTTAAATTCTTCTAGTGGTTTTACTGTTTTCAATTATTTATCTGCCCATTCACGACAAACCAAAATAGAAACAATGCAAAATAAAAATTTCCTCTGTGTATCACAACAAACTGGACTGAAATAGAAAATTTCGGGTTTCAAAATGACGGGTTTTATATTCTTTAATTTACAATTATTGTGATTGTAAAAATGCATTTATAGGAAACTTATTTAACAGATTTATTCCTTGGAACATATATTATAGTAAAAGCCTGCTAAAAATCTGGGTGAATATATTCTTGGTATTTTCATAAAATAATCCAAACTAGCCACTTTTAGTGCTCCCTAAATCTAGCGTTAACAGGATGAAAATAATGTAACAGTATTTTTACATTCTTCTAATGGTTTTACAGTTTCAAATTAGTCCACTTACGACAAACCGAAGTAGACACCGCATTGGTGCATAAAAATCCGCAGTGTAATAATAACAACGCTGAAAAAGAATATGAAATTGCGAAAGGCTAAAAAAGGAAAGGAAAATCGGTCACCAAGAAAATCGATTCTTCCGTCGGATTTAATGGACCTTTTTAACTCGCTCCAATTTTTTTCGGTGCGGGTGTCGAAATCGCGTAGGAACCTAACTGCGTAATCATCGGACACGGGGAATCCCGGTTTTGAAAGGTGTGAGTCGTCCCGAGAGGAATGTGTCGAACGATATGGGGAGAATCGTCGTCCGATCGAACGTTTCCTAGTACCGTTCGTGAGAGCGGATTACGTAAGGGTGCGTTACGATTCTAATGTGTCCCTGGTGTGAAGGAACGAGTGCTCAGCCGTATTCTCACGAAATTAAACCGCCGCGCCGTCTGGTTTCGATCGATTGCGTCGCCGTGACTCGAGCAAACGAACCGTGGAAGCGTTTGCACGTTGAACGTCGAAAGTGCATTACAAATTAACCGTGTGTCCTTTCCGATAGACCTTGATACTTTCTCGGCTGCATAAACAACAACGCGACGCGAAGAAAACGAAGCTATACTGGAAACCGAAAAATTTCTAGCCGAGCACCGGATATACTATAGTATACTAGAATATAGTGGAATATAACACAGTATAACATAAATTACCGGAATATACAATAATATACCTGGAAATACCATAATATACCATAATACACTATATAATACCATAATACGCTGGAATATACTAGAATATAACACATTATAGCATAATATGCCAGAATATACCATAATATACATGTGAATACCATAATCTACCAAAATAGACTATAACATACCATAATATGCTGGAATATACTAGAATATAACACATTATAGCATAATATGCCAGAATATACCATAATATACATGTGAATACTATAATCTACCAAAATAGACTATAACATACCATCGTATACTAGAATATACTATAGTATACTAGAATATAGTAGAATATAACGCAGTATGACATGCAATACCTGAATATATAATAATATACCTGGCAATACCATAATATATCAATCAATATTCGATATCAATATCGAACTCTCGATGTTATGACATTTACTAAACGTACCACCACCAGTCAAATCACCGGTTCTAGATTTTTCGTTTGACAATTTTCGAAATTATACAGATGCTTTCATGGCCAACGATTCAATAAATATCTTTAGCAGGGCACGCGTTGCAATACAGCGAATAAAGTGTAAATAAACTAAATCTTGTAATTTTGATGAGGCAACATGTTACTAAGAGGTGAAATAGAAAAATATGTTAGAAGAATTTCAGAATGCTCTTCGCGTTATTTTCGATTTAGCATAATTGGTCAATGGAGAAATACATTTGTACAGCACTCCTGTTCGTTGCTGGTTAATTGTAGTGCAAGTTTGATGAAAATTGTTTTTGCAAGTAACTCGATCCAATAGTTATATAATCTTTCAAGCCCGCGAACAACAAAAGTGGAGAGACCAGTGTAACCCTGGGTAAAACATTGTCGATGCATAACCTGACGTAACTTTATGATCAAAAATTAGATAACGATCTGCCCGAGCTCATCTACAGGGGCTTGACCCGTTGCTTTCACTGTCGCAAATCATCTTCCTCGAAAAATGTTTTCATCGTCAGAAAGCAGACGCAAAAATCACCTTTTCTCTCGAAAAATGTACCAACCACAATCTCCACGATGTTGAAGAAACTCTATTTGGTATTCAAACTGTCGTGAACGTGGAGATAAAAAGAAGAATAAAAAAAATTCAAGTAAATGATTTAAAGGGAGGTATATACACCACTTCCCATTTTTGAAAAATGTTGGGGGCCCCCTTTTTCCTCCAAAAGCTACCTCAAAAAATTTTAGTACATATTAAAATATTCACTCTCCTCAGCCAGTTAATTGGAAAAAAATGGAGTCGTTATCTTCATTAGATTCTGAAAAAAAAAACAGTTTGTAGCACTTTAGTTGACACACCCTGTATAGTTAAAAACTATACGGTTTTTAAAAGCTGCAAACTGTGGAGCCGGGGATAATGTGTCAGTTGTAGGCGATTGTTATAATTGATAGAGCAAACAAAAATCTCTATAGTACTTGAAAAGTACAAAAAACGTAAAAATATCATTGTAGTAAGCATCAGTATAGTTTGCAAGGGTACCAAGCCCAATAGGGACGCAGGCTAAGCACACCAGACAATTGATTCGCCCCATTTTCAGATCTTAATACGTCATTTGTCATTGAGTTTGGAAACCGGGACACCAGGAACACACGTGCCAAAAACGTGCAGCAATCAATCAACTTCTAGGACCCTAACTGCAATGCTAATGCGACGACGCCTCCTTGTGCTCGCCACTGCAGGTGACAACACTTTTCCTGCAACTTCTCGGCTACTGGATTTCTAAGAATTAGCAACTGTTAGTATGACTCGCCGGTCGCTGAATGCATTGAAAGTCAAAGATACTTGTGTCTCCAGGTGAGACGCAAAATCATTGGCTCGGTACACATCGTTGTAGATTTGTTATTGATTCGAGGACTCGCTCTTCCAAGTTCCAAGAAATGCTGGGCCAAACGTTTCCTCAATTAGCTTGATAGGGCAAAGATCGAACATGCTCGAGCGAAGATTATGTCACGGGATTTTACCACACTGTTTCGTAAAAATTCATAGTCGGTTTTCCCTCTTTCAAGGAGAGTATGTTGGTAAAAGCTTCATTAAAAAATGATTGAAGAACAAATAAGTTTTGTCACTAAATATAGCATTAACTCCATACTTGTTTATAATCACTAGATTGCGATCTTCAAACAAAAGAAAAATTATCTAAATCGACTGTACGAAGTGGAAATTGCATAAATATTTTCCTAGAATAATTTCAACGAGTCTAACTAGAGTTTTAATATTCTACTATATTTAATATAATATCAATAATTTAGATGAAAACATTTTTCGAGGAAGATGATTTGCTACAATGAAAGCACTAACTTATCTAATTTTTGAGATTTAATATTTATTTTAATATTTATATTTAGTATTCAGAGTTTCGTATTTTAATCCGTAACAATATCGCAAAAGATACTCACAAACGTATCATTTTGCATTCCGAAATAAACGAGAGCCTAAGGAACATGACAGCCCCGTAAATTTATTTCAAAATCAAACAAACGTGACGAACATGAACAGCACCGTGGCGAGGCGGACTTGTTGCTGTCAGTGACGCGTGGAATCATTTAGAACGCGTACGTGTACTTTCTCGGCAATCTAATATAATGATCTCGTTGCCGAGAAGTCCGGCCGAAAATGTTCGTTTCGCGGAACGGGCCCCGCGACAGGTCCCGAAGTGGGACGTTAAACTATGCTGCACCGTGAACGCATACTAATTCGCTTTTACCCGCAAAATTTACAATGCCGGAGAGGAGATGCTGCGGTGCCTAGAGTAGCCGCGCGGCGAACCAGGAAGAAGAAGAGGAAGAGGAGGAGGAAGAAGAAGAACAAGAAGAAGAAGAAAGGTAGCCACCGTCCGGAGGAGATCGTATCAACGGTTCTCGAAACCGTTTTTGCGTGACGCATACTCGAAACCGCAAGAAACCGCGAAATTGGGCCTCGGAACGCGTGCAAGTTTCTTTTCCCGCGATCTCATAATTACGCGTGTTTTGCGATCGGGTCCGGTGCACTTGACACTGATTATACTGATCCGTCGGGCACGCACCTGCTTCCGCGCGGTTCTCTTTGCGTTGTTAACGCTCGTTCCGACGCGTTTGAAGATCATTCGCGACGATGGCACAGATCCGCCGTGCCCCGAGACTAATTTCCGCCGAGCCCGGATGAGATTTCACTTATGTTGATCGTGACGTTGCGTTCACATGCCTGCAATTCGGCGAACGCGCAATTCGCGAACTATAAGTCAGCGAGGGCGAAGCCACGCCCCTGCGGGCCCGAAGCCACTCCCACGCGGGCACGAGGCCACGCCCCCGCGGGCGAGGCTGCATACATTTTGTACACGCATCGTCACAGCCACGGCTGCGTTGCGGAATTCTCGATTGAATAATTGGTTCCTACATAACGTTAAAAGAAACTCAGAGTCGGTTAAGAAACCGTTAAAAATAGTATCCTATTTTTAAAGTATTCTAAAAATAATAACTTATTTTGGAACATTGCCGTGTTCAGCTTCTCCGAATTGATTCCGTGTTCGCGCGGGAGTAGCCTAAACAATGAAAGTCGTAAGTATTGTTCCACGTTTGTTGAATCGTCGGGGATACACCGAAAATAATTTCAGTTCGGCAAATATTATGGTTTCTCGCGTTATAAGACCGTTCCCCCTCGACAAAATATTTCATCTCGTGCTTCAGCTTGTTAAAACAAAAGACATTTAACTGGCCGAAATCTCGTTACCTGTTTCGAATGATTGTTTTAGGTCGTATGATTTCGTTGCCTGTTTGATCGGCGTTTAATTCACAAACATCGCAAAGAAAACGTTTACGAGTTCATTTCTGGAACGTATGAGAGACACCTATTGAAAGCTTAGAGGCCAAACGTTGCTCAACAGTTGTTACGGTTCTTTATTGCAATGCTATATCTGTCACGTTCACGCATTCGTTTCTCTTACAATTAAACGTGTCCGGGGGCAGTCGGAGTGTCAAAAAACTAACAACCGAAAGCAAGAAACCGACGATCAAAGCTGGGAGAAAGTTATGGTAATAGAGGTACCACTGCCATTGCACGCGATCGTTAAATATTGTTAACAGTTGCAAGTTCATTCGCGAAATTACAGGTTGTCGGTATTGAGAAAGGGGATAAGTGTGATTGTAGAAAGCATTCCGCAACGCGTGAATGTTCATTCATAATCGCAGTGAAACAAAAGTGTGAAGTTTAGTTGTGATATTCGAAATGTGTTATTGCAAGGAATAGGTCTGCCGAAAAGACGTTGAACGATTCGTAAAAGTTGGCGAATATCTTTTAATTACTACTGAAATATTTTGTAGTTTAAAAGAATAATTTTATTTGTTCACGATGCCATGCTTAAATCACTAAAATTATTTGCCTTTTTCAGAAGCGAGTAAATGGTAACAAAATACTGTGTAACAAAACTGTGTCGATATGAATGCTTTCTATAAGGTACAATACTTTTTAAAAAATGGTAATTTTTGAAATTTTTATTTATTTTCAAATTGTATGCAATCTGACAGAAATCTAAGTTTCTCACGGCTTTTTCAAACAAAGTTATTTCATTTTTGTTGTATTCGTTGATAGACGGTTCCATTCCGCAAGAAAAGAATATCTACATTTACAATTAAAGTTTCTTCGATGATTAAACAAAAACGTTGCCGGAGAAACGGTTGGCACTCAAAAACCTCAAAAAAACTGAATGAGTATAAGAATCAGGGCCCCGAGAGAAAGTTGAGAAAGAGTGTAACCGACTACGTGAACAATGACGTTCATGTAATACTGTGACTAAATTGTAACTAGCCGGCGGTGAGCCAACCACGCGTTGTTAATTGTTACAAAAGAGTGAACAGTTTTATCAGAAATTAAATCAAATAATTATACAATCCCGGAAGAGTGGCAGCGACGGTTCAATTTATTTCATTCAGCGTAACAAGTTATTCGAAATGTTATTCAAACAGCGTAACAATTATACACAATAAAAGTATCGGTCAATACGAAAACTGTTAAGGGTATATCGCATGATTTTATGCTGATTCGATCGTTTACAGATCGAGGCGATGGTCTAGTGAGAAACCTCGTGTGCAGCAGCCGCTGATTTACATTGTTGCGACATCTCAGAAGAGTCGTTTCTGTATTGTCCGCCGTGAAATGTTAGAAATTTTTTTTACCTTTAGCCAAGCATGTATTGAAAGTACCGCCGATGGCATTCGTCCCTTGATGATGCAACAGTAATACCTGGCGGATCTTAGATTAGCCTGACTAGAATTTTTCCTTCGTTTTATATTATTTTCGGGTCAATTTAGAGAACTTTTTGATATAATTTTCGAATTGACATAACTTTCGTTTTCTCTGGAGATTACCAGAACGTGCAGTAAATGTTGAAACGCTTGTTAGAGTCAATACGGGGGGCGCAGACGTCGCGTCGTTTGCGAAGAGCTAATTAGTTGCAGTTGTTGAGTTTGAGTTTGAGAACTGCGTTATGTCCATAAACCGGCAAAGCGCCCTAAAACGTCTCGAACTACTTCAGTCGCAGACTGTCTGATCACCAGGGCTCGCAGCGGCTAATACTACTTACTGTCCATAGTCCCATCATGAACGACTGCAAGCAATATAGTTTTGTTCCGATACAAGACGATGGTGTTCGTTCCGAAATAAGGAAATCGCTGTCCCCTTCTTTTGAAATTACTCGCTCGACACCGTTTAGTGCCGAAACGAGAGGGTATGCCATGCACAGTGATTTCTCTATATATGTCGCCAACGCCTGTATGATAAACGTCGCAGCAGGTTTATCCCCACTACCGCGGAGTACACCCGCGAAGTTCGAAAGGTCTCGGACGCCGAGGAGTGTAAAGAATATTGTAAAATATGTCGCAACAGAACAAAGTAAACGAAAAGTTTACTGAAAGTAAACATAGATATTTATAAAATGTTCTTATCTATGTCTTGATGCATAACTCTGTATCTCATTATCACTTACCTCGATTACCAAAGCTGGGAACGGATAGCTTTCTGCTGCTTGTTCGTACTAAACATTTACTGCTACAATTTCGACAGTCACGGTAGATACCTTTGCGACAGTTATGGAAACAGTAGCTCTGTGAAAATAAATTCGCCTCTCTGGTCCACTTGAAAGAAATGAAACCAAGATACGTACAAAAACCAAATAATCGTATTTATTTGTCCTCGATACATAATGAAAGGTGTGAAGAGCGAACCAATAAAACGGGTCCCTCGTCGAGTAACATGATCGGATGGAAGTCTACAAGTACTTATTAAGCGTATGAAATCCAAAGACAGCGACAACATCTACAGTCTCAGATATCTTTCTTGTCTCACTGTGTTCCTAACACTAATCTAGAATAAAACTCTCTTAATATTAATAGTCTTTTTTTCCCCCGGAGCTCTGTGTTTGTCCCCTGCACTTCTTCGTCAATTCTGCTCGTAACTTTTCTCCTAGCGGCGCGCGTTAGCCCCATCGCGTGTTCATTTAATCGACTAGTCACTTTGTGTATGCACCTTTTGTATATCGTTTTTTCTTTTTTTTTTTATTCTCGACTGCATCCGGCGCATACCGCGTTTGTTCATTGAAAATAATGATTCCCCCTCGTCGTGCCCGTTCGTCATCCGCGCTGGCACACGCGGCCTCGGCGAATGTGCCCCTCTATTCTTTTGTCACTGATTTCGCGACGACGACGCTCTCTGACCCCCAATCGTCGACGTTCTTCAACTATCGTAATCCGAACGTCAAACCGCAGCCTCCGCGCCACGCCCGTCGTGCAACACGGGCAAACCGATGTGGCAATGTGACCAGCCAATTAACGGGGATGTTCAACGATACGCCTTCGCTCTTTCTGACCAGGCGAAAAGGTCCACGCTCGGGATCGCTTCGAAGTCTGTGCAAGACCTTAGCTCGTTCCTGCAACACAATCAACTTGTTAGAAGATTTAGATCTGTTCTCCACATCTTCGTCATTTTATTTCTGTCTCTACTTCAGTTGCAACGCGGAAATAATTTTATGTCACAGTGCGTGTCACTTGCAATCGTTAGAATACTAGAAACTAGGAAACTAAGCTGGGGTGGCTTTAAGAATTATGTAAAAGAAGACCAGTTTCGACGATAACTTACCCTGCTTGCGGTTTGAAGAAAACATTAGATTGCATGTGCGTGATGTTGTTGCCATTGTCACAGAACACTCTTGCCAACGTTGCATTACGTATCTCTGCCAATTGTTCTGCAACAGATAATATTTCGTATTAGTTAACCAATGTAATTTGCGTATCGAATCCGGTACAACAATTTCACAGAAATGAAGAACGTGGTGCGAGTATAAGAACGGAATAAAAATAATAAGACTGATAAGGGTAATCGAATGGATTCCTTTTGGAAAGTAGGTTATTTTTCTCGTTGAAAATGATGAAAATGAATGTTTCTTACCAGCTGTGAAAGGTTGTGGTTGAACTGCAGAATCATAGAAGTATCTGTCGGTGCGACGAGTTCTTGCAAACTGTTCGGCGATCAAGCAGCTGAATGTAGGACCCAACAAGCCATCTTCCACTGGTCTTTCAAGCATCCCACCAATGACGAGATCCACGTCGTGGGGACTCGAGTAAATTTTTCGCAATTTCTTCAACATCTATTCGAGAAAAGAAATGTACAATGTTAACGTGTATACGAATATACATATGCATGTATTTAAGTCGCGTTAACACAGATAACGAAATTTATAAGGTTCACATATGCAGTTACCTCCAATGGAATGTAGTCTAGGAAGTCATCAAAGTTCTTCGCGGCTGGAAGTCCGCAGTATTTACGATATTGATTGTAGCCTGGTAAAGCATGATCACGGCCACGTTGAATGTCCAAGCTAATGGCGTCCAAACCTAGGCTGTCTTGGCCTTCGGCATACAATTTGCTTGTCACCTATAAAATATGTACAATTATTTAGTTTTTACTAATATTAGCAGCCTCCAAATAAACTCCGTATAAACTTCTACATAAATACGCTAATAATAAATGACACTAATAAATTGTATCTTTCTTTCATGGTGGGAATTACGAAGAGATGTAGCGTCCTCGTGGACAAGTCTAAAAATGGTAATCTACATACAATACTCACGTCAGAAATGATGTTCATGTCCATTTTCTGGCTGGTCTGAGTAACCATACCGCGAAGAAATCCGTCGAATACTTGATCCCTCTCGATTACGCTAGGCTTGTAGAAATACTCCACTAATGCGAGAGTACTGTTGACCCGACGTGTGTTATCTGTCAAGCTGGAAAATGAAAATGAAACTTTTGAAATAATTGACGGAATAGATGGAATAATTCTATAATTTATGTAGAATTACTATGCTTTAGGGAGAATAATTTAGGACACTTTACAAAACAAAGTCAATGTTAACAAAGACGACCTCAAGAATCACCCCTTTCGAGGAAGTACAACATTTTTGGGACAGTCTGTATAGCTTACCTCAATTCCTCTTGCATCAAGGACGTCAAGAACCGCAGGGCTGCAGTTGCAACCTCGTTGCTGACTGCAGGGTCATCCATAGAGTTATAGTTACGGCTGTAACTATTTCCGAAATTGAGTTCAGCAGATCGAGCATACTTCTTGCCGAGTAATATGGGCAGCCACTCTTTGTAAGTGATATGCTGAATTTCAGCAATTACAATTCGTCTGGCTTCCTGATACAGCGTCTCGTCTGACCAGTTGGGATTCAATTTCGCAAGCCTGTCAGCGATTCTGTTATGCTCGCGGTGCCAGACAGTGTGCATCACAGCCAGTTGAGGGTGTGCATTTACACGGTTGTCACCTGTGCAAGTAGAACCATATATATGAACAACTAGAAAAATGATTCAACAATTTTCTCTTCACACTTTTCAGTATATCTTAAGCTTCGACAAAACGAAAACTGGATTAAGCGTTTCTACAGTTTCTGCGACTTCTAAAATCTTTGACATTTATCAAGAATTTCTCAACGATCACAATCTCAGAGATATTAGACAACAGTGTTACTTGATCGTAAAATGCTTGATGCAGAAACAAAATACAATATTTAGAAAATTGTATTAACAGTAACAGAGAGAATAAGATGAAAGATTAATTTAACACTAGAACGACCGAGCAACAAATGACGTATATTGCTTTGTAACAGTGACAAGACTGTGCTCATTCAGACTTCATACAACTTTTATTGTAATACGAGCTTCAATGACGATGTTCATTAAAAAATTTCCGATGAAAACATTTCTACAATTTCAGTAATTGTGAAAGAAAAAATTAGGAACCAGTCATTTTGACTGCTCCGGTCGTTCTAGTGTTGGAGAAATATTGAAAAGTATTGTGGCGAAGTGTTCAAGAGAATTTTATTATTACCAGAGTCGTAGCAGCCATTCGTGCAAGGAGATCCAAATTCCGTGCCACCGACAGGTAAATACTGATGATTATTGGCCTCGTGAACCCGTAAACGACCGCCTTCGAAGGTACGGAGTTCGCGAGACTTTTTCAACGTTGAACCGTAGATCATTGAACCATCCAAAAAGTGACTGACCTGGTTCATCTGGAAATTGAACGTAACGAAAGGTTCATTCAACAGTGAACAAAAATACTTAATTATTATGTATGTATAATGTGTAGATACGGTCGAAAATACAGTATTATCTCCGTAACTGTCGTATCTACCGTAACTGTCAAAATTTTATCCCCACCACTGAACGACAGTCCCCCTTTCTTTTTCAATCGCTATTCTTCTCTGCGTTCGGCGCGCTACAAAGAATGTAGCATCTTTACTACGACAATGCGACAGTTACGGAGAGTAGTACAAAACAGTTACTATAAAAATTCATATATCGTCACCTGTTCCACAGGCCCGAACGTGCACTCCGGTCGAAGCACAGGCAACGATCGCACATAGTTTATGCATCGAACGTAATGTTTGCCATAAACGGGATCCTGATCGGGCACCGTGATCACAGCGCAATCGGGATGAACGTGTCGAGGAGACAGGGTGTTTCCGTCCGGTCGACAGCAAGAAATTGGTTTCCCCGACGATACTGAAAATCAAAATAAAACCAACTAATTAACACTCCGAATTGCACTGCGAATTTTATTTCAATTTCGTTACCAGCAGCTCCCAACGCTCTATTTATTTAGACATAAAATAATGTCGAGTCAGACTCGACACACAGCGGGCGTAGAAAGTATTCGTACACCAATAAATTTGACGCAAAAGTTCGTAAAAACTGTTGTTTACTAATTATTTTTAAGGTGTTCAACTATTTTTATTGCACTTATTTTTCGATTTTGCTTTACCATTCGAAAATAGTTACCAGTATGGTCAGTATGATCATTTTTCCTTGGACGTCCACTTCTTGCGTTATTTTTCAGTGTTTTTCGAAGTCCGTAACCTATCAATTATGCTTTGTACCGTAGATCGAGGTCTACTTACAATGCGTGAAATCTTTGCCAAACTTTTATATTGATTATACAAATTAACAATAATTTTTCTTTCTGCCATTGTAGTTTCCGCTTGCTTTTGTCCCATTTCTAAACTGTAACTGACGATACTACGAAATTCTCAATGCTACTGATACCAACAATGTTGACAAACATACTAACGATCCACGAAGGACCACGATCGACGGTCCACGATCCTCGATATGATATGTTTACATTATAAATTCTCCTGTGAGCAGTCTAAATTGAGAACTGTACGAATAGTTATTGCTTTTCTATCTCTGTCGATTTCGCGTTCTTTCTTGTTAATTTCGTAAGTTATACAAGTAAATCATTTTTTCTGCACTGCATCTATTCTATAAATATCCTAGAATATGTCAATACTCATTGTTTATAAAAGAAAATAATTAGTAAACAACAGTTTTACGAACTTTTGTGTCAAATACGAATACTTTCAGGCAAATGAATGAGGACATTGCTGCGTTGCGAATGAAATGAAAGAACCGCTTACCCATTTTGCGCATCGGCGTGTAAGAAAGATCATTCGCAATGAACTGGCCCCACTGCATGACCATCAGCGTTCTACTGACGTCCGACTGATCGTTGGGAGTCGACAGAGCCACGCTGATGCTCCTGGCACCTGGCAGCGGTTTCCTCGCTTGTCCCATGTGCCTCGGTTCTTGAATTCCTGGTCACCGAACGAAGCATTAGTAAACCAGCATTACAGACGATTACTACGTCGTCGAATCGGAGTGAATCTGTACTACGTTCGAGGATGCGCCGGGCATCCAATCGACCATACTCGAATCAAACAAGGTCAAACGATCCAGTAGATACTCCAAACCGAATAATTGCTTACACAATTTAAACTCCAACAAAATCAAACCAATATAATCCGGACGATATTTCAAACATTCTCAAATACAGTGTTTGCTCTATATACGTCCCGAAATGCCTAGCAGATAAAAGCCCGAGAGCTATCCCCACTCCCGCCCCGTGAGGGGCCACGAACCGAGGTCTCTAGAGCTTCGCAGTCCTTTTCTGTATTGAATATCTCCTGGCCGATATATATGTCCCTGGTACTAGAACCTTGTTTTCGACGTATATCGAGTAGACACCGTATTCTCAAACAAGTTCGTACATCGTTAAATGATCCCTCCGACTTCGACGAGTTTCGTTTTTGTGCGCGCGCATAAACGTGTCCGTGCAGCGCGAGAGCGAGCATGATTCGCGCGCGTCTCTGATCGCGAATGTCAGGAATCGAGGTAAGCCTGGGTGCGAGTGATTCACCTAGCCGCGCCTAAAACCTCTGGTTCGATTCGCAACGGCACATCAGAGACCGAGGAGAGATCCGGAGCAATTTGACCTTTCGACCGACAATGGTGGTCCACAAACGCGGGTTCGACAACCTCCCCCCACCACCCCCCAGAATCGACCCCGGCAAATGGCTCGCGCGCTGCACCGCATAAGAGTATAATATTACTTTGTTCTACTGCGACATGGTTGTTCTGATGCGTTGTCGACGAACCAACGCGGTGAGAACGCGTTTTCGCGGCGGTTCTCATCGGACTCGTGAAAGATACATTCGGAAGAGAGAAAAAAAAAACATAGACCGATCGAAACGATCACGTCGAGAACGCTCGCAGAAAAGGAGTCAAGTGACTTATCTAGGTGGCTGATGAAGGTACCCAAGCCAGGGAACGCGGCTGAAAGAGTGTCATCACGCGAAACCATAAACAATTTCCGGAAGACCTAGGGAGCAGCGTCGCCGGATCAGGGGAATTGAGGGGAACACGGTTAGTTACCCCCTCTCTATCTCTCTCTCTCGGCCAGTAGCGGATTGGTCGCGCGACATTGCGACACATGCGCGGCAGAAGCGTCACGTGACCGCGGCGGAAGCGTGGGGGAACAGCGTCGTAGAAGGGGAACCGGTAGAGTGGGGGAGACGAGACTTGATCTGGCGACGCTCTCTCGAAGCTCGGTGAAAACGGCGCGACAGTTTTGAAAATGAATGCGCCACTCTCGGCTTAGGTTCGCCTGGCTCGGACACCTTTAACGTGACCCGTACACCGCAATCAACAGAAAATAGTTTCAACTAGTGTTACAATAATAAATATGATACATTATTTATTAGGTATATCCGAATTAGTTTACATACACATTCTACTGCTGGATAGAATCTCCCGACCGGGGCACCCTATTGTAGACAGTATTATTCACTGCTACACTCAGGCATTTTATGCTCTATGTGCCTTATCGCACAACAACTGTAATGCAAATCACAGAATATCATTTTGTTAAGCCAATCGACGATTTTGTTTTTTTTTTGTTTGTTTGCGTTCAATCCATCAGCGCCCATGGGGATCAGAGTGTGTGTGTTTTCGTTTTTCACGGTTTTCTTTTCTTTTTTTTTTTGTTTCATTTGCTCCGCTTTGCGTTGCTAGTGACTTTTGGAGCGTGTCGGTGTGGATGAATCAGTGTGTATGTGTGTACGTGTGAGAACAAATATGCTTGCAAAGGTGTCGAGATGTGAGCGGATTAGGTGGGTTAGTGGGTCGAGGTTTGTCGCCAGCGCACGCAGAAACCGTTTCGAGATTTCGACGGAGAAACAATTAAATGTTCTCAGTGGATGATCCTAAATGGATCGAGAGGAATGGAGGTATGATCAGACACACTTTTTCGAAGAATTTTTGTGAAGAGAGCCACGAAGAGAATTTTACCGGAGAATCTAATTTTTTTTTATTATTGAAGCCTATAGAGGAACTGCTTCGAAACCAGAAACGAGGAGAATGATCCTGCATGTGAACGTTAGGTATTGCAGTGGTTTCGGTGAAATGTACAAGGTGTCCCAAAACAATGTACAATTTTTTAGAATATCGCCTTAATACAGGTAACATTTTTTACTTTCAACCAACTTTAGATTGGCCAAGAAAAAATTTTGTGTGCTCAAAAGAAAATATAATAAAATGTCGAATTTATGAAACGCCTATGTTTGCGAGACATCTGACAATGTGTGAAATTAAATAAAGGATAACAAATGGCAATATAAAAGCTTGAGAGCAAAAACAAACTCAAACTTCTCAATGCTAAGATTAATATTTAAGGATAAATGTTGACTCTACTTTACGTTTTGTTTTACTAGGTTTTTTTTTTAAATCTATTTTTACTCCTCAATCTTGACAAGACTCTCAGCATAATCAACATCGTGTAATCGGTTATGTAAATTTGTTCAGCCTTCGGGCAAGCATAAAGCAGAGGCCTTTGTAAAAATAGTCGAAACGATTGTTACTGCTTACCAGGTATACAGCCGTTTCATTTAACCAAGTTGAAATCTATTTTTGGAAAAGCGAATATATACAAAATAGTTAACTATAAGTCTTTACATATTCATACTAATAATAGCGTAGCAATAATAGCTTGTAATATATACCAGCATTCTTAATTTAATTTAATTTAGCTCCCTGATCCCGAGAAAATAGGACACCTTGCACACGTGTCAGAGTCAGAGTACAATCACATTCCTATCAGCCATCAGAACCTCGTAAAAAATGCAGGACTCGATTCAAATGACGAGTCAAATCATTCGAAGACATAGTGTTTGCTCTAGTAAGTGCAATGAGTGCTAAAAGGTTACGCACACCTAGGTCAAGTAAAATTAACTTCAAAAGAAATATGTCCAACAAAATGCAAGTATATTTTCCTTGAAAAATTGATCAAACAATTCCTAAATCATTTTATACCAGTACAGAAAGAAAATTAAAGTTGCACCAGCAATTTTCAACCCTCTATGGTTTAGTAAACATTTCACAATTTCTAGATGTATGTAACCCTGAATCATGAGCAGAACGTCAGAATCAAGAACATCCTTGATGAAATAAGAAGATTCCTAAGAATCGGAAGTCGCACAGAAAGCGATAGTACCAAGAAGAGCAAGTACAATAGACCAGAAGAATCAAGGGGATGGGCGCCTGGAAACGGGATGGGGGAGCGCCAAGCGTTTGATAGGCTGTAAATAATTGTATCGATTATTATTCCACACAAATAACGATATCGCGGCACACGGTTAGGCTGGTACGTCACGGAACGTCTAAGTTTTCCATTAGTGCGAAAGAACCCCGACGGAAAGCGAGCCGATCGTGGAAAACCGGAGATCTTCGTGGACCGATCGCGGGTGACTCGGGTAGCCGAAAGACTCGCAGCTCGGATAAACGGGTAAATCGACGGTAAGTTCGCGAGTTCACGGGACACGGGAGGACCAAGATCAGGGCTTGAAAACTGTGATAACATCGACGTCGGTTCTTGCGACAGTTCTGAAGAATCTTTATTTGGAATAAATTAAAGATCTCTCGCTTGAAGGGTCTGGCCGAAAATACCCATCAACCGATTTTGGACGGAAATGGTTTCTCGTTCGATAGCTTACCGAAAAGGAACCCTTTCCGACAAGTTTCAGCCCTGTACCTCATCTGTAAGGGTAGTTTCGGGGAGCGAAGGAAAAACCAGGTTCTACCCCATTTTCCCCATTTAATCGCGTCGGAAAATTCTTTTAAAAATCTGACACATTTAGCAGATCTAACCACATATTCGAGAATTTTTTCCGATTTTTTAGTTGCAAACTCTGGTTGTAAGAAACCAGATTCTTTCTTGGTAACTGCCGAACGTGCTTAATGGACATTTTCGACTACCTTCAGTCGGCTAGACACTCTGCAAAATCTGTTGCAGTTAAATTTGCACGATCCATCCCCACTCTTCCCCTACTACTTAGTGTCTCGAGTTCAGAGATAAGGAGTAGACAAGGAAACAAGAATAGAACTACTAAATGAGAGGAGACAGACGCACTTCGAAGAGGTGCCGCGGACATAAAAGATAAAAATTCAAAAACTAGTAATTTTGATTTATCTTTTCAAATGTGGTACCGATCGATTGTTGAGATTCTTCCGATTCGAATGAGTACAAACACGACGCACATCGGACTAGTTTTATAGACAATCTGACAAACAAAGTGGAGGACACACGTATGATCGCTATACAAGAAGTTTGTAAAAGTCGACCGATTTATGTCGTGTTTGGACTCGTTTTAACCGGAAGAATCTCGACGATTCATTGGCACCTCGTTTGAAGAGCTAAAAATTACTGATTACGAAATATTTGTCGAAACAGATATCAGCTATTCGAAATGAAGATTCTTCGTTCCTGTTTTGATTAGAACCACTATACAACGGTTTGATTAGACAGTTGTTTTCGGGACCGTTTCAAGCCCTGTGACCAAGGTGTCCAAGAAATCTGTGCTGAATGTTAGCTGAATCTTTGCCGAATCTTTGCCGAATCTTTGTCGAATCCTTACCGTCAAAATACTGGGGAAAGAGAATTCTGTTGTACGCGGTCATCGCACTACCCCAGGTCGGGTTCTCGATATTGTTGCAGCTGCCATCGATGCTTCGGTACTTGTCCTCAGAGTCGCAATCCACCTGCGATGATGGACAGGCGGTGCTCAACTGGGTACCGTGCAACGGCAGCGTCGAGATGAATCGCGCACAATCGTCCTTCTCCAACCCGAACCTGCAAGAGATAATAGTTACATCGTATTTTGTTCAGCGGTAAACAATGAACTGGCGCCTGTCTAACGATATGGTGGATACGGACTGGATTCGAAAATCTCAAGAGGACTGTTAAGACCTGTTACAGGATTAGTTAGAGGTTTTGGAACACGTTTCTTTTTCTACGTTTCGTTGTTTTAGGAAACATCCCTGGGTAAGTTTTGCGTTGGATTTGCAGCAGTTATAAAATATTATTGTTGCGTACGGGGCAACGTATTAATTGTTAATGTGACCGGTTGTGGTCCACCTGTTTCTCTCTTTTAATACAAAACGCTTGGAATTTAAAAGTAATAGGTATTATTGAAATGTTGCTTCTGAGCAATTGCAGTAATGTCTCGATTTATGTGACAGACATGCGCACGAGATTTGTGAAAATTTTAGAAGTTTGACGCCCTGGATATAACAATAAAACTTTGAGCAATATATTTCTGATATTTTTCTCATTAATATGAGACACAACTTTGAGCATACGCTTCGTTAACGTTTAGAGGTTGTTTCCATAATGGTAGCAATAGAAAATTGTCTGGTAAAGAGAAACACGACTATTGAACACTTATTAAAATTTAAATTCATAAAGAGAAATGCGATTAAAAGTGATCGGACAATATTAGAATTTCACCTTGAAGGTGTGTGCACAAAATGAACAACTCAAGCATTGTCCTCAAAAGTATTAATTGTCACAGACGTACAAGCAACTCTAAATTGGTTGCTTCGTTGCATTCGAAACGTCCTTACGGAGGCGGAAATTATCGCAAAGGAGAAAGTTACTTCGAATGACCTCGGGAACCACCGGTTTCAAGGTTTTCCGATATTTTCGTGACAGCCTGTATAACAGCCACTATACTTACGTTTAATATGCGAAAACTAGTCCCCGGAACCAGCTTGAAGTTGCCGGTCGTTTTAGCGGAAGCGAATCGAATGGGGATACTTAATGTTACTGCGAGGTGTGTGAATGAAAAGCAGAATTCTGATTGGGTGAGACATGCCCCACGCGTGCCCCGATGACGGGAGGAATGAGCCTAAATTCAGGGTTAGAGGGAGGGCTACGAGAATTGACTGGTACCTTCGGGCCTGGGGAGGCGTATTACCTGCGACAGCTCTGGTGGAGGAGATAGGACGAAGCTTTCATCGCCACAATGGCATCGAGGCCTCTCTCGAAAGCATCCTCGGAAGGATAAGAATCAAGGAATTGCTTTGCCGCCGGCGTGTCTGCCTGCAATTCGATGCCAGCGTTCACGATATTCCTTTCGAGGGTGCTCATGCGATTGACCAAGCTTTGCGCGAAACTGATCGAGTTGTTCAAGACTGCACCGTCAATGTGAGGGAAACGCCGATTTTGGAAATGACCGGTGTCTACGACGACCTCGTAAGGATAGTTCGACATCGGCAAACCTGAAAGGATACCTTTAAAAACGTCGGTAAAATGCACTCGGTAAATTCGACGGGTGGCGCAGTTTCTTTCGCGACAGCCTGGACACGATTCCGCGAAATTATCTTATGCACTTCAACATTCCGCCTAACAAATTGACACGCATTCGTTTGATTCACTATTGTTTTCCACATTTTTGTAGACGCCTGCCGATTTTCAACACGGTTTCCTTGAAGTTACAATCTTGATATTGTACTATGTATTGTGTGTTCATGGCATAACATGCAGGAAATCATTTGTATGAATTCCCTAATCAGCAGAACAGATTTTTCTTTCAATTTAGTTTTCGTGGAAAATAATCTAAGTGAATATACTAAAATGGAAAATTGCACAGATATTTTGTTGCAGTTTTAATAATCTTTTTCACTGATAATTTAAAAATATTTGGCTTACTCGTCCTGAATATATCTCTAATTCTTCAATGATAGAAACTACACTTTCAAGCGAATGCGTACCAACGAAAATTTTATGTGCCTATCATCGTTTTTCCGTTAATTGCATATTAAGTTCCGGAGATATCGCATCCACGCTCTTGGGAAACAGACTGCACGTTCGTTTTCGCATTCGCGTTCCTACGAGAAATTTTGATTCAATGATTTAACGATTTAATTCAATAATTTTGAATGATCAAGGTATTCTATTCATGCTTTGACAATGTTTTCACCTGGAAAGCACCCTTTATGTGTCACACAATTACCAAGGGTTATTAAATGTATCATAAGTATGCAATATATTATATTGTAAGACAATATAATACCAAAGAAAAGATATTGTTGAGATAAAGTAATACGATATTTTTAAACAATATTGGACCCAAAAAAGTTTAACTATTCTTTCCGGTTATTGGATTACTAGGCCGGTGCACGCGGTAATTGTTTTGTGCGAAATTTACAGTTTATAATAAAACATAACTATCTAAATTTGTACATCGAATATGATTACCAGTTTTAAACTTTCTTTGGGCCAGCATCGTTGATATAAATAATTTCGGTAATAAGTTTTGAGACTTTCAACAATAAATATAAAAATATTGTGAAAAGCACTTCAGTCTGATTTCATAGTTACTAATTATTTCAGTCAGACAGAACACAGTATGAAACGTATTCGTTGCATACGAGAATTCCATCAGTTCTTCAGCCAAGAGTGCAAACATACTTAATACCTCGAGATCAGTATACGGATGTATTATATTAATTTCTTTTATCTTTGTGTCTGTGATACTAAACGACTAAACTTCGTCGTTCGCGAAGTGCAATAAATTCTTTAATGCGTTGTAATCCAGATTGTTCGAATTATCAAACCATACGGCTTTGTCTACACGCTTTCTTATCGGGCTTGTACATCTTTATCGTTATTACGCCAATAATAATAACACGATTTACGACTGTTAATTAACATTCTTTTCCACGTGAAGCGCGAGTGTCAGACAAAAAAGAAAGACCGTAGACCGGATACGAGAAATTTTTCCGTGCACTTTACAATTCGATAACATACGAATTAATCTTTTGCCAAAAATACAAGTAACGCGAACCAATGAAACGTTATTTATGCTACACGTATTGTTCAGAAATATTTCTTCACAATACATAATAGAATTTAATATGAAAAACTAGAGTTTCATTTAAGCTTGTACAAGTCCCCTGTAAAAATGGATGTCTGCAGTCTATTTATTGCAAGATAAAAATCTCAGATAAAAATCTTCTAATTGAAAAGAATCGATAAACAAATCGACGGCGACGCTGCGCCAAAATTCGAGCGCAGGCCGTCGCAATCGGGTCGCGCTTAAAACAAGCAAGAGGGGGAAAAAAAGAAACATCGACAATGACACACACACACACACACACACACACACACACACTTACCTGTGTAGCTGGCAAGGTAATTCTGCAACGACACCGGCAACTTATAGGCGCCGATCGAATGAGAGTTCCCGAGGAACCCTATGGTTTGAAGGGAGATCCATAGGACCGTGAGAGTAGCCACAGAACCCGCCATTAGGCCACCGGCTGCACAAAAAAGAAACAAATGCACGTTACTCGCTTTTTCTACCAGCGCCGGGCACGCGTTTTCCTCAATTATGGCATCCCCCTCCCCCTCCATAGCGCCCGCTGTTCCCCGCCGAGAAAAGGTGGGGGAAGACAAGCGTTCGAGGGGCCCCTACCGCGCCCATTGCTGATCCACGGATCGTCGAATCGATCTGTCGATTCTTTTCTCGCGAAAAAACCGAAATATCTCCTGTATTTGCCGAAGCTGATAACCGATATACAGATTCGTTAAATGATTATCTTCGGCGTAACTGGAGCTTAGGATCTTACGAAATCGATCGACCAATCGGGGAAAAGGTGCGCAGTGAATCATCGTTGCAATTAATGTCACTGTCTCGACAGTTCGACGTAGGGGAAATTTTTCCAAACACCGAGAGCTGTACGTTGCTCACTGATAACATTGTTTTTTGACGGAGATAAGTATGTAGGTAATTTCCTAATTACCCTGGTCATAGGTTATGACACTCTTAGTTATGTAGTGTATCAGAGCTACACCGGAGTTGTACATTTTCTGCATTTATAGTAAACGCTGCGAACTTTCGTTCGGGCCCGATAGATGTGAATTAGAAAATTATTATTATTTTTATTCGCGGTTTAAACAAATTCGTTTAAGAAAAAATAATAAATTCAAGAAGTCTGACAACAATACAAACGTCTGGAGGCGTTGTACAGGTTCAATGAAAAAATTATGGAAGAGGATAACACAGTCTGCCGAGTACGTGCTTAGTTCCACTTTAATCGACATAATAGTGACAACTGCAACGCGTGCCTCGACAAGCGTGCACTGCAGTATTATCGTCATCGATGTTGTCTTATCGATAGCGTCGTTGAATTCCTAACGTCAACAATCAACAACTATTCATTTTTCAAATACATTTCGCAACTCTTGCGAAACGTTCAGGGCTTTCTAGATCAACCGTTCGAACAGTTGCAAAAACATGAACACAAAATAACCGTTTAAAAAATTATTCATGCTGAAGCACGACATCAACAAAGAGGCCAAGGCAAGCTAAGCTGAATTGTGTAATTTTCTGGGATGTTGTTAATACAGAATAACTAGACACAAAATGACTATAAGTAAAAAAATTACTATAACCTCCAGTGTTAAACGAATTTAGGTAAAGTTCGATGTTATCAAGTGAAGATTAACGTTCAATTTTCTCGGATATTTGCAATTTCGATAAATTAAATTGTGCCGCGAAATGCGTCTACTTACAGGAGATCTTTCGCACAAGTTTTGCAACTGGAAGGAAAAAGGGAAAAGGATTTTTCCGTCGACGATCGCGGGGTTCCCCGACAACAATTGCGCGCCTCTCCTCGTCCAATCGCGCCGGATGAAACATCCACGGAACGCTATCAAAGATAGGTCTATTATCGGAGCACCGGTGATGCGAGTGAATGTGTCCGTTCGAAGCCCGCGAGATGACTGCGTTTGTTCCTCCGATGCGTACCGTTCTCAGAGGACACTATTGTTTACATATCTACGCGCTGAACCCCCACCCCGGTTCGAATTTCGCGTTTCGATAGAAATTTCCATGATCGCCAACGCAGAGATTTATGGTCTCCGATTCCCACGAAAAGCCGGTGCCGACGCGAACACGAGCCGCGCACGTGAACCGGATCGTGATGTTTTGAAGTCAACACGTGAATCACGGAGTGGACATAAACAGTCTTCCAGTTAGAGTCGTCAGATCAGGGGAACTGACTCGAATCGAGGGGGAAAAGTTACCCCCTCTCTGCCAGTACCGCAGGCGTCACGTGACCGTGGCGTAAGCGTGGGGGAACAGTTAGAGTGGGGGATCGCGTCTCAACACTAAACCTACCGAGCCTTAAAAGCAATTAATACATGTCGTGATATAAAAATGACGAGATTGAATTTATTTGCATTTTGTGCGATTCGTATTATAATACAATCTCTCCTAAATATACTTATTTAATCATTTCCCACGAAAGCACTTTTTCAATTTCAGTAATTGTGACATAAAACATCTGGCGAAGCTGCTTCCAGCTCACGTTTTGCGTCAACGGGAAAAACCGATGAAAATATTGGGGAAAAATTAAATACTGCGATGTCGCGGTCGTTGTTTTTGTGTTGAACTTTTATAGCGACATAATCGTGACATTTGTCCGATTTAAATGAGTCCAAACACGATACTGTTTGGATGGTATTTACTCGGTTAATCCGCGATATAGTGGAACCTCGCTTTTCCGAACTGATCAATGGACTGGGCGTTAACGGACAATAGAACAGTTATTTGTGCAATGAGTTTGGATTATGAATCGACTTACATCGAACTGTTTGCGCGTGAATATCTGTTAAAAATTGTGCCACGATTGGTTTTCATGGTAATTAATATCAATTTTCAAGTTTATTTAATATCTTTAGTATAGCAGGATCAAAAGGCACCAGGAGGATAAAGCTATGCAAAGACGACATTCATTTCCGTGTTGTGTACATTCCAGCAGGAAATAGTACGCAGTCCGTATAATCTCCGTCGTTTAACTTTTATTAGCGATCGACGATATTGCGAAACGGTCTTCGCTAATCAGTATTGACATGACTTATTCGACTCTTGTTTTTACTATTGACTTATACGAAAACACCGACGAGGGTTTCAATTATGCGGTGACTTTTGAAGGAAAATATCGGATAAAGAATAGGTTAGGTTAGGTAACAATAGCAATTAGACAGTATGAACAACGTTCCGTTTGCCGAGTTAAAATTAGAAGTCGTTCAAGCTAATTCACTACCGTGCTTTGACAAATTATTTATTTTCCACTCGGGTAGATAAGATTTTTCAACGAGAATAGTAATTGCTGCAACTGAACGACTATGTAAATGATAACGGCTGCATGCAAATGGTGCAATTAAGTAAACGACCCGATTAATGGTCCTAAATATTTCATGAATGGAGGTCAAAGTCTGTTACGGTTTTCAACGACGATGGTTATTTTGCGAAACATGAAAATATTTACCGGAATATTTTTACACGCATCGAGCTTCTTTTTTATTCCCCGAAGACAACATATTTCGACTAAAGATAGAATCTCGAGTATGTTTTCACAGAAATATAGCACGTTCAGGCGTTTTTTATTCGCGTCTGAGAGCTCTGCGTTCAGAGTTGTGTGGTTGGCATAAACTATTCAAACAATTCTGAAATTTTTGTAATCTTTCAATCTATTAATTTTTGTGATAAAATAATAGCTGAACGAGGACTTTTGATTCTGCAAAAGAAAGCTCTAATTTGCACATCGCGTAGCAACTTTTTCCCTGTCCCAAGCTCGCTAAAAAAAAAGTTATTGTATAAATAAATCGATAAGCCACGTTTCAAGGCAATGATTCATCTCATGTTTCACATCCTGCACGCCTGACGCCCACGCAAGTGTGAAAATAGAGCGACAAGTGTCTAATCCGCGTTGGATTAAAATATTCAGACATCGAAATGAAAAAAAAATGAGTCATGCGGACAGGCTTCTTCCTTTTCACGGTTTCGAGCTTATGATTCGACGTCTGCGAACATTCGCGAAGCTATTTTTGACAAATAGTTCATTGATTCCCATGAAAATGCAGACTGTTTCCCCGCGTGCTCTGAACGAACATTGCGGCTGAAGTTACAATACGTTTTGCGTCATGCTATCTCACGTTACTCCAATTGGACCTTGTTGAGTTGATACCTCTGAGACCATTGGTACTCACAATAATGTTGTACTTATATTGTTACGAGTATTGACTTTAGCCTGTAGTGGCTAAACTGCATATTTATAACATTTATGTTAATTCTTATCTCCAGATCCGCTGGCGTATGAAAACCATTTCCGAATGTTTACGCGGTTAAATAACTTTTTGTTACATATTGTCGTGGATGACGTCAAGACGAATCCAATGACCCACTGCACTATGACGCTAATGTAAGTGTTAAAATAATGATAAAATAATGCAGAAGTCTTTCGACCGCTGCACCGACTAGCCGGCGCCTCAACGAGGTTCTAACGCCTATTAATAATAATGAGTTCATGTTTGAACCGAGTAACAATTACTAAATTGTAGAATTCTATACAAATCTGAGAAATGGAAATAAATATTATTTCCAACACTGCCTACCATAGTTTCGATTTTTATTTGCACAAAAATTGACCACGTATCTGATTGTTATTGCAGTCGCAACTTTCAAATATTTCCTAGTTTCGTGAATAAAAATTTTAATTCATTCATAACGTTATGGTCTATTTTACCATATCTGCTGTTATTCACAACTTGTAGTGTACTAAAGTCCATTTGAATAACAGTTCGGTACTCATGTGATCGGAAATGTTAAACAACAAGGTTGTAAAGATTCATTGTCTTCCGTTTTTCATCATTTTTTCCAACTCCGTCGAAATGATTAGTTCGTAGGAAAAAAAATAAAATACTAAAAAACATAGGTCAACGCTTCGACCGAATGTAAATAATTCATTCGACTGAATTGTAATGAAGGCATGAAACAATAATTTATAAGCGTCAGTGACATTTTCAATGCTTCGCATATTCTCTGTTCCCCAGCAATGCAAATGTGTTTATTTTTTATTGAACTGTTTCCACTCAAGCGTGTGTGCAAAATTTTCCATTAACGTACAACTTTTAGAATCTTTTTAAAAATAAATATTTCGGAAGTGTTATATCTTTGATTATACTCGTATCATCTAACTCGCTGTTTAAGTATAAATAGACACTAGTCTAGACAGACGAGCACCTTTAACCCGTGCTAGATGATTACATAAAAAAAAAAAAAGAAACAATGTCATGGCAGGCTGACTACAGTACTTTAGTTTGGTAGAAAGATAAAACATAGCCTAACGGTTAACTGTGTTAAATTACACGTTACAAGAAAATAGCTCGTCACTTGAATCGCACTACAATTGACATAAATTTCGCACTCCAGTCGTGTAAGACCTTGATTGTGTAATTGTTCCGGGCAGAAATAGGTGACACAACGATTTCTCTATTAAAAGTAATCAAAAGCGATGTCTTGAATTACTCGCATTGTTCGGAGCGTGTTTTCCAAGGCTTCACTGTACTCGAGTTACAGTTTCCCTAGCGTCGCATGTTTTCTCTTTTGTCAGTATTTCTCTCCCTACCATCTCGTGGCGCATCCACTAGAAATCTCGCGACGTCACCTAAGTGCAAGCCAATAGAAAATATGGCCTGCTAGCACTCCTAACACTACTAGAACGAGACTCCAGCTATGATTCATAATTGCAAATTTTTATATTAAATCAAATTAAATGAAATTTATATATCACATTTGACTCTAAAACAATTTCTCTTATATAATTGCGTAAAAATAGAACAGCAATCGAAGAATGCAGACGAATCTTGAATTATGTATTCCGCTATTTGCAAACGATGCGCAGTTCGCGACTCAGTTACTGCTTTGCATATTCTCGGCGCTTCGAAAACAAGTCATGATCTCCAGCTTTTAATGTTATTAATTCCAGCAAATACGTGCTCTTTTTGCTAAAATAATATACCTCACGCGCGGTAGCTACATAAACAATCTGCACAGCGTAACGTGCAGAGGGCAAAATAACAATGATGTTTGAAGGACAAATCGCTTTTAGTTAACAATATTATGTGATGTCATGGCAACTATAATAAAATGTTTATGTATCTTAAAATGAAACGATCCGGTTTTTTTTTAACCGGACTTTAAAGTTGAAATTAAGTGAAATAAAGAAAATATAATGAATATATTATATATATGTATATTGAACGCAAACGACCACATGTGACTTAAGAAATAAAGAATTATATTATGCACATTATGTAGGTTTATCCTGGGTAAACAAAGTTAATCTTTTAGCCTTGAGGATAAATTAATCTCTATAGTTCATTTAATTTTTCCCGTGTGGAGAGCAATGAATGATTAATACGTCAATGTTTAGATGGGCAGAGGAACAGTAATTGCAAACAATTAATCTTGGAGAACCATTCATTCATTTCGACCTCGTGGTTCCGAAAAAGTTGGAAAACAACAGCAAGATATTCGCAGAGGCATTACGTGTCATATGAAAAATTCAAGAGTTTTACAAGAATATGGTTCCACGTGTTTTTGCGTTTTATATTAACATTCCTTTATCATGCGA
Organism: Halictus ligatus; assembly: GCA_028454255.1. Lineage (NCBI taxonomy): Eukaryota > Metazoa > Arthropoda > Insecta > Hymenoptera > Halictidae > Halictus > Halictus ligatus. Next base: position 3,057,190 of record CM052129.1, read on the forward strand.
TGGCCTGTAAATACAACGTGACTCTTGTCTTAATTACATACCAAATCTATGTTTGTGTGCTCATGAGTAAAATTTATGGGATTTCAAGCGCATAATATTACTGAAGTCTTTTATTTTTGTTCATTTTTCACTTCTCTGTAAGTTACTTGTTTTATAAGTTACCAAGTAACTCGGAGGAGCAACGTTAATTTTCAAAATTGAATTATAAGAAACAATCAACGGGATGTGGACATAACAATTGCTATCTAGGATGACGTTTTAATCACCTCAGCATTGTTTGCTTTATTTAATGAGATTCATTGCTTTCTCGCTTTTTATCTTGTTTATGCGTTACAGTTTCCAAGACACTGATGAAATGGCGAAAACATACCAAGTTTCTTTTAAATATTCTGACAACAATATAATTTTATTATCATTGTTAGAATTATTAATAACAGCGATTGTTCAGAAATGCCAAAACTGAATGCCCAAAATCGTGAATCATATCTGTGGTTGTAAATCAAAGAACCACGAACGTCACAAGTTTCGAGACGTTAGATATATTGTCATTTGAAATGACTATGTCTTATCTAAATTCACATAATTTTCGTACGATTAGGTCAGCCAAAACAAAGTCAGTTTCCAACCAAAATACACAATACACCACTAAACTCAATGTTTGAAAAATTTAACTAAAAATATCATCTTATAATCATTAGAATTTATGCGACATATTTTTGTACACAACTGAAAAGCTTCATGAGCTCCAGCCAGTGATTCTCAACTTCGACGATCACTTCGCATTCACTGTTATTATGCATACACCCAAAACTGTTATGCATCATCCAAATTTCCAGCGATTATTGGAGCAAGTATCTGACGTACAAAAGTTAGTGCATCTATTTGTTTACAAACAGATGCGTCGATCTCCGACGTTGAGAACCACTGGCTGTGTCTCGTAACATGCGGAACTATTCTGTTCCATCAATCGAAAATTAAAATAGCATTATAGCGGTTCATTATGGGTAATTAGATTCTGCTTAGGGCCCTCCATTTCCTACATCTATCAAAATCGGTGGCGGTGTTGTCAAACAATGCTACGGTACAGGGGGTTGTCACAAAATGGGTCCCGTCGATCGGTGATTTTTCTAAAAGTCAGCATAACAAACCATACACGTGTACATCGTATACAGCGTAATAAAGACAAAGCATTTTTATACACATTTTTATGCTCCCCGCAACACCGAGAATGTTCCTCTCGGTTGCGGCGGTCGCAGAAATGAGCGAGCGTGACTCACATTGTTTTCTCTGTTAATCGGAGAGACACGCGAAAGATCGACAAAGCGGTTATCATGGGATTTACCGGACACGTGATCCATAGGCTTCTCCAATCCGTGCATCGTGTAAGCCCAGCGATTGTTGTCGGCCGGAGCTACAAGGAACATTCTCCAAAGGCAGATGCGGAATAGCTGCGCGTTCGGTGTCTCGTGTCTACCGCCTCGTGCGTGGTAGATCTCGAAAGACGTGCGCACGGTTCGACGAGCTGAAAGCCTTTGGTTTCCCGAAGGTCGGCACCCCCAGCGCGCAAAAGTCGCCCGCAATCTTTTGGTGTGTACAGGAACTTGGATTTGCCACGACAATTGGGCCACCTCGGGACACGCACACAAGAAAAGATATTCACGGGCTCGCCGACGCTGTGAAAACTGACTGCTTCGAGAACCGAAAGAGCGTGTTCAAGACAGCTGGGACGACTGAGCGCAGGCGCTCTTGTGCAACGGTCTCCTCAACTATCTCTCCTCGTCTGTCTCTCTTCATTTTGTGCTTCCTCTCTCTCTCCATCCCTCTCTCTCTCTCTCGCGGTCACGCCAGCTCGTTGGATAAGGCTACCGGTGCTACCACGGTCTCACCAATCCTCCATCTTTGTCGCTCTTTGGATGGAGCTACCATGGTCTCACGATCCTCCATCTTTGTCGGTCTTCGCGCTACGCTCAGCGCCCTCTGGCGCTGAAGATTCCGATCCTCCGTCCTTCTCTTCCATTCCCGGTCTCTTTCGTTCAGTTTTGCTGCTCCGAATTTACGCTCCTATATTTTTCTACCGTATTTCCTTTAAATTCGTAAATCTTTTGCTGGCTGGCACGTGAACTGGTTGCGCGCATTCTGGAAACGAACGTAACCTCGACAATAGCGGTTCCTTGCACATCTGCATGGCTTCTTACCATGTATTTTCACTTTCACGGTCTTGCACTTGCAGTGACGCGTTATTGGAAAACGATCTACGTCCCCTGTGGTAGTCGAAAGGTATTCCATGCGCTTCGGAATAATCTGAATAATAATATTTTGTATTATATTCTTTTTGAATGGAAACTTAATGGAAACTCTGAACAATATCAGTCACCTTCAGTCACCTTGCCAACGAGTGAGAGAGAGAGAAAAAATAAATTAAGAATCCGTCACAGAAGCAAAAGTAGTTGACTAATCTTTTTTTTTTTATCAGATTTAAAAATTGGCCTGGGAAGTTTATGCTGTTCTTGTACGAACTCGCTTCCATGGAAAATCACAGGACACTGTGACGTAATGTATTATTGTAGTCACAGAGGTTGTGTGTTGTCATATTCAGACTGCATTTATGCATCCGTAATGTGTGCAGATTTAACTAGCGGAAAAAATGTATGAATTAACGAAAATTCTGCTTCTACTTTACTTTAAGAAATTGGAGATATGAAATATTTTATGAAAATAAGAACTCGCGTGAAGGTGCAAAGTCTAATAACGTGACAAGTGTGCTTACGGTATTAGAACAGGCCTCAACTATTCTTTGTATCTTATCTTCGTTTTCGTTTATCGCGCCACGTTTCACGTGTTTTTCTCGGCCAGTTCTCGAATCTTCGTGTACCGCCTTTCGCTTACGTGGCTTGCGTATTCGTACACGTGCAACAATCAATATATTTTTGTCTCTCTCTTGCAGAAGCGTTCGATCTATACACGCCAATGCTCATTATCTTCGTTTATCGCTGTCGTGTTTCTTCCGTCCGTTCGCCATATCTTCGCAAACTTTCTTTCATTCAAACGGTTTTCTCTTTCCGGCTTCAGCGTTATTGTATTTCGAATATATGCCGTCTCTGTCGCTTTCGATATTCGCACGAGTTCGACGTTTGAATAGCTGTCCTCCCCACTCTGGTCACACCAGGCACATGACACTCGTCGACCATGAACGTACAGGGTGTTTCCGAAATCGCGGCAAAAGCAGGACGACTTCTTGTTTCGGAAAAGCGGCGAAATATAGAATTACCAGAATACTGTTAATTTATTTAGAACACTGTTCAGAAATCATATAGAATAACATATTCTATTTCTACCAGAAGGGTAACTACTACCCTTACAGATTTTTTAAACGTACATTACAACTACCAAAACACTTCAGTGAACGAGACCCGACAAACATCATAGCCTCTTCAAAGCAAAGTTCTGTACGACCAAATCTTTTCTCTGGTTTTTCATCTATGGGTGGGTAAAAAGTAAGAGGAGAAGTGACTTTCTATTTAACCGACTAGAAGCATCCAGGATATTAAATGTACGGTTAAGTAGAGCCATCGTTCTCGTTGACCGGAATTTCGCAGACACCCGGTGGATTTCTGTTTTGCTTACACTGTGTGCAGAACGTATGGTCCGTCGTGTACCCCTTCCTCTCTGCATCATACGTTTGCTGTTTTTCGAGGGACAGTTCATTTCTGTCCTTTTCGTTGACTCGCGCGAATCCTCCGTCTCGGTCGCTCGCTAGCGCCAGCAATTTCTTTGGATTTTGCGCGTCGTTCGCGCGCTCAACGGGCCCCACTATCAGTTGGTAGGGTCACCTTATTCAGCCGAGGAAAAAACGACGTTCTATCACTCGGTGAGCACGTGCTCGTCCTGACCCCCCGCCCCCGCCCCAACGGGCCCCCCTCTACGCGCGAGCGAGCGGTGCGCGTTCCAGGTTAACACCGGCCGATTCTTCGTCGCATGCTTTTCCGTCTGCTAGTCAACGACGCAACAACGATCGAGCATTTCTAACAATTTCCAGTCGAAATCGAAACGAAGTAATTTTCCTTTTTGCACAAATTATTCTACTCGTACCAGCACGTTTTATTCGATGGCACTTTTATCGGCACGCATATCGAAAATAAAACAACTTCGTGCTCCTCCTTCTCGGAATATACTGCAGCTATCAGCTTCGAATTTTTGGTGCTCCCGCCACTCGCGGAAACGAGTCCGAAAGAAAGAATGAAAATTTTTTGTTCGGCGCCTCGTTCCCGAGAGAATCGAGTTTGAAAACTCGCGTGTTATTATTGCGCGTCTGGACACGACCTGCCCGACTCTATTTACTGTAAACACCAGGTCACGCGAACCCGATGGATCTTCGAATTTTTATTTTCCTCGAAAACGAGGCGTCGAACGAGAAAATGTTAACTCTTGGCACTCGAATGGCGACTGTAAGGCGCCATTAAAAATTGCTGTATCGTTATTCGGAAATATTTTTTGCATTATTAAATTTGTTTGTATTTAATAAATTACTAAACAGTTTCGTATGTATAACGTAAATAGAAAATATATAGAAGCGAAGTATTCTGTGTCGGAGAAATTGTTTCGTTTTGGAGTTAAAATAGCTTCGAGTGCAAAGGGTTAATCTTTCTTTGCGACTTGTTTCTGCATGTGAAATCACTACACGTCATCATCGTCATCATCTACACCCTACGTATCTACTACGATAGTGCGCAGGGATTAGGGAAATTCTAGACTATTCTGTACCTGCCTCTGGCGGTTCTGCTAGACCCTAGGGAAGCCTTTAGTATAATAGCTTGTGGCACCCTCATAACATTCCTGTACTTTTCCACTGTTTTCACTTTGGCATTACCGTGCTGCGCAGTGCTCTTTCGAACGGGGCTACAAAACCGGAAACACGTAGCAAACTCTACGTTTAATCGATCTCGGGAGGCTAATTCTGTATAATAAATAATTCGATCGGCGCGATCGATGCCGGTTGATATTTCGTACTTCATTATTGATCGCGCACATGCGTGTAGTTTCTTTTGTAGAAAGCAACGTGTATTCATAGTAAATAATTGCTGTTACATTTCATTTGCTACGGTTGGCCCAGAAAATTTTTATTTTGCTCAAAAATTCGTAGTCTCTTTACGATTCAACGGTTGGAGAAAAGTGAACGAGCAGAATTATTTTGCATGAATAAATTGCTGGCTAAATGCGGAAAGACAACATTCCACTTCCGGTTACCAAAAATAGAGAATCTCCTAAAGATTTCTCCGAAGAGGCACTTCCTGTGAATTTGGTTGCATAAACGAACCGCTTCGAGGACCTCTGAAAACGTGTCTGTTTATTCTTTGTGCAACGAATTAAGAATGTAGATCATGTCACTAGCGCAAAGCGTTCGTAACACAAGTGGAAATATAGGCGAAGGGTCAATTGAAGCTGTATTTAACAACAAGAACGAATAAAATCGATTCAGCGAATGCTTTGTACACAGACTGCATTGTCATTGACACTATGGCAACCTTCGTGGCGCGAAATAAGGACATTAGCACCGCTTGTATCATAAACAATGCTAAATAGGCCGGATGCAATATAGTTCATTGTAAATTAAATTTAAAATATTGCTGAACACGTACGACTGAGGTGACGGGCAACTGAGAATTTTGGTAAAATTTTTTGATAATGCAGTGCGTAATATTTGATGTATTTTGATGAGATAACGTTTCCTCGCGATTATTGCTAATTAATATTAACGTCAGTATGTGAAATGCATTTCAAAACATTTTGAGATGCCTGAAGGGGAGTGTCCTCGACTGAGCATTGCATAATCTTTGTAAATATTTACAATTCTCTCTTTATTTACAAAGACCTAATAGTAACTGCCATACTATTCACACGCTGGATGTTTTACTAATTTATTAGAATATTACCAGGGCAAACAGAATTTTCATTAAAAAAATTCAAGATAATAGTCCTATGGGAAATGTTTATATCATCTCGAAAAATGATTACGTGCATTATTCAGGATTTATTATTGTTAGTTAGTATGTAAAAAATATAACAGACATACGAGTAGATAAAAGGTAAATTAAAATAACTTTTTGAAATACATAAAATTATTTCTAAGTAGTCAGACTATGATAACGAGTTACGTTCAATGAAAGTCTCTTTCCTGTGAAAGCAATCCCGGCGTAGAAAGCCTGAATATTTTCTATGCATATATCATCATTCTAATACGGTATACTAACTGCCAAGAAAATAGACTTAAATCTAAAAATAGATTAAATGGCGTCTCGTTAAAAATTTTCTAAAAATCGTATCTGACTATTTATGCAGTTTGAATAATTCATGATTTTCAAAATTGATATTTTCAACCATTTGAACAATTTTGCGATTAGAAACTATTTTAAGCCGCACGAGACAAACATATATTTTTTCCAAAATTATCTAATCGTAATGTATTTTCGTCGCACAACAACTAAAAATAAACCACCGGCAAATCTACTAGTCACCGACGAGAAATTATTTCAATGACAGTGTCTGGACTATGTTCTCTACAGAACTATATGTCGGAGTGAAAAACTTGATTACAATAATTTAATGCAAGCAACAAAACTAAAAGGTCACAGCCTCGCGTGAGGTTCTAATTTTGTTTACGAAAACTTTTTATTTTGAACAAGATATAAGATTTAGGGACCTGTACGATTTCTTGCCACTGATTTTTATTTTCCACTATTCTCCCCCACCCCTCACCCCCGTATATTCAAGCACACTTAGAAACACTACTATACTTGTCCCGATGCCCTAAGCACGTGCTTACTCTGCCTACTTAATCCACGATTGTGTAAGAAGAAGCATCTTTCATATAAAAGCTAAAATGCATATTGCAAAATATCTTCTATTCAAGTTTAAATCTGAAAATGTTGTAGTTAACTTAATGATCTGTGGAACACTGGCTCCATTCTACGGCATTACTATGCTTGACCTTCTCCTTGATGCCACAGTCAACGTCACGTTATCGATTCCGAAATTGGAGCAACGATAGATGCATCTGATAAACGCATCCGAGCACAACGACGTAAAATGTTAGTATAATTTGTAACAGTAATATTCCTCAGAATAGTATTTGATCTATTTACAATCTATTTACAACGTTCTAGTTACGACTGTTTACGTTTGCGTTAGCGACGTAGGTGACATCTACTCAACACGATTATGGTAGGTTGCAATGAACGCGGGTATGTGTACGCGGATATTTGTGTATTAAAAATTACACTATTTCGAATACGTCGCGTGGAAAGCTATGAATAAGTATGCGACGCCTACGCGAATGGGTGAAAACTGTCTCTTACCTATGTACGATTTTTTGTAGCGCTCGATTTTCGGGTTGTCATGGAGAAGGGTGAATACGTTCACGACCATTTTGCCTTCGAGAAGTCTCCGTGGTCCTACGCCAATGGGCGCGACCTTCCGGAAAAGCAGCCGACGAAAAGGGAGCCCGCGCGATCGATAACGTTTCCTCAAGGATTTTTCAAGCACCACGAACGCGTATCCTTGCTGATCAATCGAACAGCCAGAGAGTGATTCGACGGGACGATCGATCGATGGCAAACAACTGCCGAAACGACGTTGCAGAAGATCAAATGCGAAACAATCACTCGCAAACGGCACGCTTACTTCCTACACCAACCACCACCCAAATTCGACTCTTGCAGCGAAACCCTCTTCCTTCCACCCCGCGGAATTGTTCCCCCGAAGCGCATGCGCGCATCCCCATGAAATCTGCGCCCCTGCATTCCCCCAATGGACATATACGACTATTAGGTCAAATTTGATCTAGTGCTTGAACAGTAAATAATAATTTTAAATTGAAATAAACTCGCTTCCATGATTTTCTAAATAAATTGTCTTTTATCTTTCATGTTTAGAAATAGACTGAATTTAATTCAATCGAATTTGAATGCTTCTGACTTAAACTATAAATACTTTTTTCTGCGTTCTGTTGTGCAACAATGGAACGTATACGAATGTAAAATTTTATTTACCTACTGAATAGTAAATAATAATTAATGATTTTGTTTAAATGTAAGCCGGAAATAAGTTATTTATTATTTCTCCTTTTTACGTGAATTTAACCGGGAGTTAAAGAATCTTGTTTGAGATGACATTTTTAAAATTTTCCATCCCAATTGCATTATTTTTTTCTCGGACACTTATCGTAACATGTGGGCGAACGTTATCTCGTAAAAGCGACACCCCTTTGATGAGTCAGTTTGAATTCGCGAAATTCAAATAATGAATTAGTCTCTATAGTACAATTTTACTTATTTATTTTATGTACTCAACTGATCTTTAGTTTTACCTATTAATGGTAGGTTTGGCGAACAATTGATTTGAAATCGAGAGATGCTCCAGGACATTTATAAATAAAATAGTTTGACAAACTGCACGTGCTCGATCGAGGATTGCATAAATCTTGATCACGCTAACGATCACGTACACGGGCGCAAGACATACTGCTTAAAATAGATCGCAATTGCTGTCAATGGTATTGCAATTAACGGCAAACGATTTCAGATTGCTTCCTTATTCTGCGAATCTCATTAAACAAATTCCATTTCACACTTTGACTGACAAACTAGAAACCTGAAAAATTCCATAAAATCACAGTAAGTTATTTAATGAAATAAAAATTGAAAGAATTAAGTGTATTCAATTTTACAGACCCTAACCAAATTTGGTAGAATGAATATATTAACGTAAAAATTCATTTTAATGGCATGGCAGTCAACGTGTTAATTTGTATTCATGTCAATTGGTTAATATTCATAAATTATATCTAGAAAATTTTAATTTGCATAAAAGTCCGAAAACTACTAACAAAAATGAACATAAAGAGCTGCAGTCAGGTCATGATAAAAAGGAATAGCTTATAAAAATAAGAATTTGAATAGAGATTAGCAGTCTAGTGATAAGGGGAAAAAATTTATAGCTGTACGAGTGCTTGATCCTCGTATAGGCAGTTACGAAATACAGCAAAAATTGCATCGTCTGAAACGTAGTGGCAATGCCATGAGCCCGTCTTCTAGCAGTGGGGATAGACACGAAGAGAACCGAAGGAAGATTGTGTACGGAATGCTTATTCATCACGCACGAATCACGTGCTTGCTCGACCGGCCGGCATTTTACCGTTTCTTACGTTTCAACGGAAAAGATTGCACTTCTTTCTCAATTAAATAGTACGATCCGAAATTTATAGAAATCTCAATCCTCGCTATTTGAACATCAACACCAATATATTGAGTATATACACTCAAACATTTCTGTAAAAATATCAAATTCAATATATTCGTACCTCAATATTATCAATATCATTACTTTTTAAATAAAAATAGTATAACTCTAATTTACTAGCTCAACGTCAATATATTTATATAGCTAATATATCTATACAGCTAAGGAACACGAAAGTATGCTATTAATAGATTTCTCACCGTATGTTGTATTAAAAATATAAATAGTAGAATACATTTTAACCAATCGATTAATTATACAACGTATCCTTGCGTAATTCAATGGAAATATATAACGTTACTTTGATCTACATAGTGATTCGTATAGCTGCGTAAAAGCGGTTGTAAATAACCTGAGTGATCAACATAAAGTAAATTAAATAAGGAAATGTGTATATAAATTTTGATTCTTTATTTTGACAATGATAATAGGAAATTTGATGTGCTCGAAAAAAAAGTCAATAAAATTTATAAATCATCAGAAATAAAATATATAAAATTTGGGAGCCCTTAGAAACTCGTGATCCTTATTGCAAAAACATTAATACTTCAAATGTAGTAACGATATTTTTAAAATGAATTTAACATTTCAAAAATTGGATGAAATCCAAATTTTTTATTTAAGACAGAGTACATCATAGGACTTTGTCAATCATTTCTGGAAAGCTTTTACAATTTGGACCGGAAGATCTGACGAAAAATAGAGATAATTTATACGCTCCAGTTTCAAACGTATCGCTGTTGTACCAATACGCCATCTATCACATACGGCAGAACATTACCGAGAATGTTGCTCGTTCGGTAACGGAATTTGCGGCGGGAATATTTGATTTGAATTTCCACGAAAAAACTACATCACACATAAAAATAACCAGTTATAAAAATACCAGAACACAAATAGTTGAAATAACAACTGTAATGTATGCGAAGTATCCAAAACGAAAAAATTCATTCTCCCAACCCAAAATATAAACTTTCGTTAGTTAATTAAGATTCATAAAAAACATAAATAAAACATTTCTTTCCTACCAATAATAATAATTGAAAGTATAATATGTATTTATGCGTTCACGAGGCATACACTGTAAAGTCACAATGAATTTTTCATAATATTCAGACCTCATTTATAATCATATGAAACTTTCAGCAGAGTTTTTAAATAATCGGTGTTCTTAAATAATGTAAGAAAAACACGCGATCCACATGAAAAAAATGCTCTACACCGAAAAAACTAAATACAGCCAAAAAGGAAAAATAAAACAATGAAATTTCCAAACGTCACGTGACTCACGTGCACTTGCAAAGCTCTTAACGTAGCCGCTAATTAACGATCGCGTTACGGTCCGATAAAAAGCGATGTATCGTTTGCAAGTAATTGCAATTCACGTGCGCGGCATCTCACAGCCGATAAAACGTTTCATTCATAAAATTGTCACTCTACGGTATCCGTGTTATCAACATTGACAGTTACTTCGGCGCCTTTTAAGCATAACTATTCGAACTGGGTCACCTTAATGCGGAGTCTATGCTAGCACGGTCTCGTTGTCGTTTTCTCGCTGCGTGCTGCTCGTTTCCATCGCGCGACGAGTAACAGAAGCTCAAATTCCAACGAACACAGTGCTCAAAAGCCCCAGAAAACTCCAGAGAACGTTATTGTCTCCCAATCGGGCCAGGTTATGCAATGCGAGAAGCAATTTCCGCACACCTCGGCGAACCGAAACGAAAATTCTGTTCGCCGTGTTACATGTCGATTCTATTTTTCCCGTGTTGAAAACCGATTCGAATGGGGTCCTCGAGGAGCGAATATTCTTTCTCTTGGAGGCGCAGGTGTGCCGCGAGCGGACACGTAAATGTGCGTGATCTGTGTCCACATGGAGTTTCATTTGCGTCTGGACGTTTCTACGGAACAAAGGTGGAGAAACCAACGAAGTCCGCTTAAGGATAAAATTGCAATTTGCAACGGAAAGACAGTTTAGGTTTAGGTCAGTCTAGGTCGCGCAAGGCTATGGGACCTTCGGTGCCAATTTAGCGGACCTTCGTGCATCTTGGGAGATCGCCGAGGCGAATCCGTTGGAAAAATTTGCGGTGATTCTGGGAATGAGGTGGCGACGATAGAGGTTACTCACGGTTACGTGTCCGCTGCGACGATGACGGTTGTCGTGTGTGGACGCGTTGAACTGGTCACCGATTTAAGACACCTTGGCCAGTTTATATTCGACTACAGCTCGTATTCGTGCCACTTCGTCTCTGTCTCTGGCCGATCCCCGCTTTTCAACTGCAACTATATACGAACCCGAGGTCTATCGGTTACAAGCGATTCTAGATAGCGGAGACCCTGCCTGACACTCTTACTGATGACTCGATCATGTGCTCGTCTTTCTGTGCGATCGGCTGAGGTCGTTCCGGGTCGATCTTCGCCGCGGATAACGGCGAGAGCCCATCCCGACGGGGAGGCACGTTGCTCGCCACAACACCACCGCCACTATTTACTCCGGCGACCGCCTTTGTGTTCCATTTCGCCAGGGAGCATCACCCCTTTGCGCGTTTATTGTCGCCGATTGTTCGCAAGGTGACCGAGTAACCATATCAACCTTCTGACGCGGCGAAACCAGTCTGTTTTCCTCGCGAATCGCGTCTTCGTGGACCGAGCAGTTCCGAGCACCTACTCGTCGCAGAATGTTATATCTATAAGGAAAAACAGTACCGAAAAAATTAGGAAATTATCTTCCATCCCCCGACAAGAAAGAAACACGTTCGTAATTATTGTGATGGAGCGCTGCCGGTTGTTTTGCATGTTTAACAACTTGACGATCTATTCGTCGATTTTAACCCTTTGCGCTCGAAGCCATTTTAACTCGAAAACGAAACATTTCTTCCGACCTGGAATATTTCCTTTCTATATATATTTTTTCATGCTATACGTACGAAAATGGCGCAGTTTACTCGTACAGTACTGAAATGTTTAGTAATTTAATTTACAAAGTTAGTAATGCACAAAATATTTTGAATAATGATACAGCAATTTTTAGTGGAGCATTACAGTCGCCATTCGAGTGCCAAGGGTTAACAAGTTGGTTAGTATTAGGATAGTTCTCGGACATTTATCGGTTTGATGTTTGGGACATATATACAGTAAACACTGTACTCTCAGAAAATCCGGTTTCGGTCTAAGGTATTATAGTTATAGACCGCGTTACAGTTTCAATTATGGTATAGTCACATTTTAGGAGATTTTGTGTGCCGATAGGGAGGAACAGTGACCGGGCGTAGCACACGGAGTGTTAAATAATGATTTTGTGTTGTTCGATGCTCGGTTTGTGAATGAAACTGCTATCTAATCAGTGATTCGTGCTGGGAGTCAAACGTCTCCATCTTTTAAACTTATCGTCCGAAATCGTAAATAGGAGTTTAAAGGTTCTATTAGCCTCAGATAGCTAATTACTCCATGTATTTTTACAGAACGTATATTTAGTTCCTGAATAGATATGATGCTAGATACTGCTGAAACAAGAATACAGTTTGTGTTGAAATCACATTCTCACTTCCTAGACTGATAAACGCATTTCGCGACAATAAGTGCTGCATTTTATTAAAAATTTATCCGTTGCCTTTCTTTCTAATTAGGGTAAGAAAATAAAATATCGACTGAATATGCACATCATTTTGTAGAGTCATGCAAATAAAACATTCTGTTGTTCATAAAAATTTGTGAAACTTTATTTGCTGCGTTCTAATAATTTTTGAATGTCGTATTTATGTTCTATAATTTCTTAAACAATGTACATTTATTTTCTTTTTCGTGACTAAAAATGTGTTTGATCCGTGGCAATTTTTAAAGATATGCTTACACGATGTTTATGAACTCCGCGATAAAGATAGCGTAGTATGTAAATCACTGTTCGCAGAGAATTAATCTGATTTGAATTGTTCGATTGATGGCTCGCGCCAACTTCGCGTCTTGCCAATATTTCGTCCCGTTACGTTCCTCGATTGGCAATAGATGTTGCATATCCTGTACATGGAATTGTATCTATTGTTGTACGTCTATCGGATGTATCATTCGCTCGGAATTTGTCATGTGATGGTGTCGGTTAAACAGATTGCAGAGAAACACCGTTGTCACTCGAGTACAATGGGCGTGTCCTAATCGGGACCGAACAATAACAATTCCACAGAATTTTCTCGCGGTCGCACCAGTTCGTTCGCATAACTGTAGCATTGCAGAGTGTACATTGTAGCCGTTCCTCTATTGGCTAACAAATCGTCTCTGATTCGCTGACAGAAACAAAGATGGATGTGATCAGCTGGTAGGAGGGGATAAAAGTACTATACTGTCCGAGCATGACCAAAAGAGATCGACAGTGTTCGAAAGTATAAAGTTCAACATCCAATTTTTGTTATTGCATACCGAGGATAAACACGAGTGAAAACAGACGAGATTATTTGTAATAAAATTTTGTTTCAGCTTGTAAACATTAATAAGGGATGAAGGAAATTTTATGTATCGCATGAAGATCCGCAGTCTACTAACGATAGACAAAGGAAATAATTTATGTTTCTCGCTGCCCGCCGTAGTCAATGAACGCGAATGACTTGTGCTCATAGTCACGTAGTTGTTCGTAGCTTGCCGAATCATCGGAAACGTTTTAGCGTCGACAACAATGATGCGTAGTTCTGTCACGTAAACCACTCGAGACGTTGTGCAGAATCGCGACGCCATTGTGCAATTGATCTTACACACATGCCACATATAGATTAGAACTTAATCGAATAATAACAGCGATTTATTTCCGGTACCATTTACATCGCAGACGCTGCGCATCATCAATTTTGTTAGTTCATCAATTCATTGATACACCGGCAACAAGGGAACTAAAGAAAAATATACAAAATATATTGCTGGAGATTCTTTCAAAAAACATGCATTATCTACTGAAAAATAAGAAAGTTTAATCGGGTGTTTATTTTACTCGATTCGATAAAATTCTCTGCTCGATTCGTGCTTTTAGGCATTGAATTTCGAAACAGTATTTTTCTGAATAAATTCAACCGATGTATGTTGAAATGACTTTTTTTTTAGTTCGTTCTTGTCGTTCTCTCGTCCACGTTCTTGTACGCGCGTTTAGTATTGTTTTTGCTTCATTCGGTACGTTGATTTTTTAAACATCCATTTTCCCGTTGCTTCGGTATCGCGGGGTCGACGAAGGGAGCATACTTTCTGGTTACGACTCTCCGCGATGTGTTTTCTTCAATGATTTATCTCGTCGATTCTGCGGAAATCGCGTCATTTGTTTGCAGAATGTCAGCGATATCGATAATTTTCTGGGGTGTTGTGGTCGCGCAACCGACGATATCGCGGCTGCTTTTCCTTTTCTCTTGAGACCACGGAAAGAAGGATCCAGCGAATATATATCTATTATGCGCTTCTGTGAATACGTTGTCTAATGAATGGGGGAAATGCCAGACGCGTAATTAACTGTGCGGAGCACTTCGTTCGACCCGCGCCTCCGCCGATATTTCTGTCGCTCTCGAACTCCTTTATCCCAGCTCGTGGCAGTGACGTGTCAGATACGTGTCAATTAGATCACTCATTAGCTATGCAGATAGAACGAGGAGAAAATTCTTATTAATTAATCGCGCTAATGGTGGACCTCGTGCACGCGTTACTTTCCGAAAGTAATTAGGCGTTCCTGCGTTTCGGTCTTGAGAAATAAACAACATAAACAGAAAGAATGATAAATATTATATTAGACACCAAACATTTCCTTTACCGACGAAATAACATCCCCAACTTTCGACTCGGTCGCAAACAATTACGCTTTTATAATTACAATACAATTTGTTGCATTGACTAAAATATTGATTGTACTCTGTCATCGTTCCCATCATTCGCGTTCGCTTGATTGGCACGTGGGTTATTTATTGCCACAAACAGAAAGTTTTGAATAATTCAATGGCGGTATTTGAATAACAATTTCCAGGCATTGGTGTAGAAAATGTTGAATATATTAAAATCGCATGATAACTGCGTCAGCGGTATCAGTGATAGAAAAATATGCGATGATTTATGTGAATGATGATGCTTTTTCGCGTACGCGGAAATTGGCCATGCTTCTGCGAGCGGAGGAACAACCATGAGTTACTAGTATACAAACTGTGAAGATCCCTATAGTTATCGAGGTTCAATCGCAAGTTAAACTTGAATAGTTTGACCTACTTGGCGAGCTGCCTGTGAAACGAATCCCTGTCATGCCAACTGTTCTATGCTAACGTCCACCCGATTCTATTCGTAGAAATTAGTCGTTTTTTTTCACGGAATTACTATGGCTGCCATTGGGGCAAATTCCTGTCACTGTTATGGTTTGCATATAACCCCTATGCCAAAACCCAGAACTGCCTACGACGTTCAATATAACATTGTGGTCGTTAAACGCCATAGTTTCACTGCATATTTTCATAATAAATTTATTTAAAAACGGAGAACGTTAATATTCAATTCAATTAAATGTATGACGTAGAATAGGCTCAAAACTGATGTTATTTGCAGAATGTTAGTCATGTAATGAAAACAGGTTCCACGTGTATTTTTTGTGCCAAACAGAAAAAATGGCTGGAATTGACATTACCATTGCTACAACTGTTACGATATTGTGATTTATCTTCTCCGGTGTGGGAACGAGGTAAAATAGAATGGAAGAAACTCTGTTTATCATTCCTGAATACTCAATATTAGTGTCACATTAGTGTCAACATTAGTGTCACTCAATATAAGTGTGTAAAGTATATAAATGACATATAAAATTAAAAGTGACTACTTTAAAATAAGTATTGAACGAACGTTTGTTCATCGAAAAAACCAATTCATAAGAATGTGGACTATAATTTATTTTCTTCGGAAAAATACTCGTTCATGGTCCCGCGGGTGTTAGGGTAGTCTTCAGAGCTTAGATTGTTAATAGAATTTTAATGAGCTGTAAGCGTATCAACAAAATTTTCTTGTTTACCATTTTGAATATTAGTTAACTCTGCACCGAACAGTTTCAATTATTGCTCTACTAACTACGGAAAAACATAAACGCTTCTAATGCCCAGTTTCCGGCAATTATTTTGTCATAATGGACATTTGTATAATTAATTGCAAAGGTTGTATGACAAACACTGATCTAGCTGGAGTCATGCGTGGTTCTTTTATATTATACTTTTAGTCTTTACTATTTATTCGTCAGACGTTTCAATACACCATGTCTGTTGGATGGAAGTAAGGTTAGGATTTAGTATGAACTTAACAATAACGACTATCGTGACTTATTTTTGTGTAAGGAGCGTCAATACGTTTGAATAACGTAAAGGTTCGAAACGAACTTTCTACCAGGGTTATCAAATGTATGTTACCTTGGAAATTTGCATTCTTAACAAATGCGGTTGTAGCCGGTATCATTTTTCAAACTACATGCATCTTCTTACAGTTTTTTGCTGCAGCTTTTTTTTTAGAACAGGAAACTGCCATTCGCTAATGTAGTTGCTGCAAACTGCAGAAAACATTACATCAGTTTTACGAGATTTATGTAGAGCAACAGGGAAACTCCATTCGGACAAAGAATTTTAGGGGATTGTTTAAAACAATCAAGATTTTACTTTTTCTATGTACGGGTACTATAGAAATAATAGTTGTAGGACACCGACAATGCGCCTGACTTGCTTGCATCGGTGTGTGCGAGTATGTGTGACTCGTGTTCCTTCCGAGACACTTATCTGTCATAAACATTGATACATTTGTTCAAATGAACCAAAACAAGCGAATAAGTAAATAAAACTTATATAAGTAAATAAAAGTAAATAAAATTTACTTTCTTACTTTGCCGGAATGTGACTCGATAAGACAGTATAACGTTTTAGGAACTCCCGAACTGAAGGCAGTAACAATTTTTAATGTTTATAAAATAGCCTCCCGACGACGTGAATCAATTGTTAATATAACACATTCTTTTCCAGCGGCCGGCGTGACTTTGCTCTTGATACACTCATTGTCGGAGACACAAAGACCACTTCATGACTTTTATTCCGTGAAAATGGTGCACTTGTAATTAATAGTATTTCTATCGCACTTATTCATCCATCATGGTTAACAAGGGACGTTCCTCAAGATGAGAACTGAAAACTAAATTGTTGAAAGTTACAGTACTCTACCGCCTGACTAAAAATGCAAAAAGTAAAAATAATTTCGTGAAATGTCATTTGAATCGCAAAAAATGGCACTTGTGTCAGTTATTAGAGTACTATACCCTCCAACCACTCATCTTTAAAAACTGGCTATGACTCGTTTCCTCCTCTATTAAACTTCTCTTATCAGTGCAATAAACTTTTCTATAGCATAAAACAATGTTTTGGTAAAGATAGCAGCAAAATCACTCGGCACAAAATACGTTATGACATCATGCTAACCTTGGCGGTAATATAATTTTTATTTTACACGCACACATTCGCATAATACTTCACACTTATCCACTTTTGTCGTAAAAGCATAAAATACCCATTACAGTAATTAACTGTTAGCAGGAGGTAGGGACGAACGCATGCAATTCATGAACTTCTGTTCAATTCGTCATGTTTTTTTAAGACATGAATGAACAACCGGTCTAATCATGTCGTCATTCTATGCAAATGACAAAATACACCCATAAATCCTAACAAGCACACCTCGGATCGCTTTTTATTAATTTTCTTTGGTTCTTATATGTTGACAGTTGGTTTAGTGCGCCTCCGCACACTCGATGCGATATCTTAGCATGCTAATTCATTCGATCGATCCGCAGGAGCTGCACTACTTCCGGTTACCGTTCGAGCTACCGAGGCAATTTTATTTCGAATAGACTATTCAGAATATGAATGCTGTTACGAAATCGCGTTTTTCAGCGTTGCATTTCTTGGCTAAATTAAGAACACATGAAACAGAAAATTGATCATAGCAGTACCGTAATTTCATCCCTTGTATGTTTAGCTTCGTGATTTGCAGATTTCTATGCAAAATAAAAATTGTCAAAATAGAAATTTATATTTTCTTTCAGGAATTTTAGTAAATTACATAATCTTTCTACTGTCCTATATTTCCGAGTTCACCGCATTGTACCACTCATTTACTAATCCGTTAGCTGTAAATAACATGTCCATGTTCTTACATTCTTCTAATGTCACAGGCTCTCGATGATTTATGTTCCACCCGAACGTGTCTGCCATAAATGCTTAAAATCCGCAACCTGTTCTTTACATCATCTTCACTTGGAAGCTGATCAGTAATTTGATTTCAAAAGAATTTGTTGTACGATTTTTAACATTTTCATCACTCATGTCGCTTTTTGTGAACAATAGGAAATAGAAGCGATGGATAATTATGCAATGATCTCGTGAGATCCGTGTAAACTGGTTGAGCACAAAACTGGATCTGATCTCGTTAAAGGATTTTTATTTGTTAGTAAATTTCTACGATGTGTTTCGTAATCTGTGGCACATTTCTAGAGAACGTGTACTATCGATTAAACAATAACGTTACAGTTACATATATAGTTTAAATTACTATTAAGGAATTGTTTATTAATATTCAGTTTGCTCCTTGAATTAACTCATATTTTGTACTACTGTTCAGTACTACTATTTTTATTAAACATAGCGATACAAAATATTTTAAACACTTATAATATTTAAACAGTCCTTGTCTGGATAGAAGCGTAGAGGACATTCTAAGGTCGTTACTATTTCCTTTTTTTTAAACGAGTTGCTTTTTTATCGCTGGATGATAGTCAGTTCTGAAGCGATTTCAGCAAGCTATCGTCAAAGGTCGTTGAAGGTCAAATATGGTACCAAAATAAACTCACATTAAAGGAGATACACATTGAGATGTGTATTAGACAGAAAGAATAATTGATACACAATTATTCATTTATATTAGCATTTTCAAGATGGTGTGCCTCGATATGTATTCGAATTTTCTATTTGCAGAACAGAGACAGAATACGTAACACTATGAAACTGTTACACTGTAATTGAGACAGAGAAAGTTGACTAGCCAAGATTGCTTCCTCAACTGTAAATTACGTTAAACACAACTATCGCTTTTACGACGTCTACTTTTACCCAATGCACATATTAACACGCGTTCAACATGCACATAAACAGTGTATATTTATTTGTCGTTCCTTCAAAATGCAAATGCAACGAACTGATAGTGAATTCGAAAATGATAAGGACAACCTTGATTATGACCTTGTCAAATAATTTATTACAGTGTTCCTGTACTCGAACATATTGCCCAAATAACTCCTTATAATCATTATTATTATCATTTGCAAATTATAAATATA
Source organism: Halictus ligatus (assembly GCA_028454255.1). Lineage (NCBI taxonomy): Eukaryota > Metazoa > Arthropoda > Insecta > Hymenoptera > Halictidae > Halictus > Halictus ligatus. Next base: position 3,076,838 of record CM052129.1, read on the forward strand.
TGTTCGGAGATTTAATAATTTCTTCAGAAACTTAATGTAATAAATTATTTATATTAAATTCGTGACAAGGTACAAAAATTTTAATAATTTTAGTATTTTAAGTATTATTTTAACAAATTAAAATCGTAATGGAAAGATTCTTCTTCTTCTATAAATGTAATTTTCATCGAACAAATGTTTTATTTGTTGCCTAGAGACACGCACGGATTTCACTTTGATATTTCTTCCTTCGTAACAAATTGAATCAGCCTTTACAATAGTAAAAATTGTAATCATATCTGCAATTTTGTGCGCGCTCAAATTTCTATCATTACGCAATTTTTATTACGGTTTACAATCTAATTTACTTAGGAAAGCATTCAGCTTTCGAATCATACTGAAACCTTAATCATACAGAGTGGTCAAGCGAAACAGTATTCCAGCTATCACTCTTTCCGAATAACCGACACACAGTGTTTTCATACAAGAATGTGTAATTTAGACTGCAACGATCTGCAATTATTTATGCATTATTGTTAATAAAAATTCAGTTTCTTAGCTTTTCGTTTCTTAGCTTTTATTCTCGACCTTAATATTAATGCGAGATGCTTTCCAGAAGTTTATTTTTCTTCCTTGCCAATTACTCCATGTAATATATATATAGTTCTACTTTATTATATCCACAATTCCGATTGAGAATTCTGCTTCTTTTTAACTATAACCTACGTTAATTATACAATTAAACCTTTGCACTCGGAGCTATTTCAACTCCAAAACGAAACAATTCTGCAGACCTACAATATTTTCGTTCTATATATTTTTTTCATGTTATACATACGAAAATGGTGCAAGACTGAAATGTTTAGTAATTTATTAAATGCAAATGAATTTAATATTGTAAAAAATATTTTGAATAATGATACAGCAATTTTCGATCGTTGATCGATGATCGTTTCGATTTACGTTGAAATAAAATTGATTTAAAAATACAATATTACATGTCTAAAGTAAAATTGAAAATGGGAATTTAACGATTAGCTTTGCACCTAACAGAGATATACAATAAACCCGTAGATCAGGGCACAATTGGGGCCCCTCAAACGTTTGCTTCCCCCACCAACCTCTCTTCCGTGCATTCGCTGGTGACCTTCGTCGCGTTCGCTGGTGCCTCGCGTTTTTGTTTCCCCATGGTAATGGCGCTTGCTGGAAGGGGAAAGTGGCCGCTATGGTGGGGACGGTTATGTCTCGATGGTGGGAAACATGCCCGGCACTGCTGTAGACTGTAACAGGTATTTATATTAATTCTCATCCTAAAACCGGACATTTTCCTTCTTACAGAATAATTACTAAAATTTGCCACCTTTCATTTTTGCAAGAAATTAAATTTCACGCACTGTAGTAAGTTTCGAGAAAATCTGAGAAAATCCAAATAGTCCTTATGGACATTCTAAATCGAGATTATCGCAACGATTTCAACAAATAATTTGTTGAAATATTTTATATTGCAAACAGTATGACGCAGAATACGTGAATTTTAGACCCCCCTTTGCGATTTAAGAGAAATTTGGAAACCATTATCGAAATGTTGAAAATTCTTGAAAATTTCGGTCGTGCTATAGTTACGTGTTGCGTGCCATGGTGTAGGCATCTCGTATTCGTGGCTTCCCGAGAAATTCGCGAAATGGTCGTCCGGTAAAATGCGCGGAAGTGAACAAAACAATCGGCGGTTTACATAAAACAATGGCGGCGCGGGTGGTGGTAAGTTTTTTCGCGTATCAGAGCCGCGATTTACTTCAGCAACCTGTTTCGCCCCCACCAAGGGCGAGATTTACATAGACGGCACAGGTGGCTTTTCCGTCCGCGTGTGATTTCAACGTGAATTGTAGTTTCGCGGCGGTCATGTGCGTCGGGTGAAGTATAATCTGCGCTCGTTTTGTCGTCATTTTACGGTGCACGTTGCATTTTAACCACCGCGCAAACTGCCTCGGCTATTGTTCCCGTTTATCGCACCGTTTTCGGTTAGCGTTCGTCTTCCTCTTTTTTTTTTGTTGTTTGTTTTCTCTCTTTCCTTTTCGTTTTCGTTCGCATTCTCCTGTTGTGCTCGTTCTCTCGTGGGACCCGTTTTCGACCGGATTGTGGACACCAAGGCAACTCCGAGGATATTTAATGAATTCGTTAGTCAACGGAACAGGCAAGTTTTTTGTGCGGTGAAATGGATTACTATGGTGTGGCCGGCTCGGAATTGAGTCGCGTCTTTGAAGGTGCCCCCGTCCTTAAACCGGCGAAACGTAGTTTTCTCCATTTTGAATCGCTGGTTCCAAGGGTGACTTTTTCTTGGCGTTAGGTTGGTGCAAAAATAATTTTAACCTGATCTCATCTTGGTGTGTATAGCACACCAACGATAAGCGCTATTTCGTCCCTCGATTTGTGCTCTGTCCTGTGCCGTAACTGTCCATCATTGGGCCATCTTTTCTGTAAAAGTGAAAATGGAGAAAAAGTCTTATGATGCGCGAAACTGTTTGCGAAAAAAAATTTATTAAAATTTATTCACATTTTGCGTAATTTTCAATATAATAAATGCTTGGACAAGGAAATTTATTTTACTATTCTCGCTGAATGAATTTTTATAGTTTCAAGAATTGTAAAATATAAAACCGATTATTTTGACCGCGGTAGGATTAGTGTTAATGAGCGACAGAGATAAAAGGCTCGCGTCTTTCTGCCATTGACAATTACGATTCAAGGGCTACTATCTCGAGAAGTTGCGAAAGAATTAAAAATTGATCGCACAACAGTCGTTAAACATTTAGCAGAAATTGGCAGATACAGTAAAATTTGTTTCCTCTGTCAACTTAAACTTTAAAATTCAAGAACTACATCCGCCATAATTTTTGCACCAACCCAGTGGAAGTAAGGCAACAAAATGCAGCGTACAGATTGTTTATAAAGTACAATTCCATAGTAATGTATGCAACTGTACTGTGAAATATCGTTTTCGTAACGTAGTACAATTGACAGAAAAATTCCCAGTGAAAAAATTAGTGAAACGTGCATAATCAAACTAGTGGAGAAGGTGAGCAATTAACACATTATCTATCAGAAGTTTATTGACAGGCGTCTGAATATTGTTTCACATAAAAAGACAGCTTAAAAATTACCTCTAAAATAATAATCTCGGAGGAGGTCACTGCGTTAAAAATTGCGCTCACTATTGAAAAATTCACAAAAATATCCCTAGTTGTGGATTTTAACATAATTAGACAACTGGTGGTAAATAATGTGTTAAAGGTCGCATTAACCGAATGTCAGTCTAAAAAATTATATACAATTTCAATTGTATTAATCATAGTACATTGTAGAGGTCACAGGGTTGAAACATTTATTTTCAATTTTATTGGGAAAAGTGTGAATTACCGAACAATTTGTCTTGTCGTTTTTTAACATTTTGTAAATTCAGAAATAATAATAACACACGAAAGAAACGTACGATAATTGTAATAATATAATTATACTAGACAGCAAGTGTCCAGATTGTGCACGCGATACGAGGTTTTTTGCGAAGCCTGCGTCGTGACTCTGAAAAACGATTTCACAATAATTATCAGTTTCGGTAAGTTGTAAAACCGCTGTAAAACTTCACATTGGTTGTATGGAAAGTCAAAGCGCATCGGATTTCGAGTTCGAAAATTCAAACTGTATGCAGGTTGTCGCCACTAAAGATAACTTGGCGTGGAATTAACAGTCGAATATTATTTTTTTCCTGGCGATTTCCTCGCCGCAGCGAAATTGGAAAAAACCGAAAAATCACGTACTGCGCGCGACTCGAATTCTTTCGACCATCACGTACAATAATGCACTTCTTTTCTCGACACGGTTTGTGCTGCGCGATGCACTTTCTTAGGTTGCTTGTAAGCAAACGCGACCGAGCGATGCCGTAAACAATGAGATTTTGGATGTTGAAACGAGACCTCGATTATGTCAACCGGTTAGGTCGCACGATGCTCGAATAATCCAATTTCTTCGCACTTACTGACAATTTTCTAATAGGCTAGGGGGCCCAATTACTGTGCGGGTATAAATCGCTGCGCCTACATTAATTCACGAAAGCATAATGAGTATCAAAAAAGAGATATTAACCCTTTGCACTCGAAGCTATTTTAACTCCAAAATGAAACATTTTTTCCGACCTAGAATATTTCCCTTCTATATATTTACTTTCATGTTGTACATACGAAAATGGTACAATTTACTCGTGGAATACTGAAATGTTTAGTAATTTATTAAATAGAAATAAATTTAATAATGTACAAAATATTTTGAATAATGATACAGCAATTTTTAGTGACGCCTTACAAATGCTTCGAATGCTAAGGGTTAACACTATACTTACCACGGCAAAAGTGGCCGGTTTTATATTTTACAATTATTGAAACTATAAAAATTCATTTATGACAATTACGGACAATCTCAATAAATTTTGGGGTTGCCAATTTTACACGGCAACATTTATCAGGCACCGTTGATGCTTGGTAGGTTTAGTATTAAATTTTTGGCCTATTTGGAATATTTGGCCATTTGTCTGCATTGTGGCGGGGGGAGGGGCGCCGGGGCCCAGTCACGTGACGCGTCTCGCCGCTGTGGTGTCACGTGACCAATCCGGTACTGGCCGGGAGGGAGATCTTCTTCCCAATTCAAGTCAACACCACTGATCTGGCGACACCGGTTATGGGCTGGCCACTTGATCATAGAAAAATTTCGATTCCAAACCAATTTTTGACTATTTTCGCTGTGTGTGTTTCGGTCCCCGTCTTGCTGGACGGCCACTTCATCCTCATTCTATTCGATGGAATTGACAGCTGCCGGTAAATTATTTTGTAAGATGTCTAAATATCTTTCTGCGGAAAATAGCCCCAACGCATTATAGATCCTCCTTCCGCCATTACCGCTTCCTGTGACGATGGTCGGAAATTATAGTTGGATCTTATCTTCACGCGATAGTTTATAAATGCATTTAATCAATATTACTAACATCACGAGACCCGTCAGAATCACGGATTCTAATATTTTTAATTCACGAATATTCAGATTGCAAACATGGATCCTTGAGGCATTATTTAACAAATTGATTTCTCTAGGTACATATTATTTTAAAAAATGGCCACAGATTTTGATAGATTTATTCATGTCCTAGTTTATTTATTCATGTTCTAGTGCTCCGTAAACCTAGTGTTGATATAACTTCAAAATTCTAACCAATTATCTGTGCAAGACATATACGTTTAACGACACTCGCCTTTTTGTCCACAATGACGTTACACGAAGTTTTTTCCAGGCTCACTGTCTAAACAGTCTAAGTAGTCCCGGTAGCATAATTGAAGCCACTACCGATTACTCGGTAATATATAGTCACTCGAAGCCTGATAAACAGCCAGGAGAGCGACAGTGGCGGCAGGATTGTCGGTTTATTAATATTTATTTCCTTCGATCCTTGAACACGCCGTTGTTCCGTACTGGATTATGTAAATTTCCCTTGCTATCGGTTGCATATATGTAATTTATTACCTACGAATAATATCATTCCAATGGAACATCGTTGCATAGGTCCGCGTGTCAATGAAGATGAGTTACATTATCGATCATGTTTAACACTCACGTTAATCTTCATTTCAAATTTATTTTCTTAAGCGGACATCACGTTATACATGTACGCTTAATAGTTCGTAGAACAGCCAATATTTAAAACTATTTACACTATGAAATATCATTTGAAATATTATTTTTATTATATAGAAATCGGTATAGCGAAACTGTACTATAGCGCCACACTATACTATACTGCCTGGCTGTACTATACTATACTGCCTGGCTGTAGTATTCTATACTATAGCGGCACACTGTGCTATACCGCCTGGCTATAATATACTATACTATAGCTTTCATAATCCATCAAGTATATTCTTTTTTATTGACAAATGTATTTTTCCACTTTCAAACGAAAGTGCGAACCAAATACAGATGAAATTCTTCCGCGAAGAAAGTCATTAAGTCGGAGTTGTTGTAACTTCATTGAATGAATTGACACTTTCACTTTTCATCGTGATTTTACGATAATCCACTGGTATAACTGGTAATGGAACATGTGACAAGTATATCTATGAGATATAAGTACTTTCATCTTTACGTTGATTAAATCCTATTATAAGAGTTTCAATAACATATTAAATTCATCCGTTGATTTTTCGAACTTCATTCATTGTGTACGATTGCTAACGATAATATTCGCTAATATTGGCAAACGTGGTTTAACCGAAACATTGAAATCCATTTAGGCACCCTACATCGAAGTTACGCGTACAGATAAGCCATAACAATCAAGCATACGCCACAAATGTAAACACCTGCTCCGAATTCTGTCGCATAGTCGCTCGTCGGTCAAGCTTCGTTCACCACCGTTTCATCATTCGAATTAATAAGCAGTTGAAATCGTTACCTCGATACGCGATTGTTTAAAATGCAACCGTAAACGACCTTAAACTAATTGAAACGTCGCTTATATACTATCAGTCCCATTGTTAACGTCCTGAACCGAAAATCAGGATATATTTATTCTTAACATAACGAGATAATAGAATAATACAATAATTAGTAAGAATCTTAGGGAAGATTGTTACTGAATTTTTCATTTACAATTTTCCTCCTTTGGCCACTCAACGTTTCGTTTTGCAGGCAAGTTTATACCAATAGGGACCGATAGTAGAAAAGATACTAACGAATATAAATTTTAAAGTGATAAATCATATGATTGTTGATATATTTTACTAATAAATAAGTTGCAAGCGTTCGAAGCAACTGTGGGTTACATTCAACAACATTTAATCATTTGTGTGACACGATTCAAGAAATTGTCAGTGAAACGTGTGTGTTTATAAAAATCTGATTTTATAAATAAGATTTTCCGAGTTTCTTATTCAGTGTGCGCAATTCAAAATTTTCTCAAAAACCGATTCAGACTGATTTCTGCTGGACAGTCAAATATTGACAAACACACAAATGCTGACAAAGTTTAAAAATTTAGTTTGAAGCGTACTTTTACGTCAGACGAACGAAATAATAAACGATAGAATTAAAAATATCTATTATTGTGTGTCGCAAGTGTATAAAGATAATAAAACTGGAAAGTTGAACTAGACAGTATTTTTAGAAAATACACGTCGAAAATAAAGGTTGCGCCAGTTTTCTAATAATAGCTTAATTTCGAACAATCTTAATTACCTTTTTCGTGTATAGTGTGTGGATAATGTTTCAACGAATCGCCGACATAATTTCGATGATGAGCTACAGTCGCTTACGGTGTACGTTACTTTGAAGTTCTTCTATCTTATTTAATGTTGACGTAATATTATTGTTTATCGATACATCATTCATATATATATTTATACCTTATTTATACATACATATGCGTATGTATCTCTTTTCGTACCTTGAAGAGGTCAAGGTCTACTAAAATTGAGATTCACTATCGAAAGTATTAAATTATTTATTTTCACGATCTTCTTCAATTACAGGTAAAGACGTAACGTCTGAAGATCCTGGTCCTGCAAATTTCGAACGGGCAATAATAAACTCTGGTAAGTTTACGCGATTGTCCAACAATTTTAAGTTTACCAAAATGTTTTCTCAGACACCATTTTATAGAGTTTAATCTATTAAAATAATTGACTAGAACTCTTACTTTGAAGAACTTGATTATATCTGCTCTAATTAATAATTCCAGCGGTGGAACAAATTTTTTAAATTTCACGGTTTATATTTTAAATATATTCCGTTAAAAAGATCACTTTTTGGATCACTACAATTGTCTACTAAGAAAAATCTTCCATATCAGAATAAAGTATCTGTGAGCAGTTCTAATTGGATTTTTGTTAATTTCCCTCAGGTTATGGAAAATTCAACTACTTGTTGCTACTGGCCCTGTTGCCCGCGAGTTTTTCCAGCATCTTTTCGTCATCGGCGATATCATACGTGCTACCATCAGCACAATGCGACCTGGGCCTCACTATGTTCGACAAGGGTCTCCTCAACTCGATGACATTCGCAGGTGATATTCATTTATTGGCAATCGAGCCTCTGTCGGTACGCCTCGAATTTAATTAGAACACCCTGTATAGCATGGGGTCATTAGAGAGTGTATTTGTAAGAATATAAACGTGGTGAATAGAGCCCAGTTTTTGCAATTTTTCACAAAACAACGATTTCAAGAATAAATGGGTAAAGGAATTCGTAGACTTCATTTTTAAATAAACCTTCATTCTAAATTCTTGTGATTGATCTGCTGTGATAGAAAAATTTATTGCCTTGGACGTTACGAAAATGAGTCTATAACCGTTAACATAATGATTTTTCATTATTAAGGGAAAGAGACAAATGGATTAAAATGTAATAAATAGCAGTAATTTTGGGAACATAAATATTCGTAATTTTGTGTTGTAATAGTATTTTCACTTCGCGATTATCATAAATTAAAGCGGGAACTGTTGCACCTTGTAACTGTAGCGACGAATACATTTGCATAAATAATGCCGATATGTATCCAAAGCGTAGCAAATTGTGATGATAAAAAATTCCATAATTCACGTTCACGAACGTAACCGATACTAATTGACTGGGACATTTTCAATCTTGAAAGAGAAAATCATTTTTTCCCTCCAAGTGTTTGCCATTGCATAATGATTGATTAATTCAACAGTTACTGACGACACGATTGATTTCAGGAATGATCAGCACCTCGTTTTTCTGGGGATTCATGACCGACACTTATGGTCGTAAGAAGATCATGTTTTACGGTTATATGGTCACTGGAGTCTTGAGTCTGGCATCATGTTTTTCGCACAAATCGTGGCTTTTAATATTTTTCAAATTTCTCGACGGCGTGACGTAAGTTGACACGATAGTTCGTTGGGCGGAGAGAATGTTAATAGCACGTTAGAACGATTCGATACTTTGCTCATCGACAGGTGTACAAAATAGCTATGATATTAATTGATGTTTTTATGTAAACATAAGAACCTACATTTATATTATATCGATGTAGAATCGCTTTTGAAAATATATTGGCTTTTTGAGGGTTAACCCTTGTTCATATTTTGTATACACAAAAATTTGTTCTTTTTTCTTGCTGTTATTGTAATCTGAAATTTGTAAATTATTGATGAGAACTTATCTTGAAAAAATGTGGGCTGTTGAATGTGGGTTGTTATCAAAGAGACAAAATGCGCCAAGAAACGTAATTAACATTCGTTGTTTTAAGGTCAATAACCTTTGGTGACACATTATTAATAGTAATAAAATTACTGTACAAAAATAGATTTCTTACGTTTCTTGAACATACAAAATTGATGTTCTATGTACAATATATTTTGATTGAATATTGAAAATTTTCAGCATATCCGGCCCGTATGCTGCCCTAATGTCATACATAGCGGAAGTGCACAACGAGACGCATCGATCTCGAACGTACATGTGGCTAGGTGTGTTTTTCTCACTTGGTAACATTTCTTTGCCTTGTAAGTGATATTTTATATTTTATTTATAATCCGTGACGTGCGTTTTATTTTCAACGAAAATCACAAGTAAAATCTAAGAATAATATCAACATTTCGAAGCCGAATCAAGCGAATATTATTTTTACAATTTTCCTTCTGAATATATCATTGATTCAATTTCTCGGTTCGGTTATGTTACAATTCGACGTGGATATTTCGAAGTATTGCAAAAGTATGCAATTGATTCCGGCAGGTATCGCGTGGCTGATCATACCTCAGAAATGGAACATGAATCTGCTCGGAAAAATGGTAGAGATCAGTTCCTGGAGAGTGTTCTTGGCAATTTGTTCGTTGCCGGAATTCCTCGCATGTATAGCGATGTTCGCATTTCCCGAAAGTCCGCGTTTCCTTCTTTTGAAAGGACGCAGGGAGGAGGCCCTCGACGTTTTCAAGAAAATATACGCGGTCAACACCGGCAAAGATCCAGACACTTATCCGGTAGGAAATACTCCACAAACATAGAACAAACTTACTATATTTCAAACCGAATCGACTACAGTAACTCCGTAACTGTCGCAATATTGTTTCGACCACTGAGCCACAGTTCCTCTTTCGTATCCTTCTCTACGTTCAGCGGACGATAAGACAGTTACGAAAATTAGTGATCGCTTGTTATTCGTTTAACAATAATCTTCGTTTACAGATAAAGGATCTCGAAGAGGAGTTCGACTCTGCTGAAGCGACCACCGATAGCATAAAGGACAAACTACGTTCGTGCTTGCACCAGATTAAGCCTCTTTTCGTGCCACCAAATATTTACAAACTCATTGCCATAGGTCTGATTCAGCTCGGTGCCACAATTGGGTTAGAATGAATACAATCTTCCTACCGAAATAGTGATCTCACTGACTTTGATAATGCAAACAATATAACAAACAATTCTGAATTTCTAGATCGAACTCGATCAGACTGTGGATGCCTCAATTGTTTTCGATGATGGAACATTTCAAGAATAATCACGCGAAACTCAATTACACCAACTCACAACCACGATTTTGTTACATGCTGGGACAGCAGCCTGCGAATAGTAATTCCTCGACGAGTTTCGCAAACGAGACGTTAGAGGCTGCGTCAGTAGTGTGCATACCGGTATTATACTTCAAATTGTAATATTCTTCTTCATTTTCGTTGGTTAACAATTTTGGGATAACTCATATTTCCATTCTGATCGCAATTGGAAAAATAATGAAAGGTTGACTTGTACGATCAACAACATACAGTGTTTACAGTATTTAGTTAGCGTCTCCTGAACGATATATGTCCGTGGCTAGCCCCCTGATTTGGTCATATATCGAGTAAACACTTCAAATTAAGAGTTAGAGAATTTTTTGGTGAGAAATATAGTTGACAGACAAATGTAATTGTGAAGAAGGAGAAGTTAGCTCACTGCAACCAACTCTTTCGTATTCACAGCCAAAAAGGAAATACGACTTATCCCGATTTCTGCAATTACCTTCTGCATCTCTTATTAAAATCTCTGCAGGAAATTCACATAAGTGCAGGTTGAAGTCAAACCTTTCGAGACTCCACAGTGAAAAGAGCGATTTCACATTTGCGAGCCCTTATTTGTATCTGATTTCAGGCAGTCTTGAACGCGAGAGTCTTCATTAATTCCATCGTAATCGCTACAACCGGAGTTGTAGGGTATACTTTGGCCGGCTCGTTGATTACGGTTGTAGGGAAAAAGAAGCTCATAGGTAAACTTACGAAATCATAGCACGCTTTGTTGGAAAAAAAAAAGAATTAACGCAAACAGAATTGCAGTTTATCTTGTACACGTGCCTAGTATACTAATTTCAATATTATCTTCGTATCGAACGCGACGCCTGTATATTTCTATATGTGTAACGATATTAATAGTAATTAACAACTTTTTAGCCACCTGTTTCATGGTAGCCGCAGCTTGTTGCGCTTCCTTGTATTGGGCACAGAGTACCGACAGTATTCTTGGATTATGTTCAGTTTTCGTGGCCATGTCGAGTATAGGCGGTGCTTGCGTACTCAACATTATCGTCGACAACTTTCCAACCTGTTTAAGGTATAATAATCTGATTAATAAAAAAAAAAACGAATTAGTTTTCTTCACTTTAATGCGCGATTTTCTTTCAGAACTATGGCTGTCAGTTTGACTATGATGGTTGGCAGGTTGGGAGCTGTTATCGGCAATCTACTGTTTCCAGTTTTGTTCAAACTGTCCTGCATAGGTCCCTTCGTTCTCATTGGCTCGGCTTCTCTAGGTAAAGTATCATGTTGTATAGTCTCGTTAACATAATCTACTTCTTTGTTTGTTAATTGTTGTAAAGTTTGAAGGAGGAAAACGTGTAACATTTTTCTGAGAAATTCCTGTAGCATCTCCGTAACTGTCGCACAACTTCATACAAGAAAATAAAGAATTAGAAAAGTTGCAATCTTTTGCTTCGCTTGCATCAGTGCAAATTTAGATAAAGATAAAGATGAAGATAAAGATAAAATTTTGACAGTTGCCGTGGAGACCATTTCGACAGTTACGGAGGTTATACTGTATTATGTCAACACTGTCGTATTATATGTACAAGGTCTTCAAATGGACATTTTTCTTCGGTTTTGCAGTATCGGCCTTACTGGTGAGTCTCTTGCCCAGAAAGTACTCGGAAACGGATAAATCGAAGAACGTCATTTGATGACGATATCTTTCGGACGTTACCTTCAATCAACCCGGTTGAAGACTTAGGATTGAGCTACTTGTAACAAAGTATACCACACATGTAAATACATAACTTCCCTGTCTGTTCATCAACGTGTAATTCAGGTGCATGATTTCCCATCATGTAAATATGTAAATACGGTACAGTTACACTCATATAGCGTAAGATCTCCACACGTTTTATATGTATTCGTAGAATTATGCAATAAGTGAACAGTGAAACGACTGCGCGTCGTGAGTGAGATATTATTTTAAATAAATCTCGTGACTGCATCGCATGGAATAATTTTAGGGCAATCATATTGTCCTATGTTGTTTCTAATCATTTGGTCGACGAGTGAATTGCCGGGTAATAGATTAAGTAGCAAATGATGAAATGAAAAGAATGCAACAGTTTTGTTGTACAATAAATCTGTTTTATTGTTTTGAAAGATGTCCTCTTTCCATTCCTGTTCTTTAACATTTACCGACAGCTTCCTGTAGGTCGGTAACTGTGGTTTCGCTCATGGTAAAAGCACAAATGAGGTATACCTGGCTGGTCTACTACTATACCTCGTTCGTGCTTGTACAGAGAAGACTCGTCGCGTGACAGTGGCGCCTTTTGCGGTTAATTGCGGAAACTTGTTACCAACTGGTTCTCGAGTCTACCGCTAGGTGACGCTGAATTTAAATTACTGGACGTTACCATGAGCGATAACATGGTTACCGACGCGAAATCCACATTACTTGTAAACATTTATATTGTACGTTAACACCATCATTTTATGTACGAATCAACAATGAATAAACAAAGACAACGCGATGAAAAGACGTATACGGGTATATAATTATTGAACTCTGAATTTTTCCCGAACGGTCGACTTGTTGTTGAGCTATACTACTGAATTTCGAAATTTTTTCGAATCTTCGTGCCACCTCATTTACTATCACCTAATAGGAAATTTAAATTTTGAAGAATTTCGGAAAATTTTTACATTCTGTCTTGTTATTCGATATTCTCCTAACACAAGATGCTCGAAAAAACTTAAAAAGGAAGTCGTGCGAATTAGTGTAGGGTAAAGCTTATACTATAACTTCACACACTACAAGGAAGTTGTACAATAGACCCAAAAGGAAATCAAAACGAAGTCCAGGATTCTGAATGAAGGTATACAGAATTTGTTAAGGAATAACATTTTATTTAGTTTACTCTATTCTTGCATACAATGTAAATTATATATACAACTGCGCGTCATTATAAAACGAAGCGGAATATACATGCCACAATAGCAAAATACAATAACTTTTATTTGATTTAACTCGAAACAATGCACGCAGATTACCAACAGTTACTTAATTATTTATATCATCTATAATTCGAGAAAACAATTGACAATATCACGATATTATAGCAACCAAGATTCATCATTAAACTCTTGCGTATATTAATTTCACGTGATTTTTATTATCTAATGGTAAATCTAAAAGACAACAGAAACCCTAATTACTTATTCGTTATTAAGGTCCAGGTCCGACTGATGAAGCCGCCGATGCGATGTCAACTGCAATTAAATAACACGCGCGTTAATTTTTTATTTTTTCAATCGATCGCCTCCTGCTCAGTTCTAACACGATTTCCGCCCAACCTGTATAACTAATTAATATAAAATTCCGTTTTGCTTTTACAGTACAGAAGATCTGTATAAATTTTTCATTGCGACCACTGGTAAAACATTTTATAACGGGTTGAGCGTTCGGTTCATTTGAACATCAATATCATTAAACAATAGGACGAAAATGAAATTTCTATTGATTCGACGTACAGATATTTTGATAAAATTTGTTATAATTGGTCTCCAAGCGAGACCATTGTCTCGTCATACAAAGCGGAATGAATTTTACACTCGAGTCTGTAAGTTAAAATTTAGAACGAATATTAATTGATTTTTCTTCTTTGCTGGAGATAAGTATAATATGATGTACCCACCCAATTTCCGAAGATGAACGACAACGTGTAAGGGTTGATCTTCGTGGAGTCTGGGCGACGTGTCTCAGGAAATAGCAATTTTCCTTGTTCGTCGAACTTTTGCATAGGTATGGCGAAGTCATTATTTAAACGCACCGATTCTAATTCCTGATTCCTATCGCTGGTGGTTGCCTCGTTGTCCGGAAACGCATTGTCTCGTATATGTGGATCGAACCTCTTGCCATGGCCGCCGAAACAGGAGTGGCCAAACGCGGAACAACCACCTGGAAAAAATATTGAACACAATAATTACACCTAATTCGAACATTTCAATATCGGTGATCCGAAATTCTCTGGATGTATTTACTGATTTGTATTTCATCGACTCATTTTTGTGTGAAATCTGCTTTTCTTTAGAAGTTACAAGGTTCACCCAATAAGGTCTAGTTAAAAATCGTAATTTGTTTTTCACTCTGGAATACATTTTTTAAATATTTACTTTAAAGGAAAAATTTGCAATCTGTGTCTACGCTTGCAACTAGAAATTCTTCGAACTACTGCTCACGCCAATAAATTATGCTCTATCTATTCCTTATCGGTGATATTATATTAGACCGACTGCGTTTCAATATTATGGTTCATACACCCAAACTGCAATAACTTCTACAGAATTTATCTCCTTTTATGGGGGTAGTAAAGTAATAAATTCTATTAACTGCCATTACGATTTCAAGCCGCCATCTTAAAAAAAAGTATTACAGTTTCTCTCGAAATGGGTACAATTATTAATCAGCACCAATTTTATTTCGTGTTCAAAACTTCTTGAACTTTTGAAAAACTCTTGAAATCTTTTCGCAGTGAAAAAAGCACGTGATTTATGATATCGTTTCACCCTTTGAGACATTTATGTTTCGAAAGCCCATCCACGTTTTATCGAAAACGCGCTGTATCGCTTAAAAAATGTCACTTGAGCAAAGTATGCTTAATATGAAAAACATTTTCGTTAAAGAGACAATTCCATTACTGTTTGCACAATTTTGCGGAAAAATTAATTACGGTTACATCATAAAAATTTATGAATTCTGAATACGAAAAGTATTTATTTAAAACAGCAAATTAGATGAAACAATTCACTATTCCAAATTATTCTATTATTAAAAAGGCAATTGGAAAAAAGGACCCCGTAACAAAATAACATTGAAAAGACAAATTCGAGTTTCTTAAATTCAATTTGTTCTCTCGTAACTCCGTTGGAGGTGCTGAAGAGCTTAATTATGGAATGCAAAGAGCTTCCGAAGCGTTAACAATATTTTTTCACACAGTGTTCCATATTCGTGCGGTTAGCTTTCATGCATTCGTACCAGCCAAGCGACGCGAGAAGAGCGCGGATCATTTTTATGCGTCATCTACGTTGTATCTGGACGACACCCTCTGTATGCAGGGAAACTCGAGTGACGAGAAGATTCGCCCGGCAATCGGGCTTCCTCAGAGAGCTTCCGAAGCTTTTAAAACGCACGAACAGCCGCGCTCGACCATCGACGGAAAGAAGCTCGAAACGAACGATCGATTAAGCCCGGCTTCGTTTGCGATAATAATTGAGTGAATAAATTCACGCGCGACGGACCCGCTCCTTTCTCGCCGTTTTTATTTTGCCACGGGTCACGTGCAACGAATCACGTTTCCGCCCTCGGCACTTTTTACTTTAATTTTCAGTTTATCCGCTCGCTCGAAGCGCCTAAGCCAATGGCTGATTCATTATTCCGTCGTGGACGGTCGGCTCGCTTCGTGTTACGCGTTAACAATTATACTTCACGTCCATTCTTATGGAAAATTCTCCTTCCATAATGTAATAATACATTAGCCGTTCTTATTTTCCATATCCTTGACTTTTCCCCGACAAAACGATATTTTATTCTCGCCGCTCACTTAAACCCCGGTTCTACTCTCATTTTGTAATTTTATGCAACAAAAAAATATATGAGCGTAAACCTTAAATGTTGCTTAATGTTCCCCAAAAGAATCTTTTCTTTTTTCCTACAGTATACGCGAGAAAAAATGTTACGTTCACTCCATTAGGCTCACACGTCTGCACAGCCCCTTAACCTTTTGACAAAATGAATTTTTAGGCTTCTTTGTGACTGTAGTCATCGAAATAAGTTTCTTTTTTAGATCAGATCGGCAACGTGCAAGGAAGAAAATATTGTAGGGGTACCCATCAAATATCGCGCGCATCTCTGGCGCATATATCGAGGCATTACTGCATACTATAAATACGGCGTTATTGCAACGACCATAATGGCCGCCTCCTCCGGGCAACCGAACGCTGAAAAGACGGGGGCGGGGGACGAGTGCTGTCGACAAAGCCTTTTCAAGTCCTACGCAAACAGCCCCGCAAACACCCATCCACCGATGTAATTTCCCCGTGCGACAAGCTTTCGACGATC
>CM052129.1:3093590-3130911 GCA_028454255.1 Halictus ligatus
TTTTTTCTGGTATTTTTTAGATATTTGTTTATCTAGATCAACACCTTTTCCAGGTTGTACCATCAGCCGAGGGACACCCCGTGCATACCACAAATGGCAGAAAGATTCACGCATCGCAGTTATGACAACAAGTCTACGAGCTGTCAAACGCATCCGATGTAAATTCAATTTAAAAAACGGACACCCTAGTATAAATATGTCACTTCATCCATGCGCGCCCCTTGCTGAAACATTTTAAATTTGAAAATGTACAAATCGTGACTGACAGAAGAATTTGTCTCACTTTCATTTTCTTCTGAATAAAAGTGAGGTTCGAGGGAAACTTGGTACGCAATCCTACGCATTTTTGCATTGGAAAATTTAATGAAAATAAGTATTGTACACCGTGATCCAACGGGGTAATACAAATAGTACAATTTTAACGTATCAGTCCAAATAATTAAAGTCCTAATAACGTTCGATTCATGCGTGGAACGACGAAATATTAAAAAAAATTTTTAAAGTTGCCATCATTTTTATTTTATACCACTGCACTCTTCTGACAGGAAATATTCGATTACAATCGTAAAGGTTACTGTTGAAAGAATTATTGGGCGTGCGTTAAAAAAGAATATTAGTATAATACACACGTTAGAAAAACATGATCGAAAAGTGAACAATGTTTTCAAGAAATATTAACCAAACGACGTGGTATTACCAAATATAAAAAAATGAACTGTTGACTGTAAAAATGACACGAGTTTAATACCGTTAAAAATCCACTGTTCTCATGTAAAAATTACAAAAGAATTTGCAACACGACAGAGCATGGGAACATCTTCTGGTATTGTAGTTTCCTCAACGCTTGATGATGATTGAACCCTTCTTCAAATCAGTCTCAAATTGTCCTATTCTGTATCTCATGCAGAGAGAGAGAGAGAGAGAGAGAGAGAGTGAGAGAGAGAGAGAGAGAGAGAGATACACACTTTTTTTATTAATATTTTCTGCATATATGACGAGCTCTATTCTTGTCTTTTCCTTCATAGTTAACGAGAATATTTTCCACGCCAAATACTATACACGAACACGTATAAAATAATAACACTTATAAAATAATGGTAAAAGAAAATATTAAAAGAAAAGGAAAAAATTCCTGTTTGTCTCAACCAATATACTTAGAAAATTTTTATTTTTCAGAAAGATCAGTAATCACAGACACTTGATTCGTTCAATGCAGCAACTTTTCTCAGGAGTACGTAAACAAATCTGGAACCCACCATTTTAACGAGTCTCGCGGTTCTAGTGTTAAAAAAAAAGAGAAATGTTTATCTGGCTCTTGCCTCTTCTAATTCACTTGGAAAACTGTTTATAATGCCTGGTTACAATTACATTGTTTAACATCTATCTGTCATGCTGACATAACTAATGTCAATATATTAATACAAAAATTATTTATATTATACTAAATACGTATTAATTTTCTTTAAACCGGAACAAAATTCCATTTGGAAAACATGGACACACGATGTATATAAGATTCCTTGTTCCTCCGATTAATTATTAACACTAGATTTACGGAAAACGTCAAAATGGCGGATTCTAATATTTCTAAATTGCGAGTATTAAGATTTTAAAAACGCATCCACGAGTAATTATTTAACAAATTGATTTCTTTGGGCATATATGTATTTGATATAATGTATTTGATAGATACATTCGAGTTATTTTTACAAAGTAATATAAAATAGTCGTTTTCAGTGCTCCGTAAACCTAGTGTTAAACAAGATAAAAATGTTCTACTCGAATTGCAGTAGACAGTATCAAAATAGAAATCAATTTTGTTTTTCTCAGCGTGTTCGAAATTACCGAAAATTACGTGGCAGTATTTAAGAATTTTTCCAACGATTTTACCGTTTCAAATTACACCTGGTCACTTTTGTTTAGCGTAAAATGGAGTCGCTGGTAATTACGGAGGATGGAGAGGTGCTGATCATAACCGATGAAAATATATGGCAAGGGGGGTCAAGGGTCGGCGACCAAATAGAGAAAGAGTTACTCACGTTTGGCTTGGGCCGTGCCACTGGCGAAGACTAGGAGCATGAGCGCGGAGACGGAAACGCCGACCGTCAGCGGGATACCGGAAGTCCTGTTGCACCTCATCCTGTACCTCGGGGCGAACTGTTCCTCACGACTTGGTCTCTCGGTTGTGGGGGTCGACAGCCAGGTGATCCGGAGGAGGGCCGATGCTTACTCGGCGAGCAGGTGGTTGTGAATGAACGGAAGGGAACGCCGAGCGTACCTTCTTTTGCGGGAGTGGAAACCAGAGTGGCGCAGTCGACATCGCCATGGAGCATGCTGACTACGCAGACACTGTGGGTGGTGTTCGTGCACGCAACGATCACGCACACGTACACACGATGGACCCAAAAAATAAAAATATATTTTAACCCTAACCTAACTTTAATCGTAATGAATTTCTTACATTGAAATTTATTTGAAGCAATTTTATATTGACTCAAATGAAAAAATTTATAGTGGGGTTGATAATTTTCATTATAATGAATTGTTTATATTAAAATTTATTTGAAATAATTTTACATTGAATTAATATGGTATAATTATAATGGGGGATAATTTTTATCATAATGAATTGTTTATATCAAAATTTATTTGAAACAATTTTATATTAGATTAATATGAAACAATTTATAGTGGGGTTGATAATTTTTATTATAATGAATTTTTTATATTAAAATTTATTTGAAGCAATTTTATATTGACTCAATATGAAAAAATTTATAGTGGTGTTGATAATTTTCATTACAATGAATTGTTTATATTAAAATTTATTTGAAGTAATTTTATATTGAATTAATATGGTATAATTATAATGGGGGATAATTTTTATCATAATGAATTGTTTATATCAAAATTTATTTGAAACAATTTTATATTGGATTAATATGAAACAATTTATAGTGGGGTTGATAATTTTTATTATAATGAATTTTTTATGTTAAAATTTATTTGAAGCAATTTTATATTGACTCAATATGAAAAAATTTATAGTGGTGTTGATAATTTTCATTACAATGAATTGTTTATATTACAATTTATTTGAAGTAATTTTATATTGAATTAATATGGTAAAATTATAATGGGGATAATTTTTATCATAATGTATTGTTTATATCAAAATTTATTTGAAGCAATGTTATATTGGATTAATATGAAAAAATTTATAGTGGTGTTGATAATTTTCATTATAATGAATTGTTTATATTAAAATTTATTTGAAGTAATTTTATATTGAATTAATATGGAAAAAATTATAATGGGGGATAAATTTTATCATAATGAATTTTTATATTAAAGTTTAGTTTAAGAAAATGTAATTATAGTTTAAAAGTGAATGATTAAAATTTATTTATATATAAAATTTATTGAAAATAAAAATTTAGAAAGTTTAAAACCGGTTAGGGTTAAAACCAGAATTAAAAGGTTAAAGCCGGTCTCACAGACCGACTTTATTTACTCATAACCGAAGGAGAGATTGTTTATTCATGAATACGTAATTATTTCCATTGTTCTACTGTTCTTGTTATTTGAACCCAGTGACATTTTTAGTGAGAAACAAGGTTTGAGATATTAAAATCACTGACCGATTCACCAGAGATCGTCAATATTCGAAGTATTGTTATTTCATAAAAAAAAAAAATGAATGGCACAGTGTTAACACGAACTACCGAACCAGTCAAAATCTGCTTCTTAATTTTTTCTTTCACAATTATTGAGATTATGAAAGTGTTTTCATCAGAATTTTTTGAATGAACTATTTCATTGAAGCACATGTTAGAATAAAAATGTTACTAGGTTTGAATAGATGTAGTCTTGTCAGTGTAAAGCCCGAAGAATCTATTTTCGCTGACCGTCATTCATTTTGTTTTTTTCTAGGATATTTGTGTGCGACAGCAGTTACAAAAACCGAGGACGCAAATGGTGCAAATTGAACGGTCCGTAAAAGCATAAAGGAATATTTTCTCTGAACGAATCTATTGCAGGTTTGAAGGTTGAAACTCCCCCATTTTTTTCAAAAGAAAAATACATGAATGAATCTTAGATTATTGCAAAGATGGCAGCACACGTTTTATTGGAAGCGCAATAAATTTTGCTAAAAAAAGAATCGTAGATCAAATCATAAGCATTGATCGTAAAACAGAGGGACGTAATTTTTGTTTAATAGTTATGACAACTATATAGCATTAAATTGTAGGGTAAAAAATGTAAGGACAAATTTTTACGTATTCGCATACTGCAAGTACTGTACTTAACACTTTAATATACATGTTCTGTACATTTTTCAAGTACAGTTTTAAAGCAATATAAAACAAATATAAAGCGTTAAACATGCTCTACAAAATACGAGAACAGTGCGTTTTTGTTCTTTGACGCGTTGTACATCGAAACGCCAAATTGCTACTTTCATTGCTTCATATTTTTGTCAGTATGAATTTATAAGTCAAGGAGACCCGTTATAGGTAAACAATAAACTTCGCGTCACAATTTGTGGATGTACAATATTTTTCGAACACCCCGTATAAGTCCCGATATTCTCAGCATCGGAACGTCTGGAAGCATTGGTTTAATTATGGCAATGGTTCGAAACGGTTCGGATACTAAAGATCAGACAAAGGATTACATATACCTAGAAACCATAAAAATAGAGTTATTGTGTTTGTGGCTTTCTTTTGCATGTATCAAATTACATTTTATTGGATCGTCGTTGTTGACAGAGCTGAAAATGTATGACTGTGGATGGTTGTTGTTGACATACGATAGTATACATATCGTTGCAACAGTGATTCGCGACAATTTCATTCCCTGTTTGGGGGTGGTTTTGAACAGAGTGGAACGGAAGCTACACCCCCTTTTAAACATTTCTACCTCAGAAGTGAAACAAACGCTGAAATGAACCAATGATAGTGTGAGACATTAAAACTACCCTCTAGACTTATAATAATATTTAAAAAATTTATAACCAACAAAGTAAAATAAATATTTAAATAAATCTAATTTGAAGCACTAAAGTGATCCTCTACATTCATAAAAATGTTACTAACATATAAAAAGAAGCGAGGGAAAAAAGTCACACCCTACTTTAAAAATTTAACCCTCTACCGTCACGAGGACAGCGCCACACCCCTTCTCCGTCTCCTAAAATTACGTTTGTTGTACTAAGGAATGGTCGCTCCCTATTTTTAGCTGTGATTGTAGCTTTAACGTGGGGGTAAATTAATGCATTAGAAGATAGTTACTGTACTAAAAACTTGTGATTCTTCTAAAAGAATCATTAAAGTGCCGTGTATACATTATTTATGACCTCTTTATTGTTATGTCGGAAAATTCTAGAAATGACCACTGAAAACAGAGCTAAAGTTGCAAGGTGATACCTTTATTGTTCATGTGGGCAGTATTCTGTTTTAAATTCAAGAATAATAAAAAAAAAAGAAGACAAAAGATTTATGTATTATGTGTCTTATCAAAGTCTGTGAAAAATATGAGTAAAGTAAAATGCAAACCGAAGGTAACTTTGAAAATGTACAATCTGCAGTTCTACATATTTTAAGAACAACAATTTTTAAAAGTAGCTAACGAGTTTCCACCCACTCTGTGCATGACCTACGATTTCACTAGAAATGAAGCCCTTTGATTCAAGCAATAAACGCATGAAACACGCACCACAGTGTCGCGTAAAATTAGTACAAACGTTTATGCTGGGCTCCGAAATTAATATCTCAATGAAAAGTTTAATTAGCCTCGGTGAATTCTCCAATGTTATTGGATGTGCTCCATACTCTTTACAATAGATCATTTCGGAAAGTCAATAATGAAGGATAAAAGTTTCAAGTAAGTAAACTATGGGAAATAAATATTCTAAGTAGGTCAATTATGAAAAATAGATATTTTAAGTAAATCAATTACGAAAATTGGATATTTTAAAGGAGTCAATTATGAGAAATGAAATGAAATGTGTGAGAATGAGAATACAAACAATATTCGAATCAAACGAAATGTCAAAATTAATTTCGTGTATAAATCAATTTTATTAGTAATTGTAATGAAATTACCGAAATTTCCGACGGTGTATTGCATCGTCACGTCGCATAAAATCTATGGTTTGATGTTATCTGAGCGAAGAACCATCGTTCACTGATAAACCATGGGGTTAAGTGTAATTTTTATAATCGGGCCGTTATCTCGTTCAAACCACTAACCCTGTTTATCATCGACGTTGAAAAATCTGAAGTGCACAGCTGATCACTAATCCTGACGTCCATGTTCGCCATCTGAAAAGGAAGAACTAAAGAAATAAAGCAGAACAGAAGAAATTGTGCAAGACAACCAAATTATTACAATAAAATAAAAATATATTTAATCATTCGATACATTAAAGCTAGTAAAAAGAGACTATTTCTCATATTTTCGAAAAAATCGAATTTAGTAATCCCTCAAGTTGTTCATGAATTTATTCTGTTAGAAATTTTATCTTTTTTTATTATTTACCAGTAGTAACACAATCTTTATAAAAATAAGCCAACCGATTGTTACAATTCTTCTTTATTCTCAAAACAATATAAATCACAACGTAAACAACGATTTCGCATAATTTCTTTTTAGATAATAAAATCTGAAAATAAAGCATACCAACGTTAATAGAAAATTCCATTTGATAAAGCAACTGACGCACTCGTTTGCATAACGTTTTAAAATTTCCGAACTCATTATGCACAATTTTTAAACTGATTATGCGAAACGGTTCTCGGAAAACAGACCTGAATTTCTCATAGTGCGTTCGAAATAAACTAAAACTGTTAAGTCCCTACAAAACCTTTGCAATTCTTCGAAAACTTTTACACGTTTATGAATGCATAAGATTCCATTTAACTTTTTAAGAGTAACGTATCGAGTCAACTGGGAACTGTAAACAAAACAATGAAATACAGATGTATAGCATAACCTTGATTGGCTATGCGCCAGGTAATTCGGAGAAGTTTAAATAACCGAGTGACATGATCGAGTTAAGTTCGTCGGAAAACATAACTGAAAGTTCCATGCCGTAGAACTTACTTGTTATGCTCGGTTAAATCGAAACTCGAAGCACACATTCACAGGAAATAATCCACATTGTTTCCATTATACCGTATGTAGGATGAAAAATTTGACCTATGGAGATTAACTTGATGCGCTTGACAAATAACATACGAGATCAATATATTTGCTGAATGACTTAACATTCTGTGAACTTCAATGACATAGTTACCGAAATTTATTCGTTTAAAAAGTTAAACAAAACTAGCTGTTGATATGATTAAATAAAGCAGCTTGACATTTATTTATTATTAAAGTTTATTTCCGAGGGTGTGTTCAATATACCTTTTAATTATTCAAAAGTTGTTTTGAACTTACTATATTACGCGACATAATGAAATGTTTGTCAACTTCGGTAATATATTCACTGTGACATTATTGCTAAATATTGTTTTCAAATATTATTTACTAAACTTTTAATTGTTAAGATAAAAATTTCTGGAAATTTACAAAACACTATCGTAACATCATAATATTCTAATGCGTATTTTACTTTAGGACGCGCCTTATAACGTGAATGCGAAGCTTTTCTCGGCACTGACGAAAGATACGCCATATTTTCTGATGTAAAGTTGGTTGGACGTAAATCAACTACAAATTCGCGGATAAAACTTGTTCACTATACTTTTAGCTACGGAGGGAAACATTAATAATCACATTCCCGAATTACTCAATAATTCAATCTACGAGTTCGTTTCTGATAAACATATGCATGGAAAACGGCAAAATAAAAGCTACGGTAAAATTGTTAAAAGTAGGATGAAAACGGACAAACGCAGACGAAATATTTTCATGTGAACGATATCAGCTAATTTATTGGCATCGACGAAAAAGCTTTGTTTGTTCAGCAATTGAAAAGAAGAGCTAACAAAAATCGTTAATGGAATTTAATTTGTTACGGGTAAAGTAAAATCCTTGTCAAAATATTACATTTGAAATATTACAGAGGTCTGTTATATATTTTAGCATTGTTGTAAAGTCTTCTGTGTGCATGGAACATCTCTAAGCGAACTCACCTGGACGAATATTTCGCTTTAAAGGTGAATATCGTATTCTCTGCGTTATGTTCCTGTCGTTATCGTCGGTAACAAGAATCATTAGCACAAATGATCCCACTATTTTCCCATCTGACATTTGATACCCTCTAATTGCATATTTTTTGTCAAGCTGTTTGTACTAAAACGAAAATATCTCGAAAACCAGAATACGACAGTATTGTCTGTAAGTTTTTGAGATTCCTTTTTTTTTTGTAGGTAGTAACTAGACTCTTTATTTTATTATGTAGAAGCGAAACACTGTTCAAAGAAAAAGAGTTGCAATTTTGTAAAGCAGACTATTTATGTCATTAAAAGCCGAACAGTGTTCAAAGTAAACTTAACTAATACCATTCATTAGCGTTTATAGAGTGCGCATTACATTCTGTAAGAATGTCATTAGTTTATTATATTGTGTTGCTCAAGTAGTAAGCTTATTTGATTTCAAAATTAAACTGACGATATTTCCAAATATTAATTTGTTTCTTAACATTTCTTTAAACAGCATATCTAGGAAAGTACGTCGCAATAACTGCTGCACAATATGGTGGCGAAAAGCATAATCGTGTGTAGATTGCCAATACGAATCGAAGCATTATTATGGGGACACATGGTATATTCTCACAGTTTATTGGACGGTTCATCGGTTTATCAGTCGCTCCTCGCGCGATGAAAAGGTAATTCTTAATAATTAAATTCGTCAACTGATTTCACAAAAAACGATCCACTGATTATTGAAACTTTGTTTGTAGTTAATTTTGCAAATCGAGCAATTCTGCGAGCTGCCAGTAATTACGAATAATTAATCTGCTTATTCGTTGGAAAAGGCAACTTCAATAACCCAAGCAGTGAAACATGTGGTCTAAATAATTATTTGCTCACTCATTTTGATTGCAGTCAAACATAATTTCACGCTAATCTAACTATTAAAAAATAACATAAATAACTAAGATAATATTATTTCAAACTATTTGTAAGCTAATGATCGTATAAAATTCTATACAATACTTGTAGTTTTGTATTATCATCCTTCAGTGTAGTTAAAAATTGTATATTGTGCTTTTGTAATTTCTATGGGAACATTATTAAAGAACATTATTTCTATGGGGACATTATTTATGGTTAAATTAAATAAAAGATTACGTAGAAATATGTATATGAAATATTATATTAGTACCACAATAGTACCTCATGAGCGTTATGGTACGGTCCTGACGTGGCACTGAACCTACATTATCTGTAGCCTACATCAGAATCTACATGATCTTCAGCCTAGCTCAGAACCTACATTATCTTTAGCCTGGATCAGAACCTACATTATCTCGAGCCTGGATCAGAACCTACATTATCTCGAGCCTGGATCAGAACCTACATCGCCTTTAGCCTGGATCAGAACCTGCATCATCTTTAGCCTGGACACCGACGCGACGCCTCGATTTAATAAGCACACTGTCCATGTTCCTATACCTCATCTATTGTAATAAGTCTGTACTGTCTGTCGGTAATGTCGAGCCCGACAGGGAATTGGTAATGTGGACTTCCAAGTTATCGGTAACATCGAGCATGTTATTCGTCTAGTTTGAGCATACTGTTGGTGAGAGGCGCCACTTTGCTTTCTCAAAGGGTAAATATTTTGTGAACTCGCTGCCCGATGGCGTCACCGTTCACTTTACCAACCCTTCGGAAACTTCATCCCTTACGCATGGAATTTTAAAATCACTGTACTCATGAAATAAAGCGATTTTAATGCAATTGAATAGACATTGTTACCAAATGAATGCTCAACATTTACAGTAAGCATTCTCGTACAATTTCCTAAATTATCTCATTTGAAAAGTGATTCCACGAAATTGCTCGAATATTCGGATACATTTCGGAAAAAATGTGAATTACGCTATTAACGATGTTTACAAACGTGCGTTCCGCGTATCTCGATTTTTCATCTCACGTTCGTAGCAGAATGGATGCACCGTGGTGTTTACTCGACGTTTATTTCTCGGAAGCCAGTTATACAACAAGGGCCGCTTGTCAGTGATGTTTTATCGACTAATAAGATGTTGAAGGCTCGATGTTGCGTGGCAGACGCTTGTAACTCAGTCTACTTAATCGACTCCATTTCCTAATATATTATCTCGTTATCGCAGTCCTTTCGGCTGATGATTCAGTGGCGTGCAAGAAGTCATCTACGCAACGCAGTTACCAGCAAGTGCACGCAAAATGAACTAATTTAGCAATTTCTGATTATAGCCCAATTTCTTTCACCCTTTCAACCTCACGATCCACCCCCGACAGTTCGAAATCGCCGTGAATCGAAGGTCTTGCGACTGACACGTAAGCAATCAACATCAACGACGCCATTAAAACACTAACCACTATTATTATTGACCCTCTCAATCTTCTCAAAAATAATTGCGTAACTATTTTAGAGATCCTGTGCGAATCAATATCATTAACAAGCATCAGTATTTCAACATAAGACCATTTGAGTGAATTGTAAAAACACAATTCACATTTCTATCGAATTCAAAGATATTACTATAACACAATATTTTCTACTACTAACAATATTTTTAATTTACTATTATTGAGACTGTGAAGATCCATCTACATGGATTTACTCTACAAACTTATTTCCTTAGGTATATATTATTTAAAAAATGGCTGAAAACTTGGATAGACACATTCTTCTTATTTTTATAAAGTAATGTAAAATACTCACTTTTAATGCTCCGTAAACCTAGTGATAATATCCAGAGCATGCATTTTGTTAATGTCAATTACTAACTATCGAAGCAGATGCTTTAGAAAACCGTCATAGATTCTGCTTTCGCAAAAATAACGATGAAACTATTATTTTCTTGGTAAAATGGTGAAGAAAAATAAAATACAAATTCACAAGATTGGTAAAATAATGTTACCGTTTTGGATCGGAAAAGGAAGCGGTTCCTTGTTTCTTAATTAAAATACGCAAGCAGAAGATTTCGTTAACGGCCCGAATGGAAATGCCAGCGAACAGTTCCGCGGAATCGAAACGAAAAAAGAAGAAAAGGGGGGTAATAGCATCTAATAAAATCTATGGCGGCAGTTTCACGGAAAGATCGGAAAAGCTGTTTAAAATTCAAATGAATGCGAAGCGTCGGAGCCAATGCAAACAGCGCAATAACCGGCGTTTACTTCGCGATCGAGTTTTGGAAGTTGGTCGCAGGTTGGACAGAAATCGCATCTGCCTCTAATTCTCTTACAATTGATTTCGCATCGCCGCGATCGAGTTTAACCGAACTATTCGCGGCACATTCACATTCGGGAACGTACTCTGTTCGAACACTATGATTCCAGATATGATCTGTTCCATAAATCTGATGGAAACGCTCCGTTCGAACGGTCCGAATCGCATATTAGAAATGAAAGACTTTAATAAAGTTCTTTAATAAAATAAAAATTCGTCTGCAGGAAACACGGGGTGGCGTAAAAAGTTCTTTCTTCATTCGATAGTTTTAGCGAGTTGAGAATAGTAGGTACACAAATCCCATAAATAAACAAGCAAAATGTACTAACCCGAAGAAACAGCGTTTGTCCGAAAATTTTTCAGACTTCAGCTCGGAGCACACTCGAACCCAATTTGTTACCGGCAGGCGGGATTTAAGCGAGTTCTTAACGAGCTTTCTGGTTACAGTTATCTGTCAGGGACCGGCTAATACCCACGTTGGCCACTTTCCTTCGATAAAAAGTTCGGGGCGTGGCGGTTTTATCGGATCGCCGAAACACAGTTCCCGATTAGATTCGGACCGGTCCTGCGTGAGGAGTTTTTAATGCATTCGCTAAGAACCCCCGAAGGCGAAACTCCCTAAACGAGTTACGGGTGGAACTTGTTCCTCGACGCAACATCACGGCATCCCCGTCGTCCTCCATGTCTCCCCGCGCCTTGCCCGTTTCGTTCGCGAGCGTTCCCGTTTATAGGGACGAAGAGACACCGGAAGTCATTGTTTATTCGTTGACCGCCGACGGTCTGAGAATCTCGTTTCGCGATACCTCCGTGACGCAGAAAACTCGTTTCCCTTCACTTCACCTGCACGGCACTCTTCCTAGAACAGTTCCCGGGACGGGCGAACGCTCGGGGTACTGAGACCAGGGATCTAGATGCGATCTTCCGGATGTTCAGCGACTGCGAGATCACGTTGCAGTGCTGGGTGGTTAATACTGGATCTTAGGAGCACCAGAAGTCACGGTACATTCAGAGTCTTAACGATTTCCATCGTAACGCGCGACCAGAGAAATGGATTCCGTGAAATTCGGCACAGTCGCATCTGCGAATACAATACAAGAAATTATATTGTTCAACGAATCTCATAGCACACTCCCTGTCTCCATTTTGTACCAGCAATTAATTGAAAATAACCCCGATTTCGTGATACAGGGTTTTACCAATTTATAGGTTAGGTTCACTTGAGGGAAGAAGTTTGAGTGCAAAAGAGAATTGCAAATGATGAATTCTGGGGACTAAAAATTAATTTGTGCAACTAACAATGAGTAATTGTAATGTAAAAATGAAATTGTAATAATGGAACAATTTCTATAAAGTCTGCACACAACCAGGCTGGTAGAAACACAATGTCTCTAAACAGTGCTAAATAAATTCGCCAAAATTCTTTCAATTCACAATTGTGGTGCGAAAAAGACTATATTACAAACAAGTTCCATTATTATAATCAAGTTCACTAACAACAGTCTCCAAGAACAATATCCGTTTATAATATATCGTACCTGTACGCCAGCGGATTACGTGCGGGCCAAAATGGCGTCGTCGCCACCAAAATGGTGCCGAGTAGCAGAATTTACTGCCGGCCACCTACATATTTAGAAGTGACATACTACTCATCGCGGGAAATCACCGTGTTCTCTAAACGGGACACAGGGCCGGCGTTAACACGAAAGTTTCGCGCGAGTGGCCCGGTCGTCGAAGAGCGTAAAATCGCGGCGTGTACTATAAAAGCCGAGGGAGCGAGTGTATTATAAGATAGCGCGGGTCCTCCTCGCGAACAGAAGTCCAAAAGTGCATAGCCGTAAAATGTTGCCGGTGTACGCGCTTGATGCTCGTAAATATTCACGGCAGAACGACATCCGAATCCACTCCCCAGTCACGGTTTACAGTGGCGCATACCGGCTTTAACGACATCTACGATTAATTTCAAGAGGAACGTCAGCTATGCCTTAACGACGGCTCTCGCGGATCATTTGTACCGCGGGCCAGTTTTCGGGGAACGAATTTAACGACGCCACTCTGTCAAGACTGCCGAGGATACACGAAACGGGACTATATTCAACCGACACGAGCTAGATTGTCCCCGGGAATTGAAAATAATTCCCGATCACCGTCCGGATTGAACAATTATGATTAACCCGTAGTCGTTGGTGCAGCTCACTGACTCTGAAGAACATTTGACCTTTTTCACTCTGGCTTGCTCCGGATAAAATCGGATCTCTAGATTTGATGCGTTTAGAACAGTGAGGAGATGAAATGGAGAACAGTGAAAGGATTTATAAAATTTTTTTACATATTGTTGCATTGTTTCCAACCCTGCAAAGTGATCAAGAAAAGAAGTGAATGTGTCTGTACCTTGTGTGCACTAATGACACACTAGTGAGCTGCGGCACAGCAGATTTGGAACACTAGTGGCACACTAGTGTGCATGCAGCATAGGGGATTTGGAACACTAGTCCGCCGCAGCACAGCGAATTTGGAACACTAGTGTGCCGCAGAACAGTGGATTCGGAGCACTAGTGTGCTGTAGCACAGCAGATTTGGAACACTAGTGGCACACTAGTGTGGCGTAGCAAAGCGGATTCGGAACACTAGTCTGCCGCAGCACAGTGGATTCGAAACATTAGTGTGCCACAGCACAGTGGGTTTGGAACACTAGTGTGCCACAGCACAGTAGGTTTGGAACACTAGTGTGCCACAGCTCAGTGGATTCGGAACACTAGTGTGCTGTAGCACAGCAGATTTGGAACAGTAGTGGCACACTAGTGTGGCGTAGAAAACCGGTTGTGGAACACTAGTGTGCCGCAGCACAGTGGATTCGGAACACTAGTGTGCCACAGCACAGTGGGTTTGGAACACTAGTGTGCCACAGCACAGTGGGTTTGGAACATTAGTGTGCCGTAGCGCAGCGGATTTGGAACACTAGTGTGCCGCAACACAGCGGATTTGGAACATTAGTGTGCCGCAGCACAGTGGTTTCGGAACATCGCTATAGACGATGTCGACTCCTCTACAATCACACAAACTGCATAGACATCTTCTTGAAAAGGTGTACCTTCCTCTGTAAAGTCGCTAAACTCTTGCAGAATTTAGTCTACCGGGTAGCGAAAGTGCATCAGCGTTCCTTCGTCGTTTCGGCCTTGTCTTCGTCGAGGGGAGCGATCGGTCCAGTTGTTATTGAATCGGCGTTGTCCGAAGCGTTGTTTGGAAACAATAATTGAATCGGCTGGAAGTAGGAGAGATGGTGGGCACGTCGCGCGTCGTCGCACGCGGGACAGAAAGTTCGCGGGCCGATGTATTCAAAGCGGCAGCCAGCGTCGCGCCGCCGCGTCGACGATTCAATTTCGCCTTCTACTCGCAACAGTTCGGCCGGTTATGGCGACGGATGCTTTATTCGCGCGATCAAAGGCCTCTCTTGCTATTTACTTGCGGCGCCCGCTGGTAATGCTGCTCGCCGTCCTCCTGCGAACCCACACTCCCCTCCCCCCCCCCCCCCCGACCCTTGATTTTCGGGGCATTAACGCGCGCCTTTCTGTGTACCAATTATCGCGGCCGCGCGAAGATCAAACGAACAGAGCACGGGACACCCGCAATCGTTCGTCGTTGCCGTTTGCGACATATCCGAACGATTAATATTAAAACCCGAGAAACGGCGGTCGCTTTGAGACGCGCGGTTCCTTCCCTCCTTCAGGAAAAGTGTCTCTCGTGCCCGCGGTCCTGAATTACTCGCTTCTTCCACTTGTTTCCCGTGTCCGCGGGGGGAATTAGTCGGTCCTTTTGAAGTGGAAAGACAATCCCGGCTGGCGGGGACAAAACCCACCGCACAATATGCTAAAACCGTGGGCCGCGATCTCATAGTGACGGAGGCGACCGCCGCCGCCGCCTAGACCACAAAAGGTCGAGTTACTTTCACGCGGAGGAGCCGCGGACCGCTTTCGTTACCGCCACCTGTTCATTGACGGCTTTGCTCGCGAGCCATGATGAAATAGTCCCGCGGTCATGCCACGCTGATCGCAGTAACATTTTAATTGATCCGGCGTGCACGGTGCATATTATTTATTTCGCATGAGAACTATCGCTCAACCAGATACCCTGTCTCCGATGATGACGGCTCAATCCGCCGAGCACGCTGTCCCGCGGGCGGCTCTGATAATTGCTGCGTTTCCAACCGATAGTCGCTGAAACGCTGACGTCACGAGAAGGATTGTATGTGCCGTTATTCGGGGCTTTTGTTGATTTGCGTCGGAATTATCGAGCAACATTGCCACGCAAATGTAAATTTTGTGAAACATGTAGATTTTTGTCTCGAACTCTTCAAGGATATTCTCTTTCAGGGTCGATCGAAAGACAGGAGGAACAGTCTGTTTCGTCCTAGGCCCGCTAGGGGACTCGCCGATAAGGCCATCTAGCGGGCCCTGCCTTTGACTCTGGGCTACAAATTCCTTCATCCGACTTCACTGCAAAATGGCGGCTTACGAAGGTTTAAGTACAAACCTGGGCGGAAAAATGATGTAGCGAATCACGCGTCAAGTCCCGAATCGCAAATCGGGACCCAGAACAACACAACTCGACCCGATACGAGGCTCAGGTGCTCGTATTTTTGGATACCCGCACGCCGCTACCCAGTTAGCAAAATACCCACTCGACCAAATCGAGTGCAACGTGTGCTGCACACATTGCGAGCAAAAGACTTATGTATTTGGTACCAAACCCTGCTCGAAGCAGAATTTGGTCCTCATTTGGTACGATTTTGGCACCAAGATTTGTCGCCAAATTCCTACTCAAACGCGGAAACAGATGGATGTCAAAAATAGATTAAGATTAAATTTAATACATTTGTTAATTTAATTCAATGTTCCCTCTAATCGTTTATACTGATTTTTTCCGATATTTACTTTCAGAACAAGGTTAGGTCCGTGCTTATTGCGACGGACCTGCCCTCTACAACAAAAGTTGATCGAGGCAGACTTTGCACTGGAATACCGATGGTAATGGGGAAACAGATGTATGGCGATTCCGAGTCAAATTTTGGTGGCAGATTCGAAGCATTTTGCTAACTGGGTAGTTAACAGGCTTGCAGATGAGGCGTCAAACGAAACCGGGAGACCCAGTGTGCGTGAAAGAAATCCGAGATATCGCGTGGAACGCATCGATCCAGGTAAAAGCAGAACATAAATACATTTGTTAATTTAATTCAATTTTCCCTCTCATCGTTTATACCGATTATTCCTGATATTTACTTTGAGAACAAGGTTAGGTCCGTTCTTATTGCGACGGACCTGCCCTCTACAACAAAAGTTGATCGAGGCAGACTTTGCACTGGAATACCGATGGTAATGGAGAAACAGATGTATGGCGATTCCGAGTCAAATTTTGGTGGCAGATTCGAAGCATTTTGCTAACTGGGTAGTTAACAGGCTTGCAGATGAGGCGTCAAACGAAACCGGGAGACCCAGTGTGCGTGAAAGAAATCCGAGATATCGCGTGGAACGCATCGATCCAGGTAAGAGCAGGCCCTTAAATCACGACACGGTCGCGCGGTTTCTCGATGCTCCTCGAGTTCCGCGTCTGGTTCGCGTCCCGAGACGTCTCGAGACGTTCCAGAATGCCTCGGACCCGCCGAGGGAGACGGGTCAGTTCTGACCTTTGCGGCTGGCGGCGGCGGCGGCGGCGGTTCGAGACGCGGTGGCTCCACTTCCTGTGACACTCGTCGTGACCTTATTTTCGCGGAGAGGAGACCAAGGTGCTATCGGAGGCAGAACGAGAGACGAAGAAGAAGAAGAAGAAGAAGAAGAGGAAGAGAGAAAGAGGCCTGCCCTTCGAGGGAGAGCGGCCAGACCGGTCGTCGGACACGCAGAAAAAGGAGCAGAGGCTGCGGAGCGCGATCCCGCCGCGCCGATACTTGTCACGACCCGGCCGTGGAGACCTTTGACGATTCGAGGAAGACGAAGAAAAGGGACGAAGAATGGGGACGACCGCTCGGGTCTCTGCTCCCGGTGGTTGCTCCGGAGGCTTGAAAAACACCCGGGGCATTGATATAACGAACGTGACCGGCGCACCTTCGACACTATTACCGGGCCTCGCAAAAAGGACGGGCTCCCGGGTCCTTGGTCGGGCCGCGCGCGGGCGCGCGCGCGCTCGCTCGCGCTCACGGCGCGATAAATCGGCGCTAAGTCGA
This sequence comes from Halictus ligatus, assembly GCA_028454255.1. Classification (NCBI taxonomy): domain Eukaryota; kingdom Metazoa; phylum Arthropoda; class Insecta; order Hymenoptera; family Halictidae; genus Halictus; species Halictus ligatus. The sequence continues at coordinate 3,111,190 of CM052129.1, forward strand.
AATTACGATCCGATCGAGGGAGGGCGAACGGAACGGTAGCGGGCGTTGTGCGTGCCCTGGCAACCGGACAGGGGCTTAAGCCTCGTTCTGGCACCATCTGGATCGACCGGACTCGCCTCTGGATACTCTGTACACACACCCTCCTGTATTGATGGTAATTGCTCGCGGATCGGCCATTTGCACGGTTTTTTTAGACGGGACTTCCCGCCTCGGACGGTTTTGTTCGGCCTCTACCCGACACGGCCGGGATTATTGTTTGTCGACGACGCGCACCGTGCCGATCGCGTCGCTCGTCCGACGATTTGTCTTATGGCTGCATGACCGATCGCGTGCTCGATCCGCTCGCCCCCGGTTCCGCCGGAACTCTGCGCTTTCAGCTCGGATGTAACCGGTGGGATGTGCCAGTACAGGGTGTAACAAAATTTAGTGTCGTGGTTTTGGCGGATGGTCGTACACCTTCGGATCCGTGGAGATTTGTTCAAAGAAATTGAAATTCAAGGTCAAATATTTTATGCTTGTTTTATCGCATTCTACTCGCCATGGGGACCAAACTTGTCAAAGGAACCGTAGGTCGCGATTCAACTGTTCCGTTATAAAACAATGTTAAATATTTTGACCTTGGGTTTCTCGTTCTTTGCCATATAATAGAACCATCAAGATTTATCGCTCTTAATAGTCGTGCTTGATCACGGGCTTCGATATGGCCACCATTGTTTCGTAAACAGAACCTTAGTCTTTCTTCCAAATTTTTGCGAACTTTTTCGTGAATGTTCGGTATAAACTGCACACGGTGAAAAGCGTCTCCGATTCGTGATCTCAATTGCTGCATAGTTTTTATCGGCGGTCCTGACCGGTTAACACTATATAGTTTACAATCAAACAGTAAACAGTTTACTGGGGGCTTCACTGCCCCCAGAAAAAAAGTCGAGAGTCGTAAGATCTGGGGAACATGGCGGCCACAAACGAGGTGCAGCTATTCGCCGCATCCATCGACTTTCAAACATTTCAGATAAAAATTCACATACCGGTCTAATATAATATGGCGGTGCTCCACCAACGCACAAAATAAATTTGGCAACGCCTGTTTTGTGGTATGATTTGCCACGATGAAGGTTCCCTTGTCAAGTTTGGTACGAGTAGAATGCGATACAGGCATGAAAAATGTTCACTTTGAACTTCAAGGTCGAAGTCAATTTTGCGGCAATTTCTTTTAACAAATCTCCACCGATCCGAAGGTGTACAGCCATCCGCCAAATCCACGACACTAAATTTTGTTACACCCTGTACAGGGTGTAAGAACAGTAGCGGGTGTACCTTATATCACACAAACTTCATCATCAATTTTTAAGTAGAACGGTTGAGTTTTGACCCATGGTTTCCTTTACACTTTTCGTCCCTGCGATGAGTAGAATAAGATGCAGTGAAAACAAATAAATCGACCTTTTGACCTTGAAATTAAAAATTCACCTTGGAACTAATTTTGCCGCAGCATTCCGCCGAAGCGAGGGAGCAGAGTCGCGATACGATTGTCGGCGAGATACTTCTCGACAACCTGCACCTCGAAGTGATCCATAATGAACCATGTAGATCGCAACATTCTGAGATCCGACATTGCGAAACCGTGTCGTAAAATGTCTTCCCCGTTTGCGTCGGATTGTTGCATATCAACTGTTCCATAGAGACGAGGAACGGGTCCTCGTACTCTCGATTATGGCCTCCGCTAGCCGGAGAGGGGGCCAGGAAAAGAATAGTGGGGATAATAATCGTAATAATAAGCGCCCCTCCGTTGATCCCGCCGCGTAAAACGCTGCGTACCTGGGGCCCAGGTTTCGCACCGCCGTCGACGGCGGAACTCGTTAATCCGCCGCTGTTAAACTGTAGTTTCGCCCGGGCGCCGAGCCGTAGTGACAAAAGAGATCGGGCATTATTATTATTACTCTCATTCTCCGGCGAAACCCGGGCGAACCGGATTTTAATCCGGCCTGACAGTGACGAGACGCTGACACGAAGATCCGCGCGAACAATTCACGGATTCTCGCGCGCCCTTCGCGACCACTCGAAAGCCTTTGAAATTAGCATAATCGTCCGTGTAGACGGCGGGCTCGTGGCCGGCGCGGCGGACGCGCGCGAACTGACACCGTGTATCGAAGTACCGATGCAACATCGCCGCCGGAAAATCAATATTGTTCCGCGGTTTTTCGTCGTTTTGCGAGAGAGCACTTTCGCGTTCGACGAGCACTCGCCTGGTCACGGCACCGGAAAACGCGATCTATTCGAGCCCGAGCTATACTTAGAGCAAGCGAGTATACTTTTTTTCAGTGGCTTTTTAAACCGCCGCTACAGAGGAAATCGGGAAAAGGATCTTCAGGAACGCGCGCTCTCTCTCTCTCTCTCCGACCGCGGAGAAAAATGAAAAATTTCGAACGTCAATTGTTTCTATACTTGAACCCGAAACAGTATTAAATGTCAAACTCGTACGTTTTATGGCACCTTCCCATTTGTCGGAATGCTGTGTGATGAATTGATATTTTAGAAAATCAGATTTGTAAAAATAGCGTTGTCAGATCAGGGGAATAGAATTGAGGGGAGTACAGTGAACCCCCTCCCTGCCGTTGCCGGGTTAGTCACGGCGCAGACGCAAACGATTTGCGAATTGGGTGCGCGCGTCGCGTCACGTGACTCGGAAAGGAGGGGAAGTAGCGTCGTAGAAGGGGAAGGGTATAGTGGGAGTCGTAATCTGGCGACACTGGTCATATGTACGCAGCGGATCTTTATGCGAAATAAAGATTAAATAGTACAGTGATTCCTCTATATATGTCGACTAGGCCTGCGTGATAAACGTCGCGAAATTATCCCCAGTGTCGATGTACCCTGTGAGGGGTCACGAAGTCGAGGAGTGTAAACATAGCACAGCTGGTCCTGGACGATAATAAATGAAAGAAAAATGATACACGACGCTGGCAAGACCCGAGTTGTGGACTTATATCGAGAATACTCTGTGCTTCACCTCTTAATCGTTTTAACGAGTCGAAAATAGTGTAACGGCGCACTCGAATTCTTCTGACGTCTTCACGGTTTTGTATTTTACCAATTCAGGTTTGATTTATATCTTAATTAATATTTACATCGTAGCGATAAACTTCTATCTACTCAGAGTTCAGATATAACGTTCGGAGTTCTGTCACCATAAATGTCCAGCGAGAACATTCCTGTAAATCATCGCCGATAAACGAACAGAAGCGATTGAACAAGGCCGTCGTTTGAACGATCGCATGAATGATAAGGCACGGTGATCAAGGCATGACGTACTTGACATCGTTCATTATTGTTTACCGCACCGCGTATCGGATGCGTCCGCGTCCGGAATGCAACTTATCGGTGTCTATCACGGAATGCCGTCGGGAATAAAAATAGAAAAGAACGCGTCCGCGCGGAAGCCAATAAACGCGGCGCGGCTTATCGATCGCGCGCGGCTAAATCACGGTTTTAACGTCGTCTTGATCGTCAATTTACTGCGACGCTCGCCGGGTGTTTAATTAGGTTCGAAAAATTCCCGGCGCGAAATAAAAGCCGATCGAGGCACGATAGCGCGTTATCGGGACGCGTTTTCCACTGATCCGACGTGCACGTACAGTTACTCGAGTTATACACTATCTCCGGTTATGTTGATTTTTCTATCGACGTATCGTTTGAGCATCTTGTTGCTTTCATCCTCAATTTTTACTAAAACACGAACCGTTCAGAGACGAAACTCGCTCTTCGGGGTCGCTCTTCGTGGGCACATTATGTTCCGAAAGATAGACACCGGCTCGAGCACATTGCTATATTTTTTTTTACTTCAATCTTCACGCAAAATAAAAATTGTGTCACTTACCAATGAAAACAATGTATAACGATGTTCGACAATTTTTTATATGAAATAAATATTGTGCGCCTCGATTACAAGGCCAAGACGAATGAAATAAAAATGTATTGCTTCTGTCGGTGATCTCGCTGAATTGCAAAAAAAAAAAATATAAAAATCTGACGTATTTACTGTTTCGTGTTTTACATTTATACTCGTCACTTCCGTCACAAACGCACGGTGTCCACAGTCGAGTGACGCGCACCTAAATCAAGAAATGACAAAACAGTGACAGAACGCTGCCCGAACGATCCGCCTCGCAAAACCGTAGCGGCGGTCCAGCAGTTTCATCAAATTAAGTCCTGCTTTCGGCTAAAGAGCGAGCAATCAGCGCCGTTCCCCGATTCGTTTTGTCACTCGTTGTCCTCTCGGACACGGGCCACTCGAGTGAATTGTAAACTTTTCTTGTTAGCGTTTCCGAAGGCATCGTTGCCATCAGTTCGACAGTGTCGGATCGCCAGCCCTGGTTGCCTAATTTTTTCCTCGGTCCCGCAGTGTTCATGCTGGCCGAACCTGACACAAACTTTAAAACTTTTTGCGTTTCCTCACGACAGAACCATCACGATTAATCTTCCGTATGTTAAATTTTGTTTCGAGCCCATTTCATGTAAAGAAACTGAAACATTTCTTGATGGACACTAAATGTGTGTTATTAGAAAATACATGACGTAAAATTTGGGAGAATTGTCCCAATAGTAGTGGGGATAATCAGTGACATCACGATCTGTACTGTGGGATCGCGATAGGATCACCCGGAGCACTAATCACGGTGTCTGGGTTGGACTACACTATAGCTTCGTGACGTCATCGAGGTTCTGACTGTAGCGATACCCCCACTATTCTCTGCGTAATTCCCTCGATAGTAATGCTGCTTTTCCTGGAAACAAATTGATTAGAAGTAGGAAATGTCTTCTTGCAAACTATTATGTTATATATTTCAACGTATATTTCCTCGCTTTTAATGTGTATATATCTAAATAATACTTAATTGCTTGGAAATAGGAAATTTCTCCTTGCAAACTATTATATTATATATTTCAACGTATTCCCTCGCTTTTGATGTGTATATGTCTAAATAAAATTTAATTGCTTGGAAATAAGAAACTTCTTCTTACAAACTATTATATTATATATTTCGACGTATATTTCCTCGCTTTTGATGTGTATATGGCTAGGTAAAACTTAATTGCTCAGAAATAGGAAATTTCTTCTTGCAAGCTATTATATTATATATGTAAAAGAAACACGATAAAGATTATGTAAATTTATCGTACTCCTTTTAAAACTCATTTTGAATTAGATACGTGTTGCGCATGTCTCTAGAACAAGATGGCGGACTGACAGTTGATAAGAGTAAAGACAAAAGAGAGAAAAGGGGTTGCGTATTACAAAATCTAGTTGACTAGGATTGTCTGAATAATGTGTCACACTCTTACATAAATCTTTGTGGAATAATAGCTTTTAATGTCGTTTCTTATGTCTACAGGTAAGAGTGTAACCAATGTAAATGATGTAAATAATTATTGTAAATAGCGAATAAAACATTTAATCTTGTGTTTACAGTGAAACTCAGTTTGGTTATTATTTCCTCAAGATAAATTAAAAGGAAAGGATAAACTTATTATATATATTTCAACGTATTTCCTAGCTTTTAATGTGTATATGTCTAAATAAAACTTAATTGCTTGGAAATAGGAAATTCCTTCTTGCAAACTATTATATTATATATTTCAACGTATTTCCTCGCTTTTAATGTGTATATGTCTAAATAAAACTTAATTGCTTAGAAATAGGAAATTCCTTCTTGCAAACTATTATATTATATATTTCAACGTATTCCCTCGCTTTTAATGTATATATGTCTAAATAAGACTTAATTGCTTGGAAATAGGAAATTCCTTCTTGCAAACTATTATATTATATATTTCAACGTATTTCCTCGCTTTTAATGTGTATATGTCTAAATAAAACTTAATTGCTTAGAAATAGGAAACTTCTAGTTGCAAACTATTATATTATATATTTCAACGCACCCCCTCGCTTTTAATGTGTATATGTCTAAATAAAACTTAATTGAAACAGGAAACTTCTTCTTGCAAACTATTGCATTATACATTTCAACGTATTTAAAGCTCGAAAAGAATTAGTCGATCCGTTCATTTCGATTCCAACGAACAGCGACTATATTAAAAGCAGTTAGAGCCCGCCGGGGGAATGAAAACTGTACTGCACGTTTGTCGAACAGGTTCGTAGCTGTCGAAGGACAGTGGGACCGTGGAAAGAATCCAGCCCTGTCGTCCGGTGGCATTTTATTGGCAGCGCGGACGTGTTAGTGACACGTTTCAGGGAACCGTCGCGTCTAGTGCACACGCAAAAGGGAGAAGTTCGGAACGCCTGTGCTCCCGCGTGCATAATGCTGCACAGTAGCGTTCCGCAGACAATACGTAATTACCGGGAATGTCGATCGATACGCGGCTCCTATGTAAACCGTACCGATGATGACTGTTGACCGATAACGATCGTTTCGAAACGTGCGATCCGAAACGACTTCAAAAACCTACCGGGACACCGGTCATTCACGGCGATACGGCGGCCAGCTTTTCGTTCCTCCCCCGTCCCTCTCTTTCTCCAGCTTTTTCTTTTCTTTTTTAAATTTCACTCTATCGTGTCACGCGATTTTGAGCCGCGTAATTGCACACGCAACGTAGTTCGGGAAATTCGTGGCCCTCTAATTTCCCGCGGATTGTGTGCACGCCGTTCCAGGAAAAATAGTGCCGCGTATTTGCTTAAATTTCGGAGCGGGGCCGAACGGAACTCGGCCTAGAAAAATAATGCGCGCGGGCGAACGTTCGCGCGGAACGCGGCCCATCGGGCCGCCGCGTTTATGCCGAGGGTCTAACGGTGAAATATTCAATCTGAAGTTATCGAATCGCGACGAGTACGCGCCGCGTTTCGGCCGCATTTATCTCGCTCACGAATCTGCGGCGGAATCACCTCGGCACGACCGGCAAAGCGTTGCGCGCCGAAAGCCAGCTCCGCTTGTATCGCGAAAGTTTACGCGTTCGCGCCGCGTCGAGCGTCCCCGAAGATTGTAAAATGTACACCGCCATAATGGAATCTGGCACGGTGGTTGTTTCAGTTTTAATTCGCGAAACGTTCAGCGCGCTGCGCCCGGCCGGAAACAAACATTTCAATCTCGATTCCGGGGGGCAAATTTGTTCATAATAAATGAGAATTCGCGTGTACTTTCGGCCAGTTTATTCTGTGCGACTGGCTTTTCATTGAATCAATTATGGGAGCATGTGTTATTCAAATATTTTCATAATCTTCGGCACAGATTTTCCGATTTTCGAGTCGCCGCGGTAACAACGGACCGCGAGTTTCACGCGTTTGCGAGGAAAATGGGGATGTAGAATATTGAAATTAATCACCTCGGTTCTGTACTTAATAAACGCGTTACAGACTTTGTATTATGAAATGAGTATTTTGTGAGAATTTCAGAATATCATATTTGTCTCGCTAAAATTGTTGACAATTTTTCTGCCACCCTCAACACAGAACATACAGTGTTTGCTCGATACAATGCCTGGCCGATAAAAGTCCCAGAACTATCTCCCTAGGCCCCTAACCTCTTCGCTGTCCTTCCCTATCCGATGTATGTCCTTGGCTAGATCCGTGTTTTGGACATAAATCGAGCAGAGACTGTGATTCCTATTGAACTATAGTAAAAACTAAATACCAAATTTTTGTAACAAATACTGACAGAGATACCGAGTAAGAAACGCGAACAAAAGCAAGTGGAAATTGAAAAACACTAATAATGGCACGAGCACGATTGCGATCGCGTTAAATATATTTTCAGCGACACGGCTCTCGTCTGTAAAGTTAAAAAGAACACTCGCAGTGATGGAAAAGTCGCGGGCCTGAGTTAAAGCGGGCGAAACTCGGGCTTTTTTCGAATGCGCGGGATTATTGTGAATAAATATGGACGAGTTCGCGGTCGCTTCGCTCGCGGAGAAGTTCGCGTGCAATAATTCGAGATTACGGCGCGACCGAAAAAGTTTCGTTAAAAAATATTCCGCATCGGAAGTTCGCAACTCGTTACGCGGCGGAGAGCTCACTCTCTCTCTCTCTTTCTCTCTCTCTCTCTCCTCTCTTCAAAAGTGCCAACTCATTTTTCGCGCGCGCGGTCTTCGTTTTTAGAAGGCTCCCTTTGAGCCCGTTGGAAAAAGGTTGTGCATGACAAAGAGGGCGCCCTCCATCCGGTTTCCCAGTGACGTGCCCGAGTTTTAATAAATATTGAGACAGAGTGCGGCCGGGAACGCTCCGCCTTCCAGGATTATAACCGAAGAATGAAGTTTAACGAAGTTTTTAATCAAAACATTTAGTTGGCTCCTTGATTAACAACCACCCGGGCACCCTGTTGCATCACCCGCGCCGCCTACATTTTCCATGCGCATTATTTACCATTTTTACTCGACCAAAGGTATTTTAATAACTTTCGAACAGCTGCGAACTTTCGACGCATTCGTTCCGGATGAATAAAGGGAAAAACGTAATGAATGGGGGTACTCTTTTCACAGTGAACCCAGATGTTGCAAGAAGTATGAACAAAACACGGGTAATTATAGAAGAATTGCAGATAAAGGATAGACACTATTTTCTAAGAATATTTTTATAACAACGTCTTATCGAGTTTCTCTCGAGTGAAATATTAGCATTATTCATTTATTGTACACACATTAATTTTTAGTAAATGCACGAAGATCCTCTCTTAAATGGTAGAACAGCTCTTTCACATAAAACCCCAACTAGAAACAAAGAAACTGGGAGTTGGAACAAATAAGAATATATTATCATATTTTTATTGGGAGTGAAATATTCTTTGTACGAACAATTTTTATTCTGTACTATTTCACAATACAACTCCTAAAGAGATGGGTCGAATTAGAAACCGAGGTTTAAGACATGTGAGGACTATTAAGGAGGTTAAAGAAGCGGTGATTAAGGGATCTGCAAAAGTAACGAAAAATCTAGCTGAAGCAGGGGCGGGTGGGGGCGCTCGCATGAGGATAATCAAGGGAGCACCGTTTCATTTTCATTTGATAATTCAGGGAAATAGAGAGGCAGAGCTTCGACGGGCGGACGTGTGTACGCGTGTGCATGTAACTAACGCCGCAGCGAGTCTATGATGCGGTTTTAATTGCATACGAGTGGGAATCGCGATCAAAGCGTGCCGGGTACGGGCGTTGTAACGTTAACGAGTCTGTGCTGTTTAACCCTTTGAAGGAAAAGTCAAACAACGAGGACCGCAGAAAGTTCTCGAATCGGGAATGGTGGAGAAGACTTTCCTCCGTTCGCTAAATGCCCGGGAGAAGAAGTCTATGTTACGCCCTCGTTCCTATGCAAAACCGTGTGGCGCCCATTGTTGTCCGGCGCGACGGTAGGCACCGTTGCGAACCAGACTTAATCCCCGGACGGTCGAATTCGAAATACTTTTACGACCTCCTCGTCCTCCTTCCCCCCCCCCCAACCCCCTCACTCCCCATGTTTAACGAGGGCTTAATGTCACTATCGACAAACCACGGTAGGCGAGAGACACCGAACCCCCGGGTGGGGTTGGAAATTTCAAGGACGATCTCTCGAACGACTATCCACCCCCGACCCCGGGACACCCTGCGCGACGATGTTCTATTTACACGATGCCACCCCTTAGGAGCCCGCAAGTTGACTTCCCGAGGAATCTCTGCCACCGTCGCACGATTAATTCCCCACCGAAATGAGGAACGCTTTTCCCTAAACCCTTGATAGACGCCACCCGCTTGCGACGCGCCGCTGCAGCGATCATTAGTGCAGATTTCCTGTCCTAGTCCCTAATATCTGTTCAGGATTTTCGAGGGAATGGAACTGCATTTTTGTTCGGCAAGCATTCCCATAAAATTCCACGTCAGACGAATTCCCAAAACAATTTTAACCGAACGCAACACTTGTAGAAATAGGTCCGCCAATTTTTGCATAGTAAATTTCTAAGGGACCCCAGACTGCTAACTACTGTTCGCGACTCACGAGAAGTCTCACGGGACGGCACAGTGGGAGGAGTCTATCGTTAGGCTCCGCCCATCCCCACCGTTGCCACTCCCGTGGTCCCAATATTTAGGCTTCGATGTGGCACACTACATATTTGCAAATAAGTTCGGTGCTTTTTTATTCGATCGGTGGTAGCTTTCTTTGGACATGGGTTTAAGAATTTTCTGATACAAAATTATCACTTTTAGTGAACCCAATATTAGTATCACTAAAGAAGGCAACATGTGTTGTTCAAGAACAACAAAACAAAAACACTAACTGCGTCGCTATCAATTGTGACGTCCGAGGGATCTAATTATTCGGCCGATCGATCTAATTATTGGATGACGGAATATTTAGATCATTCGAGAAGGATTTAGCCGTTCGACAAAGGAAGTCGTTTTTTATAGTCAGTCAATAAATAAAGCAGCTGCATGCCCGTCCTCTCTCTCTCTCTCATCTCTTGTATACTTTCTCGGTCATCCTAAGTGCTACCTAGCGATCTCAATTAGCCCACGTGGATTAAAGTAATTGTTATTTCGGATTCGTCGTCAAAAGAACATTAGCTCGTACATAGCAAAATCCATAATTTATTTGTTCCAATCGTGTGCATGTGTATTTTCACACCTAACAGTACGCGCGACCGCCACCGCGCTGCGTGCGAATACACGCCCCTTCCGCGCCGACCAATCAGCTGCGCGCAGCTCTGCCGAGGCACCTTGCGAGTCACGCACAGTAGACGCAACCCGTAAAACCATGATTTGCCCAGGCTGATGGATGTTTTACGACACTGTTCGTACGCCGGCGTTATTAATCCATCCTCCGAACGTAATCACGCCGCCAGAAGATGGTGGTTGCGGGTAGGGGGGGGGGGAGAGAAATGGGTCGTAGAACGTGGAAAAATTAGGAACCAGGAATTAAGTTTCCGGCGATGAACGCGATGATCGTCGTGTCGGTATCACACCGGCAACGAACGTTTCTCGGCCGGGGCCATTCGGCGCGGTCTTTTACGAGTATTTTCTTAACATTATGCAAAACGATTCCCGACGGAATTACCGAAGCCACTCGGATAATTCACAGCAGCGCGCCCCCGGGGGTGCCGGCCGGATTCCCGCGTATGCGTGCACGAACGAGAAGGTCGTTTTCGGGGGAGAAATTCGCGTCACTCCCGGCGACGGATACCGGGATACCCCAATGCGAGCAGGCGGGGCCGGCCTGCGAGGAAGGAAAAAAAAAAGGAAAGCATTATGCGAAACCCCCGGCGGAATTGCCGGCTAGATAGACCGGCACAGGGTGAACTTAGGGGATGACGGCTACGAGGAGACGGGACGCACGGGTAAGTGTATGTATGCCGCCTATGCCTCGTAATAGACGGGAGAGGAGTCCGTGCAAACCCGATACCGAAGGGACTTCCTCCCGTTCCACATGTTTCCTCGTCCTTCGCATAAAATATTAATTGCTGTCTATTTTTTCTTTTTTCAATTTTCCTCGGTCCGTGTGCCTCTCGCACGTACTCCTGGTCGTTCGTCTTTCGACCGTGGAATTCTCTTGCCGTTAGTTTAATGAATTCATTGGTTCGCAGAAATGTTCGGTCGTTCCCATTTAAATTGTCCACCCTGTACATTGTGCTCCGAATGTTTCTGCTTCGTTTGGATCGATTTGGATTAGGCTTGCGTCAGGCACACGAGGATGTTGAGTTTACTCGTTGGGCACACATTTTTGATATTTAAGCATTTCATAGTTTTTTTAAGAACAAAATTGTACAACGATTCTTCACTAATTTTACATTCATTTTCTTCTGAAATATTCTGGCATGAAACAACAGACGCGTTTTTCTTTTTCGGCGGGAGGGGAAGTGCTGCGAATTGAAACGTTTCTGGGGAACCGGAAAAAATTTTTTCGTCCCGTAATCCAACGCAGATTTGAAGATTGAAGGTTCCCCCTGTAGAACGAACCCTTAAATTTCATATAGGATTTTTTTCCCGGCCGTTTTATTAACCTTTGAGCGAAAACTGTGCTGCCGGCGTTGCAGCAGCACGAGACGAGGGCTTTACACGGCCGAACTTTGTTCCTCATTTCTGTTCCATAAAACAGCTAAAAAGGATCGTACGTCAAGTTTTACGGGGTCGTTGCAGAGGGGTGGCTCCGATCTTCGAATCTACGGTGGATTCGACGGTGAAAAGAATTTTCATAAGCGTGGGCGTAGAATGTTCGGCGATTCGTAACCTACGAGCAACTATCGCTCAGTATTCGGTTTGGCATAATCCGTGCATCTTGTAATCGGTGTATCTTGTAGTGTGGATCTGAAAGAGTATGTTGTTTTGGGAATTAACTTTCAAGGTTTTCCAACATTCTTGGGACAGTCTGTACATTAACTGATTCCAATGAGAAAAATTTAATATCTCCTCTTTAATATTCATCGTGCTTTAAAAATAAGTATAATTTATGTAGACGCGGTAATTGGGTCTCTTACACTAGGGTCAATAATCGTACATGTATATTTGATACTTTGATGTAATTGCCATTTGAATTTTTGATTCAATTAATTAATTGCAAAGGAATGAATTTCTATAATGTTACTAGGTGTAATTTTACTGTCGCTTTAAGAACGTGTGTTTTCGCTGTTGAACAGAATACTAACGAACGATATTAACTAATACTGTCGCGACAAAGAGATCGTGTGCAGGCTGCGTCGAGAGACGGCGGAATAGAACCGAAATGGATGAAAAAAAAAAACAACAACACTGAACGATTCCATTTGTCATCGGTTTCCATGTCGGGGACTCGATTCAGCTATTGCTCTGCTCCGCTCACCTTTCGCGCCTCTGTTTGTTTTATAGAAAGGAAAAACCAAAAAAAAAAAAAAAATATTTCTATTAAAGAATTTTTAATAGGATTGCGCAGATACCGAAATTTACTGTTTGATATTGATGCATGTATCACTGCCGGGTAGTACCAGACAATAGATGCGGTGCCGGGAATCCAGGAGTTTATGAAGTATCATATTTTCGCGTTGAACGTGCATCGATACTCATGAATTATTAGCAGCGAACAGAGATCGCTAATAATTCTCTTTCAGAAGAACGTATCGATCTTCCGATACGCGAGGCGGAGCTATTGCATTTTAAAATTTCAAGCTTCTGCTCTTCTGCTGTGGCATTGTAATATTCCTTTGGCTTTGTTGCGCGTCGAATAGTACCACTTTTGCTGGGGGGGGAGAATAACTCGAACACGTTTTCGCTTCGTTCGCCACCCCACGAACCGCGGATCCTTTTTACAATCGTGTATTTGTTGAAATAATTTAACCTTTCTAGTGCCGGCCGAAAAAGAGTTGCCTACGCGAGCACCGAATTTCACGATTTTACTAGGGTTTGGAAAAAGGCTCATAAAAACCAGACGAAAAGCAACATTTACATAATTCAAAAAGCAGTGTATCAAGGACGAGATAGAGAATAAAACGGTGACGCTAATTTTTCTGTATTCATTGAAATTTACATAAATAACAAACGTGTAAGTGATCATAAAGAAAAGAAAAATTGAGTTCTCTCTTTCAAAACGTAATTGCACGTACGAAAAGTCATCTTTTTATCATAACTTTATATGCTGATTACGTTCATGATAAGGTTACGATGGCGAATCGAGTTCCCGTTGCCGACAACGAACTTGTCGATTATGTGATCGATGGTATCCCACTTCTGAATTTGTAAGGAGGCACGGAGGCTCGACACGACACGTCGTAATTTGTTGCTTGAACGCAGGGAACTGTTTATTTAATAAAATCTAAACGTAACATACATTTGTTAACGCGACGAATAAATCAATAAAATTATATATAACAGACAAACGTATGAAACCCTCAGTCATCTAAACGGTGGTGTAAACATTCTTACAATTGTCACCGTTGCATTAAATCCCTCATGAAAATGAAAAAGCATGCAACGACGAATATGATCCTCGGAGGGTACGGTCGCCGCCATTTTATTACAGAGTTGTAAAAAGAAATGATACTTTTTAGAATATTTTGAACACGGTGGCTGGTTTACCGAAAACTGTGAAAGAATACGCGTTTCCTCTTCAACGATCGAGACAAATTCTTTGCAAATAATTGATTGGTTATGGGTACCCCTGAAATTCGAAATAATTTCGAATCGGTGACTTTCCCCGGCTTGGTAAAGCGGAGGGACGATGTGTTCGATCGTCTTAAAAATAATTGAACGCCGCAAAGAGCGGGAAGCTCGCGTCGCGGGGCATATTCCGCGAATTAGCAGGCGGCGCGGGACGCAATTAGAGCGTTCCGCGGCGCGGAAACGGGGACGGGGCGTGTGTAACGGAGTGGCGTGAAAGTAAAAAGCTTCTCGCGGAACGATATCCGGAACCGAACAAACCCGGGAAATCCGAGGCGCGGGCGGGAACGGTGGGGAATTTCTTAAGTGGTGAAATTCGCGACAGAGAGCGGCGGCACGCGACGCGGAAGAAGTCGATTACGCCGGAAGCTGTTGGTTAAACAAGCTACAACTTTACACCCGGGAGAATACGGGTCAACTGCAGCGGGTCGTCGTTCAAATCCGTTCAGAATTTTGCACCTGAGCTAACTCGGTTTTCGCAAGCAAGCAAGCAAGCGGGCGAGCAAGCGGCCGCGCGAGCGAGCAAGCGAATCCCCGGGACCATCCGTTGCTGCGAAAATTTGCTTCCTATGATGATTTCTCGAAAGTCTCGTTGGTGTTGGACTTGAAGTTCGAACGAGCTGCACAAGAATATCGTTTCAGCGAAAACTCGAAAGCGAGCGCCACGTTTGCACGATTACACGCTCGCAGGCTTGCGAATTCGTGGCTCGAATCCGCGAGAGGGAAGATTGAATGGCCGCCGTTGCATCGCTCGATTCTTCGATAAAACATCATCGATCCGGTTGAAGAAAGAAAGAACAGCCGCTGTTAACCCATTTGCATTATTAGTATTAGAATATTGCCGTTATTTGTAATAACATTATTTGTAAGACATGCACGTGACGCAGGGATACGAAGATTGCAACTTTGCATTGACGCAAACAGTCGTCAATTCGAGCATCTCCCGTAATGTAATGAAGTTTATTTTGCTACCATACTTGACCTTGCATGACCTTCAATGATAACTCTCTGAATTCGTTTCAACACTGGCTGTCACATCAAAAAAACACAGCATCCCCTTTAAAAAAATAGAGTTGACCTTGAAATCTCCTCTACGTCTCCACCCACGCAGAAAATGTTTGTGTCACAATATGTCCCCCTCTATACCGTGTAAGTTTTCTATATAACATTTTCTCATATTATTACAAATAACGGCAATATTCAAACTGGACTTAGTTATTGCCCCAGCCTGTATATACGCTCAATTTATTTTTTCTTCTAATGTTGAAACATGAAGTTCTTTTACTTGTAGTAATTTTTGTACTTAAATATAATTAAAAAAAAAAAAGATTGGTGACAAAGGCCTTCTTTTCATATTTCCTGATGATGCAAAAGATAATCTGGTCGCAACGTAATCGAATATTATTTGTGCTAACAACGATAATAACACCGTCCCGGTTTTAATGATACGCTTCGTCGTGATTTCAGCTAATTAACTTTTTCGACTGAAGCTCCGGCGGTACGCGAGTCAATTATTATGCAGGCGTTAAAACAAAAAAAAGGTTTAGCGGTCGGGATCCTTTTGGAATATTTATCGCTCGGATCTGATGATCGTTATCTCGATCAATTATAAACGCATCGGTCTTCGCATAAATCTGACTTTCATGATCGTCATTAACGAGGCGGGCTCTGTCTGCGGGTGTTCGTCGCCAGGTGAGAAGAAATTCGTTGACACCTGTTTATTACGCGCCGATGTTAATGGAGTGAACAAAATTATCTTGTGTGCGTTCTGTGTCGTATGCGTCAAACATGTATAAAATATATTTCGTCTTGAGCAGTAAAATCATTTTAGACATCAATTTGTACAGCGTTTGTATGATTGCAAGTTTTTCTCGCGTTTATCGGTGTCAGTGGAAAATTTTGTAATTATCATTGGAATATTTATCTCGATTTTTGTGATGCTTCCTTAATTTTTTTATTCGACCAGTGTTAATAAATTTTAAGTCAATCAGTTTTTCTAATGTTCCACCGGAAAATTTGTAGTTCTTATTGGAACATTTTCTCCGATTTTTCAGATGCTCTCTTAATTTTTTTACCGGACCAGTGTTAACAAATTTTAAGTGTATTAAGATTAATTAATGTGTCCTTGTATTTTTGGGCCTTGTTCTGCTACGTGTTTCTAACGTGATCGATATTATGTAGGTGGACAGTCTACTTGTTAAACGTTGTCCAGAGCGGTTTGTTGTTAACAATTGGGAATTGGCTTCGTTGCGCCGGAAACTTCGTTGCCAGAGGATTCGTCGAACTAGGTATTACACTCGATTCGGATAAAGTTCTTACCTGATCGCGCAGAAGCAGCTTGAACGAGGTGAAGTGTTTTATAAAATAAACAAATAAACAGTTTTATCAAATAAAAATATTCTGTGAAATAAAATTTGCATTAGGTTCCTCGTTGAGCTTCTCTCAAGAGTAACGCGATTACAGGAGCGTTTTGATCAGAATTTTGAATCGACAATTATTGAAACGACAAAATCCGTGTAACAATTGATGCGAACAATATTATTGACTGTCTGTATTCCAGACAGTATATCGAACGTTCGCGCAATGTACTGTGTCAATAAAATCTTATTCCGCAATGTCTGAAACGGTTGTCTGCGGATACTATTGTCAATATCATCTCGGTTTCTTCCTCTCTTTTCTCGTTTTCTTTTTCCTTCGGCAAGAATAAAAAAAAAGAGAAAGCAATAAAATCAACGGCGACACCAGCTGCGACCTAAATTATTACACAATTCGACTTTCTATTTACACTTGTACAATTCCAACCTCTGATCGTTTATTGAAGTTCAATGGGAGCTGTTGATTAAATTTTCTGAAGCAAATGCAAACAACGTCGATAAACGTACTTATACAATACTACTGAACAAGCAAAGATGAATTAAAAACGAATAGTTGAATCAGTCGGACAGAAACAAATGTTGCATAATTTCTTCCAAAAAATCAAAAGACATCTTGCAAGATGATCCCAGGGAAATCCACGAAGAGAGACAACTACCAAAATATGAAGAAACGAAACGTGACTGAAAAAAAAAGATAAAATTAAAGGAAAAGTTACTGCAGTCTGCCTGCGAGACATGAATCCTAACGATGTAACACTATCTCTTCTGAAAATGAAGACAGGGTATCTCACCAGAAAATCTCAAAAAGGAAAGATGATCAAGAGAAGATGCACCAGGACACAAGTTCGTGTAATGTAGTAGAATTTTAACAAAAAAAAAAAAACACATACTGTGGTCACGGGAGTTGAGCCAACGGTGTACCCTCCACACATGATGCAAACGAAAGTAATACTCCGAAAAGAGGTGATTTTAATACTAGGTTGACAGAGCACTAAAAATTACTATTTCACATTTCTTTATAAAAATAATATTTGTAGCTATTAGTTGAATAATGTATACTCAAAGAAATTAGTTTGATGAGTAATTCCCCATGGATGAATCTCACAATCTCAATAAATTCATAAATTAAAAATATTAGAATATTAAAAATATTAGAATCCGTCGGGTTATATACAGTCAGGAGGCCCAAAGAAAAGCGATTTTTTAAGAATTTTTCCTGAGAAGACTTTTGCATTTATTAACGTAAAAATTTGTACACATATTGTGGTAACTTTGAACTGTATTTTAACATTTTTTATTTTTAAAAATAATAGTTTTGAAAGCTGCTATAGCTGATCTCCAGGAGCTCCTCTCGCCTTGCGATGACCACGATATCTCTGGACTGGATCGTCTAAAATGAAAAAACCAAACGGATTTCCTTAAAGTAATGTATAATCTTGTAACTAATCGAAGAAATAAGCAAAATCAAATTTTTTTGACAAAATGGCGGCTTCTAAAAAAAATCGCTTTTGCACCAAAATTTTGGCCTTAAATTGTTTATAGAAGAAGAAATATTCATCGGTGAGAAAAAACCTTCGATTAATTACAAGATTATAGAATTAAAATACAGTTAACCCTTATCACTCGAGTGGTGACTCTGAAGCACCACTGGAAATTGTTGTGGCAATATTTCAAAGAAATTCCAAAAAATATTACAAAATATTTGTTCCATTAAGCATTTAAAAATTGTATGTGTAAATCGGATCAGTTTCGTATGAATAAAATGAAAATATTCCAAGAGGGAAGGAAAATTTAGTTTCAGAATGCAAATAGCGCCGAGTAGGTTAAAAGTAACCATAATATGAGTACAAATTTTCACATTGATAACTGCAAAAGTCTTCTCCGGAAAAATTCACAAAGAATCGCTTTTCTTTGGGCCTTCTTACTGCACGCAACCCCTTAACAGGACAACAGAGTGAGAAACGTCGCAGCCCGCGAACACAAAAGAAACACTGTAAAAGCGACGGAGCACCACTCGAAAACAGCCAAAAAGAAAATAGAAAAACGCGTACCGAAAGGAGAGGATGATCCCGGGAGGCTCGTGAAAGGCACGCACCGCCGGGTCGCAAGGGCGTCGCGCGACAATTATCAAAGTATAAAGATTCGGCTCGCAAGTGACGGCTAACGATTCGAATGAAACAAAGCGGTGACGGAAGGAAGGAAGGAAGGACACACGGGAGTTCTGTGCCTCGCGAAGGGATCGAGGGATCGAGGGATAAAGGGGGTGGGTGGGGGGAGGGGGAAGCGAGGGACGCGAGTGTATCTGTACGGGGGGGTTAAACCGAAGGTATACGATCCACACACGAGGCGAAGTTGCGGCGCGCCGCGCAGTCTCGACTCCGATTGGCCGTCGTGAAATCCGCGCGAACCAGCGGAGACCAGTTGAGCGCGAGACTCCGAGCCGAACGGTTCTACGCACGGACGCAGCGCGGCCGAACACACGATATTCTCTCGATCGCACGCAAAACGTACGCACGAGACACACTCTGTCGTCCGGTTTTTCGAATTTGCCATCGAACCGATTCCCGTGGATTCGGAGTAGAACACCGATCGTTCGATCCGCCGGTGTGCCGATCCGGTACGTTCTTCGATCCGAGTGACGCATGACAGCGTGAGAGTGGTGATATACCTACGACCGTCGCGCGACCTCCTTCGCCCGAGTGACCGCTCTGGATTTTTGCCGAATTCCTCTCGAGAACCTACGGGGCTGTTTCCGGTGGCAGGAAGCATCGTGACGTCTGGTACGCACGGTGAGTCCACGCTTTTCCTCGATCTACAGCGCGCCAGAACTTTTCGCGAACGATTTACGCGAATACCTTCCTCTCTCGCGCGAACTCGAACGTACAAATAAACTGACATCGGGTTTTTGCCGGAGCCGAGGATTTTTCCGCGGCATCGTGATTTGCGGGACACATGCTGCTTTACGTTTCGTTGTTCCGAGGAATTTTTCCGGGGGGCGGCGATTTTTCTCCTCTTGCTGCAGTTTTATCTGCAAATTTCGTTAGCAGTTGGTCTCGCGTTTTTTTTTTTTGGTTTTGTTGCAATTGGATCGGTTGTTTGTTCGGAAGGATTTTTCTCGAGGATCCAGCGAGATTTTTCTCGTTTCGGAGCATCTACGATTTTTCGTGGATCTCTTCTTGCTTCTGTTGTTGGTTTGAGGATTTTTGGGTGAACGTTTCGCGAGAATTTGAGTGGAGGATTTTTCTCTTTTCGT
>CM052129.1:3131011-3156185 GCA_028454255.1 Halictus ligatus
TGTTATTTTTGAAATAAAGTAATCTAAAACAGTCACTGTTAGTGCTCCGTGCACCTAGTGTTCCGAATTTTTTCTTCATTTCGAGGCAGGGTTTCGCGAGTGTATCCAAACATAAAGGAACCGTCGAACCGTAGGTATAAATCCAAGAAAATCGCTGAACCCGGAAGCGGCCGAATTGAATGAGCCCCTGGGCCGATATCTAATCCGGCGGAGCGATTGACGCCGGGGCCATCTTTTATTCAAAGATTCCCGCGGACTTATCTCGAAAATTCGTCGGGGGATCCGCGGGCTCGTTCATGAGGTAATGGTTAATTCAGGTTCTCGCGATTAAAAGTTTGCAGTCTCGCGGAAACTCGCGGAAATCCGGCCGCTCGGAGTTTCAGCTATCGAGAGCTCTCGGGCTTTCGGTGGAACAGTGTTTCGGGCGTCGCTTTCTCTCCGCTCGCGTGCCTCGCGCGGAAAAGCTTTTCTTTCCGCTTTCTCGCGGGTGGGTGGGGGGCGGGGAGGCGGGGAGGAAAGTTCGGAAAATTCGGTGGAAACTAGGCCTCCGCGGAACGACGGGCTCTCCCCGAGGCGAAGACAGTGACGTGATCGATCCACTTTGTCAGCTCGGCAGATAGGGAAAAGGGGACTCGAGACACCGGGGGCTTAGACGAGAAAGGCGAAGAGAGAGAGAGAGAGAGAGAGAGAGAGGGAGGGAGGGATAGAGGGAGATTCTTTTTAAAAGCAGCCGGAGGGACGCGTTTTTCGGGGCAGGCTAAAAATCCCTCTTCTTATTCCTTTCTATAGATTCCGGCGTTGCGTAGTGGTTCTCTCTATTTACTTTCGTTCTTTGGAAAGTTTCATTGCTCGAAAGACCGCTCGATGGAGCCCGGATCACGCTCCGCGATGTTTAATCTGTTCAAGTTCACTGTTCCAGTCAACCCTGCTTGTTGGCCACTCGACGAGGCAGGGTTGCCTCGAAGAAATCGATAGGTTGCACGATTTAGCGGGATACGCTGCTAGAGATGCCTCCCGAGGCGACTCCCAGCCAGGTTTCGAATTTTTTTAAAGAAACTGTGAATATTTTCGATTTGGAATTTCTCCAGGAAAATAATCCACTCTTGCAATTTTTCCGATCGAGAAGCGCACGGAGACTATACCTACAGGAGACTTTTATAGCAAAGGTGTAATAAGAGGATGTTGAAATAGCGTTTCTCGAAATTAATTAATTTGCAATCGGGGCTATTTTAACTCCGAAACGAAACATTTCTTCCTATCTAGAATTTTTTCCTTCTATATATATACTTTTTCATGTTATACGCACTAAAATGGTGCAATTTGCTCGTAAAATACTGAAGTGTTTAATGATTTCTGAAGTGCAAACAAATTTAATAATGGAAAAAAGTACTTTGAATAACGATACAGCAATTTTTAGTGGTGCCTTACAGAGTGCCAAGGGTTAAATTAATCTTCCAAAAATGTACTTCCTTGAAGGAGGTGATTCCTGAATTGATTTGAAGCAACTTTTCCCTTTGCGAAAATGTTCTCCGTGGCTTAGTTACGGAGATATCAACGAAAAACGCGGACCAACCACAGCGCGGTTACAGCCGACTAGTCCCGCCTAGCGACCTAGGGCATTGGCCGAGCCGCAGTCCGTCCGCTATAGGCGCGCTCTGATTGGTCTGCGGTTTTTCTTCGATAACTCCTCAACGAAGCCACGGAGAACATTTCTGCAAAGGAAAAAGTTGCTTCAAATGACCTGGGGAATCGCCTGCCTTCGTTTCAAGGAAGTACAACAATTTTCGGGGCACCTGTCAGTTCGATTCTACTTCTCAAATTTTCCAATTGCAATAATTTCCTAACAGTTCCCCTTCTAAAATTCAAACCCACGTCTCCGTCTTTCTTCCTCCTCGAGTATCCAACAAGTAAGCGAATCTCCGTCAATTTTTATTTTCGAAAATCGGTGAAAGTACTCCAGGGAACGCCCCCAAGCTGTCAACGCGAGATCGTTAGAAAGTGATTTTCCATCTGCGGTTGCACAAGGCTCGTTCGAGGCCGCGCTAATCGCTCGGAAAGCAAGTGCACGAATTAGTCAGAGATTCCTGAACACTTGCCGATTTATCGCTCGGTCGTAATCTCGCTGCGAGGAAAATTATGACGGAGCAAAGAGAAAGAGACACACACACACACAGAAAGAGAGACGATAACCGAGGCTCGTGAGTCACCGGGATTAATGGGCAAGACGAAAAAATGTCGCTGCCGTGATACCGATCAAGGAGACCCGCGGCGGTGTCTCGTGTGCCCGAACGCTTCCGTCGCGACGCCGCCTCTAACGTCGTGCGCTACGCCTCTAACGCCCATAACCACGTAACTATGCGAGAACAGGGGCTATGTACGTGTACACGGTCGAATAGCAATCCCTCCGATAGAGCGACGGTCCTCGGAGCACCGGCGTTCACGGTCGTCGTTAGTTCAAGGACACGTAGGGGGCAATTAAAAGAATTTCTGCGGGCCCGAGGTCCGGCGTGACGCGAGACGCGGTGATCGACATCCGGGGGCTTATCGGTTTCGGTCGATCGGAATTCGTGCAGTTTACCTACACCGATAAACCAGGCGTTTTCGTTATCGGTGAACGGATATTCCTGTTAGCCCTAATAGGGTTCGATAAAGCAGATAAGTAAGCTGCTTAACGGTCTAGCGGTAAAAATGCGAGACCCGATGCCGTGCACCGCCTCTGCCACCCGGAGCCTCTCGTTTCGAGCCTGATTCGCGAGCGCTCGTTTCCCCGTTTGAAAAACGAAATTGTTGCGGGTACGCTGATATTTTTTTCCCTTCCCCCGACGATGGAGAGTCGCCTGACTCTGTTCGGTTTGCCAAGTCTCCTATCTAGACTGCGCATCTCTATGCAAAATTTTGTGCATCACCGTACGCTATGTCCGAGTCGCTCGTGACCCCTCGCGGTCAATACGTACGGTATTTACTCGATGTATGTCCAAAACACGGTTTAGCCTGTGACGTATATCGGGAAGGAGATATGCTAATCTTCGTTCCACGCGGAACTTTGAAATGGTAGCGAAATTTTATAGTGGGAGTAGTTCTGGGACCCTTATCGGCTAGGCATTTGGGACGTATATGGAGTAAACACTGTACTATTTTATTCCGATATAAGACGGTGCTTTAAAAAATAAGAAAATCGCTATCCTCTATTTTTCTTCTTCCTCTTCATCCGAAATACTATTTAATTTTGCCATGAAGTCTGCAGTATAACGACATTTTTATATTCGATGCAGAATGTCCATTTTTTATTAAAAATTTCAGGCACTGTATTTTATTGATTTATGAACGCGCGTGTCAAAAATGACTATTGTGAAGCACTATTCGACTGTTCGACTATTGTGTTAAAATAATGACGGATAAGCGTTTGTTTAGATACCGATACGTGTTGAATGCACCGTGCAATTACTCATTAGTGCACTCAATGATAGCATTGTTAATGTAACATGATTGCGATGGATAACGTTGCAAGCAAGATACGAATGTACAGTGCCACAGATATTTGATAGTGAACAAATACACTCTGTGTATTGGAATTAATTGGAAACAATTTGTGATACATTTATCAATGACCTTTAAAATTGTTACAAAGTCGTCAACAAGACAGGTTCTACATTTGTTTCTTTTTTTTACACACACGATCGTACAACAGAAACGCACGAAATTTCACAGTTCATTGATCAGGATTAACGAGCCGGTCCCATAAAGATGCGCATTTCGCAACCTCTTGCGGATCATAGCGCGCCGTAAATGCACAAAGCCGAACGGGTTCTATTGACAAAGATTATCAGGAACAATTACGGTCCATTCTTTCCGAACAGTGCCGGTACACTAATCTCACAATGCAACAGGAAGTTCGACGGCTCAATGCACGCGTCAACAGCCTTTACAATCCGCTTCGGAGCTCACCGGGACCGAAAAAAAAAAATGATTTCATAGCTCGAGCGACATTACGGTAAGCCAATAAACGTATCCATTGTGTCGCGAGAAGCTGGCTCCGAAGGGATAGGGGGGGGGGGGGGTTCAGTGCAGCGCAGAACAGCAGCAAAATCGAATCGAAACTTACCGCGTAATTGCTTCCGGCAGCCGGTGGCCCTTCTACTACCTTAATCTCGTTTCGAGTTTCTGAAAACACGAGTTAGGATGGTCGTTTTGTGAGAGGGACTAGGGCCACAATAGACGTCTCAATTTTGGGTTGCGCGAGTTTTCGTTTCGTGGCTTCGGAGGGGACTCCGGCAACAAACATACGAGAACTCTCGTTGTCGCAAAGGGTAGGGTCGTTTCGGGAGTCATTTGTCTGGAGTTGCTTGAGCGACAATTAAAGCGAACGAGTTTCTCTCATTTTTTCTTTCTACGGAAACACAAGTATCGCCAATCCTTCATATCTTTCTTTTAAAAATGGATATGATGTACGATAAGAGACAGACTCTATAATTAACGGGAATTAAAAAATCAAAGGGTGTGGCCGGATAAGAAGGTCGAAAGTGCCCCCAAACAAATTTGCATCAGGCCATTCGGTAGCTTGTCCGAAGAAAACACCTTGTGCCAATTTTCAACCCTGTATGTCGACACGGGGGGTAGTAATGGGGTGCCCAAAAAAATCAGGTTTTTCCGGAATTTCTCTTTTCCTGTTGGATTGAAAATTCTGAAAAAATTCAGGCATATTTTAGCTACCAGAATGCACATCCATGAATTTTTTCAGAATTTTCAGTCGAACAGGAAAAGAGGAATTACGGAAAAACCTGATTCCCTTTGTCACCCCATTACTACCCCCCATGTGGAGATACAGGGTTGAAAATTGGCACAAGGTATTTTCTTTGAATAAGCTATCGGATGGCCTATTGAAAATTCAATTTGGTTTGGGGGCACATTGATCTTCACATCTCCACAAATTCCAGACGTCTATCATCGATGCTCATTCTAAGCTAAATTATTCATAAAAATTACTGGCTTTCACTGTTTGTCACGTGAGAAATGCCCACGAAATTCTTCTTTCCTACCCTCGCTATCTCCGTCTCTCTCTGGATCGTCTCGGGCCCGTCGCTCGGACGAAAATTACTCGTAACAAGATTTATTTCATTTAAATGAGGATGTGCGCTAGGCGCCCGGCTAGAGTCCTTCCGTCTCGCTCTCGCGTTCCGTAATTTTTTTTTCTGTTACTTCCCCCACCCCTCCCACACCTCCTGGACTCCCTCTCTTTTTTTTCAACTGTTTCACAGCCCACTTAAAATACGGCCGAGGAGGCCGAGGCGTGAAACGAATCGTCCTTTGCCCCCTGGTGCTCTCTTTCTCTCTCTCTCTCTCTCTCTCCCTCTCCCGTTTGCTCTCGCTTTCTATCCTGACTATTAGGGAGACAGGTCGGCGATCGATCGATCCCGACTCTTTCCCCTCGCCCGATCGGAACACGCCTGTCGATAACAGGCAGATTTCATCTCCATTGCACCCGCGAAGTATCCGAAAGTCGTAAAGTAATACGAACCGCGGAACCGGAGGGTTGATCTCCTGCTACGGCGAACTTATTTGTTTAGGGATTTTATTTGATGCCTTACCGACGCTCCATAGACTGTTTATTGCTCCGAGTATTAACCCCCAGGCGATGGTTCCGCGGCGAGCATCGCGGAACCGTGATCTGAGCAACCGTTCGATTGAAATTATTGATTCCGCTAGATGCCGCTACACATCGGGGAATAAAACTCAAATGCGGATTTTTGAATAAAAATTGCCTGGAATCGTAATAAATGTCCGATAAAAATGTATATTTCCTGCCGAGAATTTGAAGAAAACAAGGTAACAATATTCCTAAATTTCCTACTTGAAAATTTTCTACTGGAATTTGAAACAGGTGAATGCGTTGAAAAGATGTGGCAAAACAGACCCAAATCGTTCCAATGCGACTATTTTCGCGGATCGTAAGAAATGTTCAATAAAAATGAAACTTGAAAATTTTCTACTGGGAATTTGAAATAGGTGAAGGCATTGAAAGGATGGGTCAAAACAGACCCAAGTTGTTCCAATCCGACTATGTTGAATGTAGAAAAATGTATATTCTACAAAAAGAAAGATCAATGGGAAATTTGATGTGCACCTTTTTAATTCTGTATATTATGTACAAACAAACAAATATAACAGTTAGGTGAAAATGATTCTGCGATCCTTCTGCGAGGATTAATGCAATAAATTTAGTTTTATTCGCGCTTGTACACTTTAATTCGTCAAATTGTGCAGGACTAATAATTTCATATTTTAATTCGACAAAATTTGCTGCACTCGTAAATCCAAGTTTTAATTCGACAAATTATACTTTGCTCGTAATTTCATATATTCGAATTCAACAAATTCCGGTTTGTTCACAATTTCGCGTTTCCATTCGCCAAATTATGCTTCGTCAATAACTTGGTATTTTCATTCAACAAGTTTTGTTGCGCTAATGATTTCGCATTTTCGTTTCGACAAATTCTGCTTTATTTGTAACCTCGCGTTTTGAACGGACGCATCAAATTTCGCGAGAATCGGCGGAGAAGCCGAACGTTTTCCAGTATCCGGGAACGGAAGATGAGTGAATTTTCATTGGCGCATTCAATAATGATTAAACATGTTCCCCGCCGCGATACACCGTTTCGAAGCGCGCCCGAATATGCTTGATATTGATTCGCGCAATTAGTTTTGCGTCTGTTTGTACGGCGTTGTTCATTTCGGATTAACGTTACGTCGCCGCGAGGCCGTGTGATCGTTACGGCGTGTCGAAAGTTCTCCGCGGATATTCGTCGTTAACGCTTTAATTATTTCTGCTGACTCGCGATTCTTTGTAACGTTTCGTCGCAATGAATATCGTTGTTAACAAAAGGTGTACGCGCATTAATGCCTTTGTTCCCCGGCAAATAATTATTTCACTGTTGTGTTACGGCTAATGAGAAACTTCAGCGAGAATGTTTGCTCGCGGTTTGCGTAATTATTTCCGTCGCACAATATTTAGACAAGACCCGTTATTTGATCTCATTAAAATCGGGACCGAGCCGTCCCCGGATCCGGGATCCGGCCAAACGTATCAATTCTCTTATTTTTTCATTGCTTCTGCAAAATTCGAGGTTGACCAAGGCGTTCTGAAAAATTTATGTTTGAAAATTTCTAGAAAAATTTAGACGAAAAAAAGTCAGTGTCGTGAGGAATTTCTGAGCGACCCAATGTGAAGAACGCGTCGCAGTTAAATAGCATGTTATTTTATTCCCGCCGCATTTCCGGTACAAGTCGAAACCAATTTCCTTTCACCGGCCCGGCAAAAATAAATGCGAAACGCATTAATCAACCTGTTGCTTTAAAGTTCAATTCGAAACGGCGCTTCAAACAGCCTCCGCAATTTAAAGAAACAAAAGCTGCAATCATTTTCGCGCCGACCTGATGTTCGAAGCGCTCGTAATACCGGGGAAACCGCGCTAGCCAGCGTCGCGCTAATCCGGGGCGCGAATCGCGCGCTAATCCGTGGTCCGACCCGAAATTTCGGCCGCAAATCGATGCCACCTATTTCCGCTAAAACTGCGCTTCGCGCGAATAGTGCGCCCGAATAGCGTTGCCCTGATTCGGGCAATTTCGCGAGGCATTGAAACGGTATTCCAGTGTCGTGTGCTTTAACCGCTTTGGACATTTTTTCGTGGTGACTCGGTAAAAATGGTTAACATTATTATTGCAGTAAAGTATTGATCCGAGCGGGAAGGAGCTGCACGATCTTAGTCAGTTCGCCTAGTCCTTGAGGAGTGTAAACACGCCTCGCAATCCGTCCTTGTTTATTTACGCTCGGTGACCTTTCCTACGTTCGCAAGAACATAGTAGCCCTACACAATCTATGTCACAGCCCAGGCCCGAGAGTTCGCTGCATCTCCGTATATTTATTTGTGCCTGGTCAGGATTGTTACGCTGATTACGTTAATTGTCGAGGAACGATTGATTTCGAGGGAATTTTCGAGATCGATACCCGTCAGCGAAGGGGGTGAAAAGTTTTCCAGAGAGTGGAAATTTCGTGGCGATTTTTCCGGAGGCGGGAGGAGCCGTTCGTCGGCCGGGGGGACTTGTTTTTAACGGAATAACCATAAATCCGTGCGGTGAACGTGCTAGCATCTCGTCGTAAAAGGATATCTACGGGTCGGTCCGCCGATTTTCGAGACGCCGCGGCGGTTTCGAGCCAAGTCGGCCGTTCGCGGCGCGGAACTTCGGCCGTATAAGTCAACGCGATCATATAAAACTATGGCCCCGGATGTTACGACTATCCTTAGGAATCGGTGCTGAATATTTCATGGGGGCCGGGGCGGTTCTTCGGGAGGCGGTAATTTGTGCGTTCCCTCGAATTGTGCGCGGCTCCCGGATCACCGAACGCTGAAAACGCCGGCTCGGTTATAATCTGCATAAATTGGGCCGTTACTTTCTCGAAAGTGAGTCCCGGGAAGAAACAAACAAAAAAAAAGAAAAAAATCGGCAGCCCCGAGACGCGGGCGCGAGCGCGTGAGAAAGTTTGCGGACCAACACGCCTGATTCATAAGACGCCGGAAGTTCGAGAACCCTAGACCCTCCCCTCCCCTCCACTCCTCTCTTTCTGTGTCGATACTTTTAGGTAGCGAGACGCGGCAGGAACCATTATGTCCGACCGTATCGGAATTACCGGTCTCGCGAAAGAATTTTATTGGCTTGTGCTGCATCGATGCAGTTGCCGCTGCGAGTAGCGGGTTAGCTACTGACTCGAGACCGGCTTTTCATAGAGTTCGACTTCTTCAGAACAGTTTTTCTTGGGCTCGAGCGACGCCGCGCTATTCGTACCGAGGGAGAATAAATTGGTTGTTCGGGAGTTCGCGGGGTGAATCTCTCCCTGAGAATGGTTGTTTGGACTCTCGAGAACGATGCTTTCTTTTTGCGGACTTGTTACATTGATTCTTCGTCTGACGTACGGAGTTCGGTTACGTTAGTAAGCGACTGGATACTTTTATTTCGTGGCTATTGAGATTCCGAGTACAGTTTTCTTGAAAATTATTGAATATATATTCATTTATTTGTGCACAAAGTAACCCTACTGTAGGCTTCTATCGCTCCTAGGGTGGCATTTATTTGATACGGGTCTCTGTTGACCCAGAGTACGTAAATTGTCATTAAATTTTCCAGTGTCTAGCGATCAGATTAAATGAATTGAACCCTTAGAATTCGAATGGCGACTATAAAGCACCACTAAAAATTTCTGTATCATTATTCAAAATATTTCATACATTATTAAATTTGTTTGTAATTAATAAATTACTAAACATTTAGGTATTACACGAGGTATAATAGGTATTGTACGTATTGTATAGGTATTGTGCTTATGCAGGTATTGTACGAGTAAGTTGCGCCATTTTCGTAGGTATAACATGAAAAAAAAAATAAAAGGGCAACATTCTAATTGGGAAGAAATGTTTCGTTTTAGAGTGAAAATAACTTCGAGTGGAAAGGATTAATTTCTCTCTTAGATTAAAATTGAGACTAATTAATGTACAAGAATTAAATTAAGAAATATGTTTAAAGGATCGATAAATGTAATGCTAATGTATTGTAAAAAAGTCCCGTTCAAGAATTAAGATTTTCATCAGAGAATACGGTCACCGGGGAAAAATTTAATCAATATATTTAACATACATTTTCCAGGTTGCATGAGTAATCTGGTAAGTGGATGTCAATTATGCTTCACCACGTCGGAGTAATGAAGTCATTAAACTGTATCGAAATTATCGTACGGTCACATTAGTACACATCGGTGATTGTCAAAATAAAAATTTTTAATGTTACATCGAACCAGAATGAATGTGCTCTTTTATTTTCACAAAACCATACAAACCGGAATGAACGCAATAACGAAATAAAATGGTCATCCGCCGAAACATAAAATTCGATTAAGTTCGCACGCGGAAACGTGTGAATGGAAAAATTAAAAATTGGAGAGAGGAGATGTAATACTCGTACGTATTTGTTTTTTTAACGGGCCCGACAAATGAAGCGTGTAACGATGTTTCAATGAAATTAGGTTAATTGTTTGACAGCAACATCATTATCTCGCGACACGGAACAGAATGGCTTTTCCACTCAACGCAATAATATTATTGATGAATATAATTGCGAAAGTAATTATAAGGAACATATTCGAATCGAATTTTAAGACAGTATTTGTTTCGAAGCCCCTCTCTACATGCGCGCGATGTTTGTTTAATTCATTGTCCGGTAAAGACAATGTAACAATAATTATTATTATAATTTGCGAAATAAATTGGAACGAAATTATGGGCGAAAGCTTTAATAATGCAATGCTATTGCATGTGGACCGTTGGTAGGAAATTGATTCGTGTAGTTCCGTAACAAAACCTTAATGAAACCTTAATTAACCTCATTTAGGAAAGAATGTTTCACCCATACACAGAAATCATACCGCTTTCTGACTGAATACACGTACCATTACCACAAACGAATCTCATGAATCAATAACGATAATGCAAATATTAATACGTTCACGTATATGTTCTCAAAAATTGATAAATAAAGCAATGAACGGTCCTAAATCAATTACACAGCGTTTACTCTATATATGACACAAATGCCTCGCCGTTAAAAGTCCCAGGACGACACATGCCGTGGATCAAAGAATAGTATCCGATATATGTCCCCGGGGTAGATCCGTGTTCTGACATATTTCCAGTAAATGCTGCAGTTACAAGAATCGGCAAAGCAGCAATTTTAAACCGAGTCAATTTTAACACATTGTTGATCGGGAACGTCATATGACGTCTTTCGACAACCTAATGTAATTGACGAAGTATTATACCTTCAAATTGCGGTTACTGTTTACCATTTGTCTTCGTTAAATTTACATATTATTGAGAAACTCTCAGATTATAAACAAACGTGGTAAGATCAAGTTGTTTTACATTTTTCCAGTTAGGACGCGACGTATAAATCGTTATTCTTAAATTTTTAGAAATGGCCCATTGCGACCTTTTTGAAGAAGAATTTTGTGAAGATAATTTGTCTGACTGTCCAAGTGACGTCTGTGTTAGCGATTCAGAAAATGATAGTTTTTCAGAACATAGTTCTGATTCAGAAGATACAAATATCGGATCAACAAAACGACGAAAAACCGTAATTATTGAGAGTGACTCTGAAAATGAAGATAACGGTTATGATGCTGGATGCTGAAGTTTATTTAGATCGTTTTAGTTCTACATTTAATTACGAAATAATGTCTGGTGACATTAGATAGCTCCTGCGTAAAATTGCCGGTCAACAATGTGTCAAGTCCGAGATTCGCATAAGCAGTCGAATTAAAAGCGAGCAAAGCGTTCGCGGAGGTTCCGAGCGACCGTTCATAAATTTCGCCGGGACTGTTCGCCACCTATGTAAATTCGTGGCGGGCGTTTCTTCCGCAATCTCACGGGCCCGCCATATTCTTCTTCCTCCCGTCTCCTATCGACGATGATCGCTTCCTGCGATCACGCCGCTCTCCGAAAACGTTTCCTTCCGGTGCGGCGGCGTCCTCGCGACGGCGGCCTTGCATTTCAGATGCGATAAAGGAAGGTGGCTCGGAAAACAAGAAGCCCCCGGCGAAGATGGTTTGCCCGGCGAAGAACCAACAGTGCCGGAGATCTCTAGATCAGTCGGTCGCAGATCCGAGGCTCGGCTGACGTCGATTGTCAACGGGATCGTCGCTCGCGCGTTCACCGGCCAGGACTGACAACGCAGTAACAGAATCCTGTTTTCCAGCTCTTCCCTATCTCTCCCCATCTCTCCCTCTCTCTCTCTCTCTCTCTTTCTCTTTTTTCCATACACACGTTTTCTCCGGAACGTGTGACACGCGCAGTCGACATCTGTCGTGTGTCATCCAGTGCAGGGACACGTGTCAACGCTGTCGTAAATACGCGTCGCACGAATTCGATCCCTCGTCGACGGTCTTGCGAGTTGTTCGCGCTGTCGAGAGACGTCCCGATGTATCTTCTGGGCGATCTATTGTGTTGCGAGGCCCCCATTTCAATGCTTGACGCATCACGATCGCCATTGTAGCCCCGGGTGACCGGCCGATTCCGGAGGAAGATCCCGGAAGCTCGATCGAAAATTTAATACTGCGCAAAGCGACTGGAAAACGAAATAACATTAATTTTTCCTCGAGATATACGCACTTGCAACCGTTCACGCGGGAACAGGATGCTTTATTTTACCAGATAATAAATATGCAATGCACACGTGTTTCCTTCGGTTGGCTTTATATGGACCATCTAATTGGACGTGTATTCAGATAAACGTGTGTTACATTCATTTTCTACTGAAAAATACCTTCTGGACAGTTAACGAAATTTCTCGACTCTTCTGATCCTCGTCGAACAATTCATAAAATTGGAGATTTGTATAATAATTTCTGTGGTAATCACTGTAATCGTTTCTATGGTATAAATAATTAAAAAGTAAACGTTCGATTCAACACTGAATTAATGTTATACCTTTATACATAAATATTAAGTACTGTGAGACGAAATAAAAATTCTGTCCACTTGTAACCAATATTGAGGTACAAATATACACAGGATAAACGAAATCTTCTATTTTAAAAGATAACGAAAAGCAAACGGCAAAATCTAATTATTCTAACGGTTCAAGAAATTGCACGGTTAAGGGACGAAGGGGCGAAGAAAAATAATTATCGCAACCATTAAAAAGATTACACGGGAATCAAGACTGGCATGATAGCCGCGCGCGCATACTGCGGCCGCAGAAGTATGCAGATTTGGTGAAAACTGTGGCGGTCCATATCGGCGTCCCATCATCCCTCGGTAGCTGAAAATTCAGCAGACCGAGGAACTCGTTCGGCGTCTTCGTTTGGTCATTGTCTTCGGATCCCAGCGTGGCCGTAATTAATTACAAGAAGTACGTAAAACCGAGAGAGCCCTGCACGTGTCTCCCTGTGTCCTGTAATTAATTAGGTTTCGAGCATGCGCGCGTGAGATGGCATCTTAATTAACGGGACGCAACGTGTGCCCTTCCTTCTCTCGCTCCTTCCCGCTCTCTTCTTCTTCTTTTTCTCCTCTCGTCTATTTTCTTTCCTCCTCCTCGTTTTTTTTTCGCATTCCCTCCACGTAAGAAGATAAGTGGCGCGACTTTTATTTAGCGGTCGCTCCGCGGAAAAGTTCCGTGTATAATGCGGGGGTCCTTGGAAAGTTAAAGAGCCTGGAAGAGTCGTAAAGAGCCGCGTCGGAGTTCGAATAACCCCGCCGCCGTGTGGCGAATGCGATTTGTTAAACTGTGACGCAACGACCGTGAGAGGGGGTGGGGTGGGGGAGGCGGGACGAGAGGATTCGCGAAACGGCGGTTCGAAACGGCGCGAATTGTGGCCGCAGAAAATTAGCAAGACCTGCGGGCGCACGGACACCCGCGTTTCGGGCCCTGCGGCCACCTCCTAATATTTCATTTCAACAGTTCCGACCCAGATTCGCCGAACTCGGCGCTCGGTCGGTCCCAATTCAAGATTCATTCCCGTGAAATGAATACAGAGCAGCAGTTTTCGAAATTTCAAGCATTCATTTATGTTTAAAAGTTTCAAGCATTCACAGCGTGTTTCTAAAATACGCGAAATTAATGACACGTAGATTCTATCCTTTATCTATCTTTTAGTTGATAAATTGAACTTGTTCCTCGCTCTCGTTTTTTAGTAAATACGCCACGACATTTAGGACTCTACGACTAAAATTTTCAGCGGTTTAATAGTGTCAGAGTTGTCACAGAAATTTGTTTCTTTTTCGACGAACGCGTGCAACGCAAATTCGGACTGGCTTTTCTAAAAAGGCAAATAGCTTGGGTAAATAAGAGGGAGAGAATAAAAATGAAAGATTAATGAAAAGAATTATTCTTTC
Organism: Halictus ligatus; assembly: GCA_028454255.1. Classification (NCBI taxonomy): domain Eukaryota; kingdom Metazoa; phylum Arthropoda; class Insecta; order Hymenoptera; family Halictidae; genus Halictus; species Halictus ligatus. The sequence continues at coordinate 3,144,946 of CM052129.1, forward strand.
TCCGTATATGATCGTGTTATGTGACAATATTAAACGTGCATATGTTGGTCACATTAGCTGGCATATTAAAAATAGCATAGGTAAATAAGAGGGAGAAAATAAAAATGAAAGATTAATGAAAAGAATTGTTCTTTCTCCGTATATGATCGTGTTATGTGACAATATTAAACGTGCATATGTTGGTCACATTAGCTGACATATTAAAAATAGGTAAATAAGAGGGAGAAAATTAGAATGAAAGATTAATGAAAAGAATTATTTTTTCTCCGTATATGATCGTGTTATGTGACAATATTAAACGTGCATATGTTGGTCACATTAGCTGACATATTAAAAATAGCATAGGTAAATAAGAGGGAGAAAATTAGAATGAAAGATTAATGAAAAGAATTGTTCTTTCTCCGTATATGATCGTGTTATGTGACAATATTAAACGTGCATATGTTGGTCACATTAGCTGACATATTAAAAATAGCATAGGTAAATAAGAGGGAGAAAATAAAAATGAAAGATTAATGAAAAGAATTATTCTTTCTCCGTATATGATCGTGTTATGTGACAATATTAAACGTGCATATGTTGGTCACATTAGCTGACATATTGTCTTGCTGCAAATAAGCGACTTCAGTTCCTCTGAATGGGAACGAATGAAAATGATTCGTGAGCATTAACGTAAATCGTAATTTATTATAAAATATACGGAACAGATAGAGAGAGGGAGGCAGGGGGAAAGTGTCGAGAGTGTCTCGCACGCGAAGCGAAATCGTTAACGTACGGGGGTGGAAGTATCGATCGATCGCTTCAGTCAACAGTCTCCGAGACAGCCTGTCGAAAAATTTGGGAGGAGGAACATGTGTTTTTTTTTTGTCGACGCTTTGATAGCTTTCCTTTTCAAGTCCACCACGTGTGTCCTCACACGCGGGCGCGCCAACGCACACAGGGAAGTTCGATTTCTATCGGTAGAGCAGCGCCCCCAGGTCGAACGTGTTCGAGGACAGAAAGGAATATCGTCAGACTTCAAACGCTCTGGCACACACCGAGTTTCTCGCATTACTTGCGCCATAAAATCTCGAAAGAGCGACCGGGGAAACAGGGTGTCGCCCCCACGGCACGCGTTTTACGAACGACGATTTGAATTTTAAATCCACCGACCCGGCATTTGCGTACTTGGTTAATTTTCGCCATCATCATCAGCCCGGTTAAAGGGGACCGCCGAAAGAAATGGAATTATTTCCGAATCGAGGGGACCGAGTTTGCTTTCGTTATCGTCGATCGTTTAAACCTGTACCTTCGAAAATGTGTCCCTAACAAAATTGATGAAGAAACTGGCGGACGATAACAAATAAATAAATAATAGCAAACTAACCCCGAGAAACCGAAGTTACACGAAAGCGTATTTCCAGTTTCAAAAAATTTAGTAACAGTGTATTATTCGACTCTTTCAATTTTTATTTACTACTTCTCCGTTCTCTAAACTTTCTAAGACTTCAGCATGTCCGAATTAAATTTAACAGTTTGAAGATTCGCCACGGGATTCGTTACCGCGAGAGATTCTCGAGTAAAACTACGGTCTAACTAAGTGTCCCTATATAATGTAATTAAATATCACATCTAGCTGAAAGCAAAATTCTTTTGACGAAGTTTGACGAGCCTGCAGTTAAACAGATGATTGTTCTCCTTGTTAATCATGGAATACAATATTATCATTAGCGTATACTCGAGAAAAATAAAAAAGCGAACTTTATCGCAGTTGGGCGACTATGAATTTTAACACTGCAGAGTAAAATCGTATCTTTTCAAGAGGAGATTGGCGAACAATAAAATCGAACAGTGTGCTAAAAGGTTACAGTTTGTCCCGGAACTGTTATCAGTTTCTCCGCGATGTTTGATAATATTCAGCTCGTTACGGCGAAGCAACGGCTCGATAAGGGGGCTCTGTGTTTTTACGAGATTCCGGTTCAATATTTGCAAACCCGGGTTTCCTTAATATTCATCGTCGGCTTTTGCAGAGAACTCTCGAAATCGCCGCGACAGGAACGAAGTTAATCGGGGCCGCTTTATCGGCCGGGCGGGTCTATCGATCGCTAATAAAAAAGGATTACGATGTTGACAAAACATCGTTGGCCGCGAGTAATCGTGATTCCTGTCGGGCCGCGAATCGTTTAACGACGCGAGAGCCCGGCGACGCGGCCCGAGCATGTTTTCACGCGTGTTTTCGCCGACAACTATTGTCACGGCGTGCCCGTCGGAAAATGGCGGCGCTCGCCGCGGTATCGCGCGGACGTTGCAACCGGGGGGGATGACACTTGGCGAGCATGATTCGAGAGAGCCGTTGCGTCGCGTTGTAACCCTCGCGGCCGCGTCATTTCGGCCAATTAAATCTTTTGGCGGGAACCGCGCACGCGCCGAACGCGCCCCTGTCGATCACAATTAACGAGCGCACTTTTAACGTTCGCCTATGTTTTATGGTTGTTTTACGCGCTTCCTCCGCAGGACCTCCACCTCGCCCCCCTTCCACCCTGACCATCACCGTTTCCGCTCTCGCGTTACCGCATTCGAATGATTTTCTGGAACGCTTGCTTTTACGGCTGTCGGCCATCCAGCGAAAGAAAAAGCTCACGCGTGCTCGGGAACCTCGTTGCTCCGCAACGGGCATAAGCGTTCCTCTCGCGATATGTTTTTACGAGGATCGCCGTTCGCGGATTATTCGCCCTGTTGCGAGGAACGCGTTAACAATAAATTGGCCCGCGTAAAACACTAAGCGCCACCGGGAACATTGTAAACCGATCGTTCGGGGTGCACGGGGGTGGCCCGGGGTAGTTCATTTCAGCTTGCCGATGCATGGGGGCAGACGCGTTCTGTACGTTCACGGGCGATAAGAAACGGAATTTCGAGAAATACCGTGCGGAAAGAGTTTTCTTTTTTAACGATGGTTTAAGGGGCATTAAATATTACAACTCGACATTACTTTATAAAAATAACGGAGATGCGTCTATCCAAATGTTTAGCCATTTATTTTACAATGTACACCCAAGGAAACAAATTTATCGGATAATTTCTAATTTGTGCAATTTTCAATTTCGATAACTGTGAATTAACACATTCGCGACCGGCTCGTTTTTCCGTTTCTAATACCGAGTACCGGCGAAAACTTCTAAAGTAATAAGTTTTGAAATATCAATGTTGCAATTATGTGTTTCGTTTAAAATAAAACGTCAGATTCGCATCAGGAATACAATTTAAAATAGAATACTAGAACCCGTCATTTCGACGGGTCCCGTAAGCCTAGTGTTAGAATGCAAAGAATATTTTCTTTCGGAAATCTGATTTTTGGAAATGACCGACACTGGTCCCTTCTAATGCACGCAATTAAATCAGTGTATCCCATTTGAAAATTCGCACGCAATTATTTCCCAAACTACGCGCAGTTCGTTGTCACAAATATTTCAAATAACACTTGCCGTATTTCGGGGGAGACATCTTATTACATTCTGTTGACAAACATGCTTCCCGAGACTTCAAGGTGACCTCTGTTTGTTCTCCCACGGAACTGTATGTTTTTATGTAGCCTGTCCCGAGACTAATTCACTGACTAACGACGCACTCGCGTTCCAAGGTGATTCAAGGTCATTCTAAGTTTATCTAGACGCTACCGCGTAATACAGCTGAAACAAAAAAATCATAAATAAACACATCGAAGAAAATGTTCGCGTAAAACGACGCTATTGAACAGGAGGATCGAGGAAAACAGTTCGCCCGAGAGGCGTCGCGTTTCAACGAATTTAACGAGGGGAAGTTTGTCTTTCGTCCTTAAATCCGGAAACGTGCGAGAAGACGTTCGAGCCGACTGAATGTAGGGGCGTCGGAGAGAGGAAAGAAAGAAAGGCGAGAGGAGCCGCGACAGTTAGAAAATAATTTAACCACCGGCGAGGCACCGGTGGCTCGAAAAAAGTAAGACGCCCGGGCGTGCTGGCAGGTCGAGCCAGAAGTGCCCGGTCGGCGAACAATTTTTTTCCACGGTGCCCGATCTGCTTCGTAAAGCTCTCGGTTACGGTGTACACCCTCTGCGTTTTATTAGCGCAATCAATAACTCGCAGTACACAGCTGCCGTGGAACGGGAGAAAGTCGCAGAAATCTTAGGGCGACGTTTAGCTGTATTTCTCGGAAGACCGCGGTACCGTGAAGTTAAGTAGACGATTGCGCGTTCTCGGGGGGCGGGGGGAGGAGGAAGAGAAGGAGGGAGTAGTAGGGTTTGGGTTAGGTACGGTCGAGTCTCGGGGACAAGCAGAGCTTGCGCGAAATAAGCTCGTCTTCGAGGGGCTGGAAGGGAATATCCGAGTCAAGTCGATGAATTCTCTCGCTGCTCCTTTATCGTCGCGCCTCTCTTCCTTCTCCTCTCCGCCTCTCTCCCTCTTCCTCTCTCTCTCTCTCGTTCTTTTTTCTCTGTCTTTTCTGGCGAGAAAGTCGCGCTCGAAGAAGACGTGCCCCTTTCAACGAGCGTTCCTTCGGCCCCCGCGAGGGACGACGAAATCGGAAGATCCAGCGGGTGGTAGGAACTTCTTCTTCCTTTCTTATAGTTTCGAATACCAGACAGGTCATTCGGAGTCGGCTCCGTTTGCTCCTCCTCTCCTCCCCTCTTCTCTTCTCTCCTCTCCGTTGTCCTGGTATCTCGTTCGCGCCTTCTCCGCCGGCTCTCGTCGCCCGAGAACACAGACGAATATTTCTCTCTTGCAAAAAGTTCAAAGGAGCTTCGCTCTGCGCGGCTGAACGCGAGAACGCGGATACTTCGCCGGGGAATTCAACGGGCGAGAAATTCGTTTCCGTTCGCCGTGCGAGGATCGCCCTCCTCTCTCGATCGCTTCTTTGTTAATCCTCTTCATTTTGTACGTGCTCGGTTACGTAAGAATTCGGCGCCGACTTTCCTCGCGAATTTACAACGTCTTTTCCTGTTTCTTTTGTTTTTTTAACCAATTTGACCTGTTTTATTTCTTCGGGGCTCGCTCGTTTCGCGTTGCTCGTTGGAAGCGGCACAAGTTTTGGAAGCTTTCCGATCGAGGGCAGCGTTAACACTGACATTACTTCGTGCAAAATAATGAGACGGTGCTGGTCAAAAGTTTTGACAAGCCTTTTTAAAATGTACACTGATTTAAATCGATTCGTTAGGTAATTCTTCGTGCACGCGTCTCTGGAATAATCGCATATTAAAAATAGCCGTTTTGTCGAGTCGCCCGTAAACCTGACGTTAAGGAAATGAATTCTAGTGACCACTAGGACATCTAGTTTATTAGTCCAGATAAGTTACATTCATACACGGTCCCTGTTTATATCGTTAAATCATCTTCGTAGAGTGCAAGGTGGTTTTGTAGAAAGAAAGTCGTTGTCATGTTGATTTTTAGTAACATGTCAGGAAGTGATTAATTGTGGTCAGTTTATGGTACGGACGGTACATTCGTCGATTTGCAACATTTTTTACACAGTGGAGTATTGTTTTAAATCGTAATTTGAATATTGGGGCGAGAGATTCTCAAGTAAAACTACGGTCACACAAGTGTTTCCACCAGCTATGTACATTTAAATCGCAAATCTCGCTGTGAAAAAAATTTCTCCGATGAAATTTCGTGAGCCTACTGTTAAACTGAGGTCTGTTCTCCTCTTTAGTCATTGTAGAACATAGACATTATTGTTGGTGTATATTTTATTGACAAATAAAAGCAGCATCGAACTCGATTGCACTTGGACGTTTCTATCAATCATTCTAGAAAGTCTTTCTGCTCAGCGAATAGCACAAAACAGAATTATATTATACTTTTGCAATCATTTTGTTAATAAAATAAATAAGTCGTAAATAAATCTTAAACAACAAAGTACCTTTTGTATCTTAAAGGTAAAAATTGTAAAGGGCATTTTCAAAGAACTCTCCTTTCGCGCGACTCAGGGGCTAATGTCATATCATTTATTATCGTTCCCCTAAAGGTTACAATTTTTTTAAAACACACTTCGTCTCCTCCTTCCATCCTTGTTCCGCTCTTATCCTACCTTAACCTAAAACGCATAGAACCGCAACAAAAGAAACAAAAAACCGCAAAAGAAAACTAGACTCGCAAGCGAGAGAGAGAGATGATGTCGACCCTAACTTAACCTAACTTAACTTAACTTAACCTAAAACAAATATAAAAACTTAACATATCTCTCACTCAGGGGCTAATGTTGGCAGTCCAATTGGTCCGGTTTCTTTTCGAGATTGGCAAGTGAAGAAATTACAATATCTCGAAGTAGTAAATTGACGGAACAATTTCCCGGGAACGTACGTCTTGCGATTTCATCGGTCTCGCCTCGAGGAACCTGAAAAGCGCATCGTTCGTCGTGTGGCGTCGTGTGAGGCTGCCGGAATCTGTACCTCGTTACGGGGCGAGATTATTTAAAAAAGTTTCGACGGTAATGGATTCGCTGGAGCGCGCGTGGCGTGTTCGCGAAAAACGGCGGCGATATTTTTCCGCGGCGCGGCGCGGCGCGGCCGGGGTTTGATTCATGAATTTGCCCCGATCATAAACTCGGCGGTAATGGCGAATAGGATACAAGGTAATAAACGGTCTTCTATCTCGAGCGAGTCGAGCAAGTTCCCCCGAAGATGTTCCCCCGCGAGTTTATCTGCTCGAGCCGGTGCGGAGCGGTGCGGAGCGGCGCGGAGCGCGTCCGCGCGCAGAAGTTAAATTGGAATAGCGAGGACGACAAAAGCGCGCGGCCCACGTCGCGGCCCGCGAGAGCAGCGCAGAACGACGAAACGCGAATATTATTAACGACTTTTGTTCGTCGTCGCTTCCGTGCGCCGACTTCCGATAACATTTTCATTTTAATGTGTTCGACGTAAATCATCCGACGCGCCGCCGCCGCGCTCGGATGAAATATGGAGATTCAGCTGCCTCGTGTCTCTCCTCCCGGCGACGGAACCGTTCGCGGAATACAAAATTCGACGCGTTCGTTGTTTATAGACGAGCCAGCCCGCCCGGAAGAATCGCGCGAGATCGACTTCTCCCGGACGGAGAATCCTCGCGGAAACAGGACGAACGCTGATAGGACCGAACGCCGCGCTGGAGGAACACTCGCGGAAATTTCTGTCCGTGCGACGAGCTCGAACGGCTCGAAACGTATGTCGAGGTGTTTTCGAAAATCTTCACACCGTGGTAAATCGACGAGATCCTAACGCAATCGGTCTCTTGGCTTGGCTCGTCTCTCATATTCGAACGATTCGAATTAACCCTTTGCACTCGAAGCTGTTTTAACTTCAAAATGAAACATTTCTGCCGACCCAGAATATTTCATTTCATAAAGCAACATAACTTTTTAAAAATTAGATCAAATGACTTGAAAGTTATTGAGAAGTTAGAAGGATTAGTTTACTAGACGATGTGTAAGTTAGAAAAAAATTTGAATTGGTCGGAATCGCAAAAGAAATAGTAAGAGTTGGTTTCTTCAGCTTTTTTATCTGAGCCTGTATTGAAAGTTTAAAGAATGTGTTTGATTCGCTCGAATAAATTATATGTATGCTGAAAATTTCAGCGATATTGGTTAATTCCTTTACGAGTTATAAACCATTATATATATATATATATATATATAATATTTATTTTATATATATATATAGAAATATTATGAAATATTTCTGTTCATGTTATACATACGAAAATGGTGAAACTTACTGATACAATACCGAAATGTTTAGTAATTTATTAAATACAAACAAACTCAATAATGCAAAAACTATTTTGAATAATGATACAGCAATTTTTAGTGGTGCCTTACAAAGTGCTAAGGGTTAAAAATAAATTTTGTAAATCTCTGGGCTCTTTTCTCTTGTCTGGCAATTTTAGTCCAGTGATTTTTCTTCACACGCACTTTTTATACGATTTCAGACACAGTGTTCATTTCATATATGTCCCAAATTGCCAGCCGATAAATGTCCCACAACTATCCCCACAGGCCTCTAGACCTTCGCATGTACGATACATGTCCTTGGCTAGACCCGTGTCTTGGTCATGTATCGAGTGAACGCGCAGATTTCATGCATTCACGGGAAAAACTTGTGGATGCTATTTTACGAAGTAGAAAAGGTTATGAGAATTTAAGAATGAACCACTGAAGAGAGAAATAAACTCCTACATGGTTCCTAAGTTTTGCTTAATATTTTTCTCGAGAAACGTCTATAAAATATTGTTTCGTCTGTCGACAATCGTTAAAGCAGACGCTTCTTAATTGACGCGTTGTTCGCCCCGGCCCGCAAGCATTAGAATATTCACGGGGGTTGAAGTGGAGCTCATCAAGTAGAATCAGACGCTCGAGTATGAACCAACCAGACAGTGGAACGTTTGATTCGTACCAGGCGAGCAATTCGTCGAAACGCGAGCCTGCGAACGCAACGAAATTTTTTCGCGCGAAGTGCAAAGCACGAAAAACGCGGGAAACATTATTCCAGATTTTTTCTCGCAAGTATTTTACAGTTTTGCGCCGACAAAAAAAAAGATCTGCTTTCCGCCGGCGTGCATTTGTCTGACTTCGGTCATGCGACCTGGCACTTTTTCTCTGCCTTCGCCTCCCCTGTTTCGCTGATATTATTTTTTCCTTTTTATTTTCACGTGCACCACGACTCGCGCCGCTCCGGGTCCGGCTCTCCCCCATTTAAATTCATTAGTCCATTCACAATTCCTTCTTTGTTCTTGTTTTTCCCTCGCCGCTCGGTCCTTGTCACCTATTGGATGCTGTCGCTTTGCCCTGCTCCCCTTCCCCCCTTTTCTCTCTCTCTGTCTCTCTTTCTCTCTCTCCTCGGCTCGTGTTCGGCCCTTTCATTAACAGACGACATTCCTCGGGATATTGTAAGATGCGCGCCAGTTGTTTAGCTGACAGCCCAGGGGTGGGGGGTAACCTACATATTCGAGGCTTCTCGAAATTCAATGGGCCCACGAAAAAACGGAAACACGCGCAGAACGATATGATGTATTTGTCGCACCGGATGGGGTCGTGTAAGATCGTGCGACTCACAACGGGGTTGTTCTACTGAAACAAAAAAAAATGAACCAGAAGTGAAGAATAAAATTTTTCAGGCGGGCCTCCGTTCCTGAAAACATCGAAAAACTCTCTTGCGGGAATTAAATGCGAAAACAAATTGCTGTGATTTTTCATTTGCAATTCTCGTAGAAGTAATTGCGTGGATAATCGCACTGTCAATTTTTCCGCACGCTTGAGTACGGTTATCGGTATAAATGGGAATCAGAGACGTAAATTTTCGTATATTCTAATTTCAATGGGAGAAACAATATTCCACGAAAATCAAACACAAATTTCATGTTCGCTTTCATTTTCAATTTTTTATTACGCTCGCTTGCCCATCGCTCGAGCCCGTAATGCATGAAATCCCACGTAACCAGTTTTTGCATGAACAAATCTTTTTTTTTTTCTCCGCCGCTTGACCTATTTTTACACACAGAATGGAAAACATTGCGAAGCTTGTTTCCATTTTTTACACGAAAAAGGAAGCCTGCGATTAAATCCTGCGTCATAAAACCACTATTTTTAATACATTTCGTAATCGATATAAATTCTGAAGCCGTAGAGCGTTTTAGAAAAAAAAAAAAAAGAAAAAATAGGATTGCTCGGGTATATATGTAGTGAATAAAGCTAGCTGGTAGTGGATGGAATATAAATCCTAGTCGCACTGTGATGCACAATGGAATTACACATTTGAAAATCATTCAGTTTTTTCAACGTCAGGCGCGAAACATATTGTCCAGCATCGCCGATGATGGATAGCATCCTTTCCGTTGACAAACATATCACGTGTATCCGGTGTCCATTTCTAGTAAAAAATTCTAACTGGCGGCAATAAAATTCAACGATGATTGATTGGAATTCATTTGGAGAGATAGCGATGCTTGAACCGACGGAAATATTCTGCCGGGGTCGCGGCAAATGGACTTGGGATTGGAAAAGTCAACGAAACTCGCCATCACAATGTTTCTCAAGAAGGGGATCAAATCGAAGAAACCGTCTTCCTCCTATCTAGAAAAACATTGGATTTTTACACATTTATCCTACACAAATAATTCGCAATTTCACCAAATTTTGGGACACCCCGATAATCGAAATTAATTTCGTACATTTTTCAGCATTGAGGAGGACAACTCCCCTCCCTGAATTCTTCTAATAAAAACTAATTGTCAATTTCACGAAATTTGTCGACACCCCGATAGTCAAAATTAATTTCACAAATTTTTCAGCATTCAGAAGGACAACTCCCCTCACTAAATTCTTTTAATAAAATATAATTCGTAGTCTCACCAAATTTTGGGATATGGTTTAAATTAATTTCGCACATTTTTCAGCACTGAGAAGGACAACTCCCCTCCGTAAATTCTTGTAATAAACAATAATTCGTAATTTCACCAAATTCTGGAATACTTCAATTATCCAAATTGATTCCACACATTTCTCAGCACTAGGGGGACAACTCCCCTCCCTAAATTCTTCTAACAAAAACTAATTCTCAATTTCACGAAATTTTTTGCCACCCCCAATAGTCCAAATTAATTTCACACATTTGCAGTACAGCGGAGCCCGACACCATAATTTTCCGAGCTTTTGTGTTCCTCTTGGAAATTCTCTTTCTAGAGACGATTGGGAATCTTACGGGGTCCCGTGATAATTGCTCGAGGCAGCTAACAAAGAGGAGCTCGCCCGGCGAATTCGGTTCGCATTCGAACATATGAGCATTGAAAATCCTGTTAACAAGTTTGTTAATCCGAAATCGAGACGTAGCCGGGTGCAGTCGCAATTAAACGGTCCTCGTGCCTCGTCATCCGTGCGCGGCGCGAGGCGACGGTAACGTGCGAAGTAGACGAGGCATTAATATGGTTATTAACGTGACGGCCCCGAAGGCCGGGGCGTACGTACTCGTCGACGAAAATGTTCGTCGATTATCGCCGCCGCCGTCGCCGTCGCCGTCGCCGTCGCCGCGCCGCGGCATTTAATTTACACAGGAAAAGAAGAGAAACGGGGGAGAAAGAAACACGCGGGCCCGGGTCCACCGTGGGAGCTGAATTATTCATGGTTCTGCCATTGAACCGATGATAAGGAGGGCTGAATAGGGAGCCGCGGACGATCGTAAATTTCAATTTACAAAACTGTTAACCGTCCGCTCGCCGTACGGGTCCTACCTGCTGGTGCCTACTTTCGTAGCGGTTCGCGTGTGT
>CM052129.1:3162715-3192487 GCA_028454255.1 Halictus ligatus
CGGAGTAAAAAATGGGGAACGTTGACAGGTGGTATCTCGATTCGAATTTATCTGCGAGTCCTCGACAAATTTTACCGGCGTCGAGTAGCATAAAACGCGGGGTATCGTTCCGACACAACAGACAAAATTTATTGGCAATTACAATATTAATTGAAAACCAGGCTCGATCTTATTTCCCGGGGAAACTATTCCGGGCCGGTAGAACCGCATTCCCAATCAAGAAAAAGAAACCGTCTGGCAGGAAATCGAATTCCAATTGGCAACGTTGAATCGGTGTCGATCGTGGCCCCCGGAACGGTTCCATTAACACTGAAAAACTGGACTGTCAACGATCTGTTTCCGTTCGAGCCGGGATAGAATAACTGGATCGCGGGCTTGGATAAACAGTAACGAGCGCGAATCGGTCTCGCCGATCGGCTCGAACGGGGCCGCGGTTCGACCGGCGGTATAATATAAATCGTCGCGAGGGCCACCGGGCGATGAAAGTTTCATTTTTCGATCAATTAGCGGCGGGGATCCGCGGGAAATTACATGGCTCGGATAAATTACGAGGCCGGGGGGGCCCCCGGGTAAAATCGGCCGGGCGAAATCGAGGAGAGCGAACGGCGGCGCGAACGCAATCTTCCCGCGTTAATAAATTAAAACGCGTGCTCCTTTTTTTCCGGCGGTCCGCTCGATAATTTGAATCGATTAACGTGCGGCGAGCATTCAATTAGGCGGGGCACCGGGAACCGAGGCGAAAAACCGTGGAAAAATCGGACACGGCCGGCACCGGCGTCCGATACCGAGCCCAAGATACCCAGACCAGTATTACCGGACCGTCCGAGAGCCCGAGCGCTACCGAACACAGTCCCGGCAGCCACCTGCGGCTAACTATCCCCGTGTATATATTATCGTATATTAGATTACGACTCACCGGCAGCGGATCTATAAATTTCCTCGCACGATAGTACATTGATTAGCGAGAGTACACGCACATTGCGTGCCTCGAACCGCGTCAGGGGATGCGAGAAGAAATCTGGTTCGCCGAGCGGACCCGAGCCCGATCCCCCCGGTACACTAGCCCGCAAAACCATAAGACCAGATCTGCAAACCGATGGATCAAAAGTCCGGAATGTTCAAACAATCCTCCTCCAGTCTGCCGAAGGATTCGCTTTCATTCGTAAAAGTAACGAAGTTATTCGTGTGTCGACGCGTGACGCGATATCTCGAGATCTAGAAATGCCGTAAATTTTATGAGAACCTACCGCTCGCGGTGTGGGACGAAATTTTTCACTAATCTTGATTTTTTTCCGAAATTCTTTACCGACACCGAAACGTAGATAAAATCAGTTCGACGATGACCAAACTTCACCGTGATTTATTAAGAGAACGATCGAGTTTGGACCTATGGTTCCTTTCGCACTTTTCATCCTTCTGACGAGTGGAACACGATGCAATGAAAAAGAAACGGTTGACCTTTTGACCTTGAAATCAGGGTCAGTTAATTTAGCAGCGGAGTACATCAATTTTCACAGAAACGAGGGTGTAGAATACTTTGTACCTACGAATTAAATATACCTCCTCGATCCTCTCTCGTTTGTGTGCCAGGTAAATCGAGGTGTGAAATCGTCGCGCTAAATCGACGCGCATCGATCTCGAACCATCGTAAAAACTTGTCTCAAGGTTTTGCTCGACTGGCCGAAGCTTCCAAGGGGAAAATCGCGCGGGCAAGTTAGCCCGGAAGCTGGCGACTCGGAGGAAGCCTGATTAAAGGTCGCCGGGAACACGTGGCCGTTCGGAGGGTGTGTTTCTCCGGGATAGTTCTCCGGGTGTGTCTGCTAATCCGTCATCATTCCGTCGGACGTGCGCGATTCGCGCAATCACCGAAGTGTCGATACACCAACGGAAAATACTGCTCTCGCCGGATAATCCTTTCCCGTCTGTGCCGGTCCCGGGGGTGGACAAGGCCGGGATACCGGGGAAGGAATGAAAGAAGATCCTCTCCCCGATTAATACACGGAGCCACCGTCTTCGTGTCGTCGTCAGGGCTCCCCGTCGTTCCACTCTCTCTTTCCCGCCACCTCTTAACCGAGCGAGAGGGAAAGAGAGAGAGAGAGGGAGAAGAGAGTTAAGGGTGGGAGGTCCAATTCGTATCTAGTGTGATTTCCCCGGGGTAAAGTCGACCGATCAACCGATCGAGTGGGTGGCTGAAAACCGCACTGGGAAACCTAATATCGGCAGGGTCCTCACCGCCACCCTTCTTACTTTTATGTCGGGAGATCTATAAAACCTATATAAAAAAAAAGAAAGAAAGAGGAAGCTATATGCTGGACGGTGTCGCTTTGAGCGCGGACCGCGTTAGGGCTGTTTCATTTGTCGTCGAACGCGATACGATTCATGGGGACGGACGCGTGTGTCCCGTTTAATCTGCGGACGTTGATACCTTTGCGTGGGGGACTTTCGAAAAAAAAATGAACTTCCTTCCTTAAATTGAGATCCCGCGGGACTGGAGGTAATAACGGGAACGGTGTGTGCAGGTTGCGGTGGGATTGCCAGATTAGAATCCGTATGTACCTATGTTTGTGAACGTTCGGGTTCGTACATCTTGGCGATTGTTGACTGGGACGCCATTTTGGTACTAAGCAACGGTATACAGTGTTTGCTCGATGAACAGAGGAGTTCTTCTGTATATGTCGCCAAGGCCTGGATGATAAACGTTGCGGAATTATCCCCACTGTATGTCTCTTAGAGGATGCACGACGCTGATAAGAGCGTTTTGTTGACATACATCGAAAATTCGCTGTACGTCCGAGAAACGATTCTAGCCACGGACATATATCGCCGAGGAGATACTATTCTTTGATCCGCACGACCTTGCACTTCTCGGGTCTGGCCCGGGACATATATCGACCAGGAGATGCTATTCTTTGATTCATATCGAACCTAGAAAAGTTCTGGGACATTTATCAGTTAGGCATTTGGGACATATACAAAGTAAACACCGTAGTTCTTGATCTTTGCTATATTTTGTCGAAAACTTTTCGTTTTTCTATTAAAAACCGGGTGAGCCTGTTCACGATGATACATACAGGGTGTTTCAAACATCTGGGCCGAGTTATAACTCGGTTGTCAATACACAGAAATACACGGAAAAATTGTGAATACACAGAAAAATTGCAAAGGAAAGTTTTGCGCGGTTCAACTTGCTGTAACATTGCGCAATGCTTGCAATTATGTAATAAGAAGTTCGGAAAGCGTTCGTCGAGCGTTCCGAGGGAAAATAAAAGTTGCGATCCCCTGAAAATGGTGGGGATCTGCGCGTTAATGCTCGCCCGTCTCTGGGGCCATTGTGCAGAAACGCGCGGCATAAAGACCGAGCCACGCGTTATCATTCCGCGAGCGTGGTATCGCGTGGAAATAATTGAATCCGTCACGGGGCGCAAATGGAGCAAGACTGAAAACTGCTCGTCGCCGTGGGAACGTTGATTCGAGCCGATGCTCGTCAATAATATCCGTGTCCTCGTCTGGCACGCGTAGAACGTTCATTATGTGTCCATCGGCGGTCTGGTTGAACAGTTTCGTCGTCTCGATCGACTTTCGATCACCGGCTCGTCGTGGTTTCTGCCCGGTGCATCGATTTTCGATCGGTACGTTCCTCGCCTGCTCGACGAGAGTCTGTTCTCTCCCTCTTTCCCCCTCTCTCTCTCCCTCTCTTTCTCTGTCTCTCTCCGCCGTCACATCTTAAAACGGAGACCTTAAAAATCCATTTCGCACGGGCCATTAGGCACACATGTTAACCAAACATCTCTTGCCTCCAAAGCAAACTGCCGGTCGCGGGGCTTTTTCACGAAAAATCATCGGTTCCGTGTGTCTCTCGTTCACTTGGAAGCCCCGACCCGCAGGAAAACCGTGTTACGGGAAAAGTTTCGGGGGAAATGGGAAACCGCGCGTGCCAACCCCCGCGTTATGCTCTCGCCCCTGTTGCCCGAGTCTACCCCGAAGGGGATGTTCGCGGCGGTGTTAACCCCTTTTCGCTCGTTCTCTTTGAATTAATATTGAATGATCGGTCCGGCGCTTTTTATTCTTCCTGAAAGCGGCCTCGGCCATTCCACGCTCTCTTCGGAGCTGTTTGTTCTGTTATTAGTTGTTAAACTTGAACTGTAAGCGGCTAAACTACGTGCAAGCGGTTTTGCGGCTAGACCGTCCGGGCCTTGGTGCGGAATAAAAATTGTCTGCGTCAATTATGCTCGACGAAAGCCATAAAGAAAATTTTGGTTCGTCCCTTCAACCCTTCTCGTCGTGGGATTCGTACGACAAATTTAATTATTTTCAACTTTCCATCATAAATTAATTATTCGTCTCCGTCGAGGCGTATGTAGGGCCTCGGACTAAATGGAAACTTTTAATAATTCTATTCTGAAATTTTCTGAACGTCTCTACTGTAAAATAAAATAAAACCAGGTATTAACTGGTTTTGATAATTCCATTCATTGACTGTCCAGATGAAATTAGCAGAGTATTGATCACATCAAATTGGAAAAAATTAAAAAATGTGCAGTTACAGTAATTTTTGGTCCGGACGGAAGATAATTATAGACAAACGATATCGCTATGGGTGTCAATATATATTCTAGTTTATACACACCGTATTCAAAATAGTTTTGCATTGCAGATGTAAACGCACAATAGGCGGGCTCGAATCGGAACAATTCAAAATCGTTTAAGCTAGAACACATGAAAAATTGTTCGACCATTGTTCGTTTTCGCGGGCTGTAATCCCGATTGTTTGTTGCAACATCGCTTACGGACGATTTGCGTTTGTTTGCCGCTGATCGAACGGAAATCGCCGGACATGGAAACCCGACGAAGACCGAGTTTAAATAAAAACGATTAGTTTTCAAACAACAATGACGCCGCCGCAGCTCTGCTATTTTTACGATCATCACGTTTCGAACAATTTGTATCACGGAATGGGAATGGAAAAACAGGACTTTTTAGAAGCAACACTTGAAAATGGACAATTCAAAAAATGATAAAATGGCAAGCCTGTAACTTTTATCAGTCTCCTAATCGATGGCGCAGTATAAAATAAATAAAGACCTGTCAGTTCGTGAAGAAGCATTTCAACAATTATAAAAATGATTTCGAGGTTACTTGCAGCGGAGGCTCGCTGCAGCCAAGAAATGGCAAAGTACCGGGCAAGATGGCGGTCGTGTAGGATAACTTTTATCAGTCTCCTAATCGATGGCGCAGTATAAAATAAATAAGAACCTGTCAATTCGTGAAGAAGCATTTCAACAATTATAAAAATGATTTCGAGGTTACTTGCATCGGAGGCTCGCTGCAGCCAAGAAATGGCAAAGTACCGGGCAAGATGGCGGTCGTGTAGGATAACGTTTATCGGCCTCGGTGATCGATGCAGCATGAGGCAGTCTCTAAGGAAGTCGAGATAGACAATTTTTCGAAAATTGCGTCCTCTGTCTCGCGGAGCGTTCGACAAATAATCGGCCTCCCCTATGGCGGCGCTATAATGATATACCTCGGAGGAATATTCCTGTATATACATATATATATTTATATAGATCCACCTGCCTACATTCCCCCGGATGAAATTGTCTGGCGAAGTGGCTTACAAATATATTACAATAAGAACGCAATATTCCCGGCTCGGCGCTGTATTGGCTATCCGTTGGAACCGTCTGATTTTCCCCTCCCTCGGCACAAAGGGATTCCCCGTTTCTTCTCCGTATATCATACACTCGGGCTGAGCTGCCTGCACATCGAATACACTTTGTAGCAGCCAGAGGAAATATAATTTAGTCGATACACCCGGGCCTCTCTCTCTCTCTCTCTGTCTCTCTTTGATTCTCGTGGAAGACACAGTCGACGGGGGGAGGGGGATGGAAATGTACGGCCGCGATTCGAAAACATTCGAGCCCGCCACGTTTATCCAAACACACCGACAACTACAATACACGGAATCGATGGATCGACGATGCGCTCAGTGATTCCGACTGTTCATTGTCGTACTGCGTCGTCTGTTAGCCAGGATCACTCCCCTGAACTCGAACAAAGTGAATTTATTCCGCAGTCGGATTCGCCGGTTTTCGAAAGCGAGAAAAATCTGTTGCGGCGGCCGCAAGATTTTGTTATCGATAGACCGGTGTCCTGGTATTTTATAAAACGGTCGGTGCGGTGTTCTCTAAATTTTTCTACGCGCCGAACATGCGCCAAAAACCACTGCCTTGTCGATCGTCTTTCGGGGGTTGAAGAGGCGCACCCTCTCGATTGAAATGTATCGGTCCTGTTTTACAGTTTCTGTCACATTTCATTGGACTATACATTGTTTTAATAAGGAAAAGAAGAATACAGGATGTTCTCGATATATGTCACCAACACGGCTCTACCCGTGGACTTGTATCGGTTATAAGCTCGAGTGACACAAGCAAATATCATCGGAATTGTATCATATTAGATATCATTTTCATTAGAAAAATGTCACGAATTTGTTGGCGAGAGTCCCATAAAAAATTGATAAAAAATAAAGAAGTTGTGTTATTGGATTAGTAGTGGTCCCCTAGTGTCACAAGCTTCCCAGCGGTGGGGATAGCTCTCGATTGAAATGTATTAGTCCTATTTTACAGTTTCTGTCACATTTCATTGGACTATACATTGTTTTAATAAGGAAAAGAGGAATACAGGGTTTTCTCGATATATGTCACCAACACGGGTCTACCCGTGGACTTGTATCGGTTATAAGCTCGAGTGACACAAGCAAATATCATTGGAATTGTATCATACTTGGTATCATTTTCATTAGAAAAATATCACGAATTTGTTGGTAAGAGTCCCATAAAAAATTGATAAAGAATAAAAAAGTTTTGTTATTAGATTGGCCCCCTGGTGTCACAAGCTTCCCAGCGGTGGGGATAGTTCTGGGACTTCTATCTGCTACGTATTTGCGACATATACTGGGAAAACGCTGTATTTGTTATTTCATTAGGTCAGAGGGTGAAAGAAAGAGAAACTATTGATTGTTTGGTACTTCTACAATAGTTTACTAGCCTTAAGCCTTGATTCTCGCTGATTCGGCTTAGGCCAGTCACAAGGAATAGTCGTGTTGCAAACCTGATGGCTCCGGCCACATGGCACGTGACGCCACGGGACAGTGCAACCATATGTCGAACCCTCTCGGCCCGAAACCAAGGCGGTGTGCGCGAGGCTTTAAAGGCTGAAAGCCGGTACATATGCTGGAGCTTTTAATGAAATTGACTGGGCAAACAGGCGACCACTTGCCACCCCCGGCGCTGCTTTCTTAAATACCACCCTTTAGCGAACAAACTCGGAGGATGGGACTTCCTGGGACAGCGATGTGGAAAATTCGCGAGAAGAATACTATCGCGAGGGACGATGCGTGATCACTCTGGCCAAACAGCTGTCGAGGTTGATAGTTGGTCCATTATTGTTCAGGGTGGTTGGAAAATTCATTTCTTCCTTTAAGGAAGCATAAAAAGTAATTTGTACTAACAGGTGCTTACTTTAAATCCGAACAGTGTCGAGAAGATGTTCAATGTGGTTACCGGAGGAACAATTAATTACACGAAATAACATTCTCTATGAAAATAGATATACAATGTATATCTAAAGCCGATTCAAACGATCCTTCCTTCTAAAGAAAGTAAAAGATTCATTTTGTTCCATTTATAAAATAAACTCCAACAGAAATAGTAACAATTACTAATATTCTAAAATTACGATCGTTGAGATTCCATCGATGCATCTGAATAAAATTATTCAACAAATCTTTCAGTATGTAGTATAAAAAAGAATATCACCAAAAATTTGGATAGACATGCAATTTTGATAATTTTATAAAGTAACGTAAAATTTAGTGCCCCTTGGCACCTAGTAAGTTAGGGAAACTTAACATGGTGAAATACACAAAATCGTGAGTAATTAAATTGACGATAATTCGTGTGTATCAGTTGCCAATCTTTTCGACATGCTGCAGTGGTATAACTCTTTAAGGCAGCTCTTCGAGGCTGGTGCATCGTCGCAGGGGGTCGCATCCCCGCCGATCTGAGTCAATATTGTCCCCGGAGGCCCTCTTCGACGGGGAACACTTCGACGAGGCCGATTGTTTGCCCTCGGAATTTTAAAAGCATTAGCGGGCTCGGCAAACAGGCTAGCTTGGAAAGTAGAACGAAAAATAGAACGGTCACAGGGATCACGTGAGATCGGCTCGGGGTCGGCGCCGTTGTCGAAGCGTAAGGTGTCAATCAACCGTGCCCGGAGAAGTCAAATATTTATCCAGGCAATTATTCCGGTGACACGCGAGTCGACAAAACCCCGGAGACCGAATATCGCTCTCCCTTCGTCGAATACAATTTATTCTAACGTATAATTTTCCTAATTACATCAGCTGCACGCACGGTTGCGTTGCTACACTTGCTCCGGGACGAAAGAGAGAAAGAGAGAGAGAGAGAGAATCGATTTTCCTCATGGGATACTGGTTTCGACGCCATGGTGGTCTGAAAGTGTAAAACTAGTTTTTGTTTATCGTCTGTTTCTGATCCACCGAACGCTATAATTCATCTCGTAAAATTATCAAACCATTTGCTATCTTACCATGTCCCCAAATCTTAAAAGAGACCGAGTCGATTTTCTTCGTGGTGTACTCATTTCGTTTCTACACCAATCTAAACGTATGAAACAAGTTCCGTTCGTCTATCTCCGATCTACTGATTACTGTAATTAATTTTACGAAACTATTAAATCATCTGCTATCTTAACAGCGTCCGCGAACGTCCAGGAATCTCAAAATCTTGTACGGAGACGGGTCGCAGCAACAAACATATCAGACCGCAGTGTTTAGTCTATATTTGTCCGAAATGCCTAGCCGGTAAACGTCACAGAACTATCCCCCCTACCTCGTGAGGGACAAAGGAGCCGAGGAGTGTGGAGGATCACCTACTCGATGTATGTCCTTGGTTAGACCCGTGTATTGGACAAGTATCGAGCAGACACAGCACTGTTATACTGTTCCCTATACATCAAAATAATTAAGAGAAGAAATACATTTTCATTGAATCTCTGTGTCTCGTAATTTTCTTCGTCAATTTTCATTTTGCATAAAGATTTGGCAATAACATTTCCAATTGGGTCTTCTTACAGCAAAGCAGCTCTTCCTCTGAATTCTTAGACGATAGCCCCTGGTTCTACACTAGTAAAAAACATTTGTGAAACAGATGAGCACTTCTCCAGCGATAAAAGATTACTTTTCCGAAGATCCTACAACTTTTGAAAACGGGCGGAGCGAATAGAATAATTCTGGCAAGCTTCTAGACAACAGTTACTGCATCGTCGACGCTTTTCGCGCCCGGGGGGTTATCGGCAAGGGTTGAGAGGGAAAAAACTCCCCGGCCCATCGTCCGCTACTTTGCCTCAATTAATATGCGCTAACGTTGTTAATTAATGCCGAGTACCCGTGTTACACGGGCGACCGGTAGGCGCGCAAGAAGGAGTCCTCTCTCTCCCGTCGATTTGTCTCGCATTCGAACCGGGCGAGTTTCAACCCCCCGGGTATCCCTCGTCGCATCTTAACTTCGACATCAGAGGCCAGACCAACCACCACCTCTCTCTCTCTCTTTCTCTCTCTCTCTTCTGTCGCGATATTATCTGCAAGGAGAGTGCTCGAGAATATTATACGTGCGTGGTGTACACACCCCCGCCGGTAGGTATCGAGGGCCTAGCTACTTTAACCGTACTCGAGTCAGCCTGGATAGAGGTGGCGGTCGCGGGGGCGGGGGGTGGGTGGCGGAGGGGAGTGCAAGGGGGTGGTGACAGTGTCTACAGAGGAAGCGTCCCGCCTAACTGTCCTCAGTGTCGACTACTGCTAATCGAATTATCGATCCCTGTCCCAGCCGCGCCGGCTCGAACGGAATATTAGATTTTCGAGGAATTTCAATGCGGCACGCGGACTCGCCGCGAGGCTTCTTTCATACGGCCTGCTTTGTTCCCCGCCTCGTGTTAACTGATTCGATCTCGACGATGCTCGCCCACTCTCACCCCTCCCCCCCCCCACGACCTCGGAGCCAACCCCATCGTCTTCGGCCTTTGAACAGCCACCGTCGGTGCTGCAGGCATCGAGATAATTAGCTGGGAAATATCTTGGAACGAACGCCGGGATAATTGAGACGCTAAAAGACTCTTACGAAGGACGTAAAAATGTTCGTGGCCCAGGGACTGCCGGGAACTTCGGGGCTGCTCGTGTTCGGCTGCCTCTCTGCTACCCTAATTCGCCACCGTAACATGTTGCCCAGGGAGGGTCTTTACAAAAAGCCACCGTCAAAAGTGACACGGTGTCAACTCCGAGGAGTCCTGCGAGATCTAAGCTTGGGCCGGGGTCATTTCTGACCCATGACAATATTAACCCTCGGGACTCCTGGGAGTTCTGGGACTGTGGCGGAGTTATTTCTGACCCACACCAATATTAATCCTCAGGACTCCTGAGAGTTCTGGGCCTGTGGCGGAATTATTTCTGACCCTCATCAATATTAACCCTCACGATTTCTGGGAGTTCTAGGCCTGTGCCGGAGTCATTTCTGACCCACACCAATATTAACCCTCAGGAATCCAGGGAGTTTTAGGCCTGTGGCGGAGTAATTTTGTGACCCACACCAATATTAACCCTCAGGACTCCTGCGAGTTCTGGGCCTATGACGTAGTAATTTCTGACCCACACCAATATTAACCCTCAGGATTTCTGGGAGTTCTAGGCCTGTGCCGGAGTCATTTCTGACCCACACCAATATTAACCCTCAGGACTCCTGAGAGTTCTAGCCCTATGCCGAAGCCATTTCTGACCCACGCCAATTATTATATATATTTCTGACCACGCCATTAACCCTCAGGACATCTGCGAGTTCTAGCCCTATACCAGAGTCATTTCTGACCCACGCCAATATTTAATTATCCTCTTAACACGTTAACTGCCATGTCAGTCACATATGACTGACCATATGATTTTTGACCAGGTTTAGACATTGATTTTTATTGTGATATATCCAGATACACCGAATTTTATTAAGAACATTAGAATTGAAAAGAACACAACAAAGAAAACACAAAAAGAAAACACTCAGGACTTCTGCGAGTTCTAGCCCTATACCAGAGTCATTTCTGACCCACGCCAATATTTAATTATCCTCTTAACACGTTAATTGCCATGTCAGTCACATATGACTGACCATATGATTTTTGACCAGGTTTAGACATTGATCTGTATTGTGACACATCCAGATACACCGAATTTTGTTAAGAACTTTGGAATTCAAAGGAACACTACAAAGAAAAGCACAAAAAGAAAACAACATCCCCTATAATGCATTTAAAATGTCCATTTTCGCTTTCATTAATCAAATTACTCTGATTTTGTAAGAATTTCTAAGAAATAAGAAAGCCGCTATAGTGGCGTTGCCGTTCAAACTGATGCTTTCCACGGAAGCCACTATAGTGGTGTACAGTGCTTAAGAGGTTAATCGTATTGACCACCATACAGACTTATCCCCACCTCCGCCGTGACGGGTCGAGAATGACTCCGGCATAGTATATAGTCGTTCGAGGTTACCCTCCATTATGATTGTATAGCTTCTGTGTTCGTAAATGTTGCGAGAAGATTGCGGATAATATAGCTGCTAAATGCGCATACAGATGAACGCAACAGGGCTGCAACGATGTCGATACTCTAATCTTTGATGGGATTTGATGGGTCTAGTATTTCGAAGTGCAATAGCAGCCGGTAGGAGAATCCTCATCGAACGTGCGACAAAGAATCGATACGCTGTAGACTGTTTTTAAAAGGAAAGTTGTAATAGCTGTCTACTCCACTCCGATAACCTCGGACTCATAACATGCGAGCAACAGAAGTTGGGTCGACAGCTATTGTAACTGCGAGGGCATCTTCTCTTCCGAAAACCATAATCGTATTGATCCCATACGTACGTAGCTAACGCGACACGATACCAAGCCAATTTTTCGATTTTCGTTTCTCACTGTTTTTCTGCGTCAGGGCGAAGACAAAATTCTAACACAACAACTACCAAACCAGTCAAAATGGCTGTACCCTAATTTCTCTTCTTCTCAATTACTGAAAGTATAAAAATGCTTTCGTCAGAAATTTTTGGACGAACTTCATTGAACCACAGATCACAAAGCTCGAGCTTGTAGAACAAGCTCACGTTTATCACAAACAATAAAAACCTACAGTTTTCCAGCCCCACCAAAAGAGTGTGCAAATTAACCCTTAGCACTCGAATGGCGACCGCGAGCGGCCGCTAAAAATTGCTGTATCATTATTCAAAATACTTTCCACATTATTAAATTCGTTTGAAAAGGGAAACAGCATCGAGTACGAAGGGTTAACAAAATAAATCCCAATCAAACGTGACAATTACAGCTTTCTAAGCCCCGCGAAAACCTGTATAAGTCCACGAACTAACGAGAATAAGTCCCGGAAAAATCTGAGAGGTCGACATCACCGAAACGGTGTAGCCCTGCGGGACAAACGTGTCGCGCGAAAACAACTTTCCCCGAGTAAATTCGCCGGGGTGCGCTGAATAATGCAGTTCGGACTCGTATCATCGTTTTCCCGGGGTCAGAAATCCGCGGGCCAATATTTCGCGCGGGACAGGTACCCGCGAAAATTATACTCGCCCGTAGTCGGAGCGGCGAGGGGGTTGCGCGACAGGTTAGGGGTGGAAGCCCGCGCGAAATTTAATTCGTCGAAACGCCGTGGACGATTCGCGGTGGACGCCGCCCGGACATTCTATTTCCAGGTGTTCGCAGGTAGTGATAAATCGCGGAAACGTATCCGGGGCCACTTACGAGCATGCAGGCAGCATGTATATGAGACGTCACGTGTGTGTACGGGTTGGTTCGAGGCACGTTGCCTGGGCAAGCATAAAAGAGGAAAAACGACTGGCAGAGATCCCCCCTCCCTCTCTCTCTCTCTCTCTCTCAACGCGTATCCATGGTGCAAAGGAACGAAAAAAAGAAGAGAGAGAGAGAGAGAGAGGGTTGAGGAAGGGGTGGCGAGCGAAGAGGGCGGAAGGAAAATGTCGAGGAAAAATTCCAATATGCCTCGCAACTCGAACGGCTGTGCATAGAATGCGTTCGAGTCCTTGATTGTGCTTCGAAAGCATATTTTTCTCGTACTTCCGATATTGCAGCGGCGAGTCCCTCTCTTTGTAACTGGCTGCGCCATTCGGTCCCGTAACGTTTCCACTTCCACTTCCACTTCCTTCGAAGCCGTAGCAGCGCATCCGTTCGCCGCGACGTGTATTTTTCGGTGACGGTTTACCGGCGCTTGAAAAAATCGTCTCAAGCGGGCAACGTGTATCGCGGTCTCGACGACAAGCCTCGGCGGAAGCTATGAGCAGCAACGTTGATATCCCTTCGACGACGGGCTCCATCAAGCACGGCTGCAACGTCGAGGAAAATCACCATCCCCGTGACTGAATCGCAATCCTTATTGCACGTCATCCTTCTCGTTCGCAAGATTGATTGGTACTGCGAGTTCTCGATATATGTCAGCAACACGGGTCGTGCATCGTCCAGAAGACGTAACCGAGCCGCGCTCTGTTTGCACTCCTCGCCGTCCGAGGCGTCTCGAACCCCACGCGGCGGTGGGGATAACTCCGCGGCGTTTATCGTCCAGGCCTTGGCGACACGTACAGAGCAATCACCGTAATCGGACAGTTCTCGGAAGTAGGCGTGCTGGGGACGCTAGGTCGCACTCTTTCTAGGTTAATTCATTCATTAGGTTTCATTAAAGAGGAAAGTAAATTATATTCTACGTAAAGAAAAAAATACTAGAACAATAGAACTAGGGAGTCCTAAAATTGACTGACGTATATTAATTCGTAATAATAACAGAACTGAGTTTATTTAATTTTAGCAGGATTTTTATGGCGACAAGTACTCGAGTGGAAAAGAATACTAAACGATCTCTCAAGAAAATATTTCCATAGCTTTAAAAAAATCTGAAATCCGTCATTTTGACAAGCTCGGTGGTTCCGTCGTTGAACGCCCGTGACGCGAGACATCGTGCGTCACCGTTCTCGATGAAAACTGGTGAAAAGTAGCCCCCGCGACATCGTTGTCCCCGATAAATCGTAGCACGCGACACTGAACCAGTCCCATCTGCTTGTTCCAGGTGATGCATCACTGCCGCGTCAAGTTTCTGGATCAACCGGCAGCCGAATCGACGAACCTGTCGTCCCCTATAATGCCCGTTTAACGATTCCCTGGATCGTTGACTGTTCGAACGGTAGCCCGTTCGATAGCGAAGAACGAAAAGCAGCGGGTAAAGGCAGGACCGAAGGGAGTGGAGCGAGGATCGTTGGCAAGGATCGGCATCAGCATCGGCCCGAGCACCGTCAGTCCTAAGGAGCACGTGCGAGCGTGATCCTGTTGGACACGACCGGTAGACAAGCAAGATTAACGATCCCGCGTGGCCGAGCGTAGACGTGGAAGAAGAAAAAGGGTCCGACAGACAATTCGGCAACTGGTAAATGACTTTCGGTGTATCGTTCCCGGGGAACCGTACATCGTTCACGAGACCTTCGTACCCGCTCGGGTACGGTAGACACTAGGTTCCAGACCAGCGTCAAGATAAAGTCAGTGAGAGCGGTCGCCCAGGATGAGCAGGACCGGGTGGTGCCGTTAGTGGTGTCCAACAGCTCGCCGGAGGGGCCTGAAGCCGAAGAGGGGGGCCCTGTGCACGGCCCCCGAAAGGGCCAGCTGGATGGTCTAGCTTCCGAGCGGCCATCGTCGTCCTCATCGTTCGTAGACACGTCTCCTGTAAGCTCGGAGGGGGACGGGAACGGGAACGCGAATCATCAGGTCCGATCGTCAACGGAGGACCTCGGTGCCGCGTGTGGTCCGGGTCTCATCCAGGCAGAGGTGGATGCTGGACGAGTCTTGGCCGGCGAGGAGGTCGAGGTGGACGAGCCGAGGAGGAACGGCAGCGAGACGTTGAGGATCGAGTGCGGCGCTGCGTTGAACGAGGCTCCGGTACTGGTGCATCATCACTGCCGTCATCAACACCAGCATCAACACCAGCAGCATCAGCACGAACGTCGGCCGCAATCGGCGGCGATCGCGTTGGATCTGCAGCTGATAACCGACAGCTCGGAGGCCCGTTCGAAACGGCCGAGACGGACGTCGGCCGACGAGACGTGCGACCACCGACGGGGACATTGTTTGGCGCACAGGCACCGGGTGCCGCCGGCTGGCGTTTCGAGGCATCACGCGGACAGCACGCGGAGGAATCCCAATCGATCGTGCCGGGTTCATGGTCGAAGGCGGGACCGGTCGCGGGGTAAAGCCACGGAAAGACAGGTCCAGACCTCGACGGATTTGACGGCGAATGATTTCGAGTGTTCAGTGATACGCTTGGAGCAGGACCCGATACTAGAGCCGGTCCGGATCCTCGGTTGCCCGGCCGCCGAAGGGTTCGAGATATCCTCATTCCTGGAGCCGCCGCCCAGCTACGTCTACTCGGACATCAACGTAGCCAGGATACCGAACAGGGAACCGCCGCGGTACAGCTTGTACGATCCGAACGGTATACAGCCGAAGAGCCGCGTCGGCAGCTTCGCGAAAATCCTCGAGGGATCGAACCGTGCCGTGAAGGACATTCACCGGAAGATGTTGGCGGTGGCACGTGCCATGACGCCCGCCTGGTCCCTACGCTTGCTCGGCGTCAGCTGCGGCTCCGTGCTATGCGCCTGGGGACTTCTGCTGATCTTGTCCGTGCTCGGCGGTGGCGCCTCCCACGGTACCGCCATCGGTGGATTCGCCATCGGCAGTTTCTCGGGGACGATGGAGGACATGAACAGTGCCAGGTGCCCATGGATGTGCTCCTGCACCGGACAGGACATCGACTGCTCCCAGCGAGGACTCACGCAGATTCCCGGCGAACTCACCACCGTACAAAAACTGTAAGTCCATTGTCTACACGATATTCTTGTACACAGCAGGTATTTTTATCTTTTTTATCCTGAGGGAAATGCATCCCCGAACCTCCTGGAACGGGAACAGGGTGCAATGCCGGGTATACCCATTTAACCCCACGGTGGCCTCCCTGAGCTAATTGGGACTACCCCCTATCCCTGGCAACTAGGGCCCCATCCTAGGGGAAGAGAAGCTCCCCATGTGAGCCTAGACCATTGCAGGCCTGCGGAACTGTCCGCTATGGCGGTCATTCCGGCCCGTTAATGGTTAAACTACGGTAGAACCTCGCTGGATGCGCGAAGTGGGACCGAAATGCGTGCACAGGTCTAGTTTGTGCCATGGAAGAGGTGACGTCACTCCGTCTTTTCTCCACATACCACCAGAATCCCCACCACGAGTTCCAAAAGTTCCAACAACTCGCGGTAGGTGGCGCTAGTATCCAACCAATGAGGACTCCGTGCCATAAACAAGGTTGCATTAGCGTATATATACGCTCATCTTTCCTGGTCACTATCACCGTAGCCGTATGCATACGCTCATGTTTGTAGGTCACTATCATTATTCATTAGCTAAAAATGGAAATGGAGAGTGCTGTTGGAGATAAAAGTAGTAATTCTGATTATAGTGAAGAAGAAATTAGACCACTGATACGAAGACGAATTATTGAAATAAGTTCTCTTACTTGTAGTCATTTTTGTACTTAAATATAATAAACAAATAGTTTGGTGATAAAGGCCTTCTTTTCATATCTCCTTATGGTGCAAATGGGTTAAACGCACGCCCTGCCACCACTGTACTTGAATTATTGTTACAAAATAAAAATTGCTTGACTCAATAACAAGAGACAAGAGAGCCGGATAGAAATGTTTTCTCGTTCCCCAATAATTTCAGTGTTCTTTTCTCTTGATCTCCCTGTTGAATGTCAATGCGCATGCATATCATCTGATTATATTGTTAATCTCTTGAAAAAAGTTCAGCACGTTCTCCGTTTGTCGGTCAACGAACCGACCATGTTCGGAGTTCCATTTCGCTCACCGCCTTTCTTTTAAAAAATTCTCAATAATCGCCTTACAGGCATCCGAGTCTCCCAGCTTCAACGAAAGTAACCGGGTGGCTCGGAAGCGACGTAATAACTCGCTCGAATACCCCGGATGACGTTTTTCAACGGTATCCTTCCTTCCCGGTGTGCATGGAAGTTCGACGCGGTGCAACGAGCAGCAGCGAACTGCTAACTAATGTCAGCCGCTTTTCGTTTCGGAGCGCAACGGATGTTGCAACTTCCGAGTGACTTGTCGAGAGAGTTCCAGCCCCTCTTCCCGCGCCCTCTCGATTTCCGCGCGTTCCCGCGCTAATTAGCGGGACATGGTTCTTTCGTTTTTTTCCCCCCGGGTTTCTTTCTCCGCAAGCCGCGGCGAAGTCGGCTACGCGAGTCCGCCATGCTGTCCCCGACAAAGGAAGCGCAACGACGGGCACCATTTTTTAATGAAACCTCGCGCGAGATGCGGATGCCAATTTCCCCCGGAAAACGAAGATACAAAATATTCAAAACGTCTGCTTCGCCGCCCGGAATTTGTTGCTCGCCGCTGTTAATAGACTATGAATTTCCTAGTCCTCTTCAATATTTGTTGGCCAGTAAATCCAGTGTGTCCTTGATACTGTATTAACATTTGTTTCTCGGTGTTGGTTGTTTATGTGCGGGTTTTGATCATTGGACGAGATAGAGGAACTTTACAGAAAGATTTGTTTAATAATTTTATAATTTGTAGTTAGATTGTTATGGTAGTCCAGTGATCCCCTCGGAGGACCGAACAATCTGACTTATAACGAACAAAAATTCGAAGAAAAATAATATCTTGATTCTGATGGTCACGTTAGGTGGCCCAGTTTCTGAAATATGGATAAGTGAAGCGGAATTTTTTCGAATTGAGATTAAATCGTTGACGTCCCCCAGGAAGCTGACCTTTCCCAGAGAGCATCGTTTTGCGGTTCGCGCGGGAATTACGTATTCCGCGCGTCGAGGTTTTCGCGTTTCTTTCCGCGACGACGCGGCGAGGCGCGGGCGCTTTCGTGCGAGCGCGTCGGCAATAATGTATTTCGAGGATTTAATTATTCGCGGGTATCCCTTCGGCTGCCGACGGCATATTAATCGTATGCTAATCGATCGTCATTAATGGGTCCCCGTTACAGCGAGTTTCGCCGCGCGCGGGTTCGAGCGCGCGCAAGAAAACGAAGACGACCCTTTGATAAATTGTTTTGCTCGTTTCGCGATCCTTTATCGGGGGACGCGTTGCGTCGCGTCGCGTCGAGTCGCGTCGCGAGTGAAATTCTCGCGCATCGATATTCCCCGTTTAATTTATTACCGTCCTGCCCGACGGGGAGTAATTACTCTTTAGCGTTCAGGCGAGAGACAACTTCACTGGGAAAGAGAACGCGTCTCACGAATCGATTCCCATTCGAGCGGCCCCGCAACGAGTCGCCTAACATCTTTTAAGACGCGGCCCGGAATTATTCTGGACAACTCGTTCATCCCGAGTCTTATGCTGTCCGCCATTTTCGAGAAACTGAATTCCGCGAATGTTGCTCGTTGCTTCCTGGGCGACGTGAAATATTACGGTCCCGCGCGTTGTCGAAAGTAATTTATCGATTCTAGATCTTCTCCGGTTCAATGATTTAAGAGGAAGCCATAGAATTTCGTGGGACGACGAATTTCGACGAAGATTTATGATGGAAGTTGCAAAGCTGCGGTAAGAGTAAAGTGTTGCGAAAGCAGTCGCAAGAGCAGTGCTCGACTCAGGACATTTTGCAATATTTATGTATTTTAATGTATATTGATATATCTGATGTAATTTTTAATAATTTTGAAATTGGTTGGCGTCGGATAAGTGTCACGCCGTGGTACCACATTGCCAATAATCCAGACACTTAAACTAAAAGACACAAACTACGTTCCTAATGCCCTAGGCAGTTAAAGCACTGCTATAATTGACTAACAAAAAAAAAGAATAGTAGAGTTAAATAAAGTGGAAAGTTGAGAAGTAATTGTCAAAACGCACCGAAGAGGGGTTCTACAGGACAGAGTGCCATAAATACTGCACGCCGGTAACCAGATTTTCACACAGTTATTAACATAGTATTTTTATTGGTTTCCTCGCCGCAAGAAATTTCATAAAACAACTCTCCAGGAATTTGCATAAGTGTCCGCGGTCTGCTCATAATTTTATATCTGACACGCCGCCAGGAGCCAGTTCTAATGGCGGGGGAAAAAAAACCCCTCGAGACACCTGCAATAATTTCTTCCCATGACATTTTAAGCAAACTTTCTTTAAACGTCCCCGCAGAAATTGAATCGCACTAATAGATCGTGCTGAATTGTAAATAATGCGCATAAATCTGTCGATTCTTTTAATGGCCACATCGTTCAGGAACGTGACTTTTAAACGCAATTACTTGACCGCGCGGAGTCTGCGCATCGTATGAAATTTTAATCGGGCACCGCGATTATATTTTTTTCCGATTCTTAAACTAGTTGCGGCGAGGTGTTTAGCGCTCGTCATTAAATAAATAAATAATAACGCGCACGAAAAGCGTACGACGAGGCGTACGGTCCGAAGAAACCTGTAATTACCGTCGGACGCAAAAAAGGAACATGTTAATCGCTGGGAGCGATGTACAGGGTGTTCAAGCTGATTTGGTCATGTTCGTTATCCGATACAAAGAGACGATCGAGAGAGAGAGAGAGAGAGAGAGGGGGGGAGAGAGAGAATTGCGGCTGTACGATGCAAATAGCGCGCGCTAAAATTTCTTCTCGAGGCCGTGCTCTTTAATATTTCCAGGCTGTTAATTAAAGTTTGCAGATCTTCTGTTTTCCCGTGTCGTTAAAAATAAGTGGAGCGTTCAAGCTCGAGTTACAGTGCTCTGCAAAAGTTTCCGGCTAAAGGCACTTTCCGCTTTGCATGTTTCAAACGACAAGCCGACTTTTTACCGAGAACATGGACAAATGCGAACGTCGCTTATTTCCTGTTCGGATAGAATTTGTTTAATCCCTCTTTGGCCCGCGGTGCAAAAACAAATTTCTCCGCGAGAGACGAACCGCCTCGACGACTGCGACGCCCTCCCATAATTTCCACTGTACCGCGTCGCATTTGACTTTGAAACAAACTTCCGGCACGTAGGAAACGATCGATTTCGCCGATCGCGTCATTACGCGTATTACCGCATAAACCGTGGTCGTGCGGGGCACATCATGCGAGCGTCTCGACGGTATGAAAGTTTGCGGGCGGGATCGGTTCTGGTGCGCGAGCCCCGTTCGACTTCCCCGTTTAATAATTCCGCGACATTGTCGGGCAAAGTGTTTTCGCGTCGCAAATTATGGACATTCGCGGGGCCCGGGATACTGTCCATCGCGATATCATCGATAAAACCCGGGGTAACGACGGGGCCAACGGGGTTCGCGGAGATACGATATCCTTGACGTTTTATTCCCGTCGGCCCGTTGTAACGGCGTTTTATTGCGAACCGTTGCGTTTTTATTGCGCCGAGGGCCACCCCGCAACCACCCCCCGCACCACCGAGGAAACGCGAAACTATTAAAGCCGCCTCTCTCTCTCTCTCTCTCTCTCTCTCTCCTCCCGGGCCGCGTCGCGGAAATATGCGAGCGGCTGGAACGCCGTGCCGCGCCGCGCCGCGCCGGCCCGAGTGCTTAACGACCATCGTTCAATTCTCTTTCTACGCATCGACATTCTACCCGAAGCAATTCCATTGAAATTACGCTTCTTCGACCCGCTCGGCGCGACGCGGGGGACTGCGATCCGCTCGCGAAACGCCGCCGCGCCGAAGCGGGCCCTCAGCGTCCCCAACGGATCACGGGAATCAGGGGAGAAAGGTGTGCCCCCTCTACGCCACTAACGAATCGGTCACGTGACGTTGCGACGCACGCGCGACAGAGCCGGAACGCGTCACGTGACCCGGCGGAAGCGTGGGGGTACAGCGCCGTGGAAGGGGAAGATAGAGTGGGGAGACGAGTCTTGGAGACTGTGTACCACGGAACTGTACGGGACCAGAATCGCCAGATCAGGGTGTTAGCGTTTATTAAAAACAGTGGGATTTTACAATAATCGCGTGTACAGTGTTGTAGGTATTAATGACTGTGTACATACAACTGTATCACTAAAGACTCTATATTACAATTGTGGGTGTACTTCTTTACGTGACGACTTGATGGCTCGACTGACTGTTACCGACTGACTGACTGACTTCGCTTTTCCCTTACAGCAAAGGTCGCCTATACCTGAGGGCTGTAAACCCCGCCCCTTAAACCTAAGATTCTAGAAGTGCCGATCGTTGTACACCAACACAGGGGAGTACGGTTACCCCCTCTCTGCCGGTAGCGGATCACGTGACCCCATAGCGGCGGAAGCGTGGGGGAACAGCGCCGTGGAAGGGGAACGGCAGAGTGGGGACACGGCGACCGGTATGAAAATTGAACCACGGTTTTCGAACTTCCGTGATGCCGTCTTTCAAAATTGAGATTGTTCATAACGCTTGCTGGACTTAATCGGAATTTGTCCAATCTAAAAGAGACCAAGGAGTAATTCCTGCGGCAAGGTTTAACTCTGTGTCCTTTTTATTGGAATGGTTAAGTTTCTCCGATGTTATGGAAGCTTTTTGGGAATGGTTTGAAAAAAAAATTGCACGCGGAGACAGGACGGACCCGCCGAGATTTTGCAGGGAACTCTGATGGCCCGTGTCACTACCAATCGATTCACCTACACTCGTGTATTACACGACGCTGTTTAGCTGTCCGCAGACCGCAGATTTAGATGGGGTTACGAAGAGGGAAATCTGGCCGGTCGAGTCCCTAATTATCTTGACATCGGGACGCAACGGGCAAACAGGTAGAACAGTGATTCTCAACGGACCTAAACTTAGTGTCCCGAACGGTCCGGGATATATCCGAACAACGTTCAAACGGGTCGCGTACCTTGATCACGAGACTGAGACGATATATTACGGCCGTGATTGCCAGCGCGAAATAGACAGCGCGGAATTTCCTGCACTTTGATTTCCGATCCCCGCCAAACAGAGCCGAGAGTACCTCGGGGCACTCTAAATTTTAGAGATTTCATTTTTAACCCTTCACACTCGCATGGCGACTGTAAGGCGCCACTAAGAATTGCTGTATCATTATTCAAAATATTTCTTACATTATTAAATTTGCCTGTATTTAATAAATAACCACTTCAGTATTGTACGAGTAAATTGCACCATTTTCGTATGTGTAACATGAAAAAATATATATAGAAGAAATATTTCGTTCTCGAGTTAAAATAGCTTCGAGCGCAAAGAGTTAAGTCACGCACTAATGAGAAAAATCCTTTTAATTTTACTTTCTTCAAACATTGAGATAAAACAATTTTGTTAATTCTTTGCGGCACAGGATCTCAGATGAAAAATAGACCCACGTTGCGCAGGAATTTTATTGGGTTTTAAATGAAACAAAATTGGTATATTTTTATTAAGGTATAACGTCATGTAAAAACATAACAAAACAGTAATAGTCAATTGAATTTGTTTGCTCTCTTCGTCCTCTACTTCTCATACATTCATTTCATTTCTTAAGACTCTGTTTATATCTGTAGTGTTAATATTGTATTCGAAAATGTTCATTATATTGTCTCAATTCTAGTTTATAAGCCACCTATGTAATGTTAGCATGCACAGCCATGTGCATGTTGCTAATAATCCCATGTGGAGTTTTATAGCATAATAAAAGAAAAACAGGAGAATTGTTTGCGAACATTGTCAGTGTCTTCACGGACGTGTTTCAGGCAACTTGTTTCTCCGGATGTACCGGTCGTTGGTCTCTTCGAAAAATCTTCCGATAACACAAACACAGCATAATCCATCGGGATAATGCTGCGAGGAGCGAGCGGCGGGACCCGTTTATTCGAAGGATCATCTGTAACAGAGACGTTGATGTGATTCACGGGCGTTGGGGCAGCGAGTGCGGCGACCTTGAGCAGTTTATTTTTCTCCGGTAGCATAAACGAACCGTTCTATCAATCACCGTCGCCCAAACGTTTGTAGCTACCGGGTCCCGTGGCGCACTCGAGCCTCCAAATAAACAGCGGATCGATTATCTCCGTTTCCCCCGGACGAGCCTTTCCCCGGATAAAGAAGAAACCCTTTAGGAGAGGGGGTGACGCTTATGATTTTTCGATTAACGCTGCGCAAACAGCCGAGCGGCAAGGAAAACAATCGCTGTCGAGTGTTCGTGGGAAGCTCTCGATGTTTTCCCAAGAGGCTTTCGACGTCTGCGAGGCGTCGTGTGCTCCGAAATCGACTTAGACTGTGACGAACCCTTCAAATCGTTTCTTCAAAACAAATAGCACACTCGGTATAAATTCCAACTTGCATGTAGAACATAACTGGACTCTGAATTTTATTACGCTCGGCGCTATTTTCATTCTAAAACTAAATTTTTCTTCTGTCTTAGAATGTTTTCATTTTATTCGTACGAAACTGATTTCCACATATAATATACAAATTTTGTAATGTGACAAATATTTTGTAATATTTTTCGTAATTTCTTTGAAATAGTGCCGCAATCATTTCTAATGGAGTCACCACTCTAGTGCTAAAGCTTAATTTTTGTTTCTTTTTTTAAACTGTGCGAAGAAGTATACAGCTATTAAAAATGCATAGAAATTCGAGCCTGCTTGTAGAACATAAATAAACTTCAATTTGACTATTTCGTGTAATTCACTTGCACAAATTTTATTTTCCACGAAGCTCTGCTGTCTGGAAGACTGTCCTAAATGCACAGGAAAAAGACAGCGTCGAAGTTCTTCCAACCGGAAGTCGTTGCGGATGTAGAACATAACTTTTTTCGGATTTCACGCATTTACGACAGAAATGACTCAAACTGAGAAGACAGTAGAATTTGAGAATATTCTTACTAAAATAGTAAAAAGAGGAAGTACCGCTAAAATTGTGACTCTCCCAATCGACCTAGCCAACTTCTTTTCGGCGGCCTAATTATCTGGGGGTCGGAACAGACCCACGAAGGATCAGAGAACATCTCTCTGCAACTCGCCCCTTCCAGAAACGTCGTTCCTTCCTTCGGAGACTCGCGAGCAGAGATGCTCAACCTTGAAGAGGGCCCCTTCCAGACGGCAGACGTCGCGCGCGAGGACTTAATAAAATTCGTCAGGCGATAAGCAAGCTAATGATCCAAATTAATCCGATTTCCCGGGCTCAAAGCAGCAACGAGAGACGCGTCGCTCGATTATCCGTGGAACGAGGGACAGACAGAGGCTCTGTTTCGCGGCCTCTGGTACGGCGTCGTTCCTCGTCCTCGCCCTTTGCCGAATCCGCCCTTCGCCGCTGCCCGTTCCACGGTTCCCGAATTGTAATTAAATTTTTTCGTCGCGATGTCCCGTGCCCGGCGACGCGTGAAATCGAGGAGCACACGCACCGCCATTCGGATTCCTCGGGCGCAATGCGGTAGCCCGCATAGTTGCCCGGCCGCCGTGAAACTGCCACCGCCGTTGGACCCGAGCGCGAAACCTGCGGAAAAGCGACGACCAGCTGCGGAAATCCTCCCCTTTTTTTTCCTCTCTTGACATTGTTTCGTTCGGTTCCGCTCTCCGCTCTTCCGCTATAGTTTCGTCGAAGATTTGAGTTGAAACTATACGAACGGATCACTGAACTTCACCTCGGCAACCCAGGTATTTTTCACTTTTCACCGTAGAAACCTGTACACCTTGACGAGAAGATGCCAAAAATCGAAGTTTTGTGGCCAGGAAATCTCTGGTTCGAAAGTTGTGCGTGTTTAAAGCTGTGCTATTACACTTTTTTCTGGGACAAGCTGTTCTCGAACAGTGATTAAAGTGTAGAGAATTATATGGGATCTCAAAGAGAAGGTACAATCGCTTAAAGTGTTAAAATCGCTGGACTTTAAACACGCGTTACTTTTCAACCAGTGAATTCCTCGCGTCAAAACTTCGATTTTCGGCATCTCCTCGACAATATCTACAAGATTATATAGCAAAAAGTTAAACATTTCTGGGTCGCCTAAGCGAAGTTTAAACCGAAAGTTGAATACCTTGAATCTCTTCTGAAAACTTTTATCCTGAGAGTGTTAAACATCCGACTTACAGACCTGCTTTGTTAATCTGATACACTCAGTATATGTCTACAAAACAGGAACTCAAAGTTGTCTAACTGTAAGATATTTTTACAAAATCATGAATAATTGTTAGAGGAATCACTGAAAGAAGTTAATCAGTTTTTAATTTCCCTCCTGCAAGAGTTCCTGCATAGTTCCATCTACATACCAGATTTATTGAAAATTGAGACGTTCGTCCTTGCACAGTCTTTTTGCCACGTCGGTATTAATTTGTTTGAGATAAAGCGATTACGTTATCGTCGATCAATTAAAGCGATGAATCAGAGAAAAAGTGGCCCCTTGGTAGCGAACGAATCCGCGAAGTCATGCCACCGCATGACAACGCTTCGAAACGTGTTGCTCCGACGATGCAAGAAGCCTTTAGCTCGGATTGGAGGATTCTTCCGCATACGGTGCATTCACCGGACTCGGTTTCTTGCAGTTACTGTTTCTTTGAGTACCTGCATCATGCTCGTACGGACTCGCACACTGGATGGTCTAAAGTGTGACAGCGATTTTATTTTTGCGTGGGCGGAAATTCGCAGACAAAACCATCAGGAGTATTTCCGTGATCAAGTTACCTTCAATTTAACACGTTTATATATAAATTGAAACAGTTTATTCCATAAACTCAAAGTAAGTTATTTAACGAAATAAAAATTGCAAAAAATTAAATGTACGATACTGAGTAATCCTCCAACTTTCTTGCATGTTACAGATCCTAATCAAGCTTAGTACAATGAATATATCAACGTAAAAATTCATTTTAAAACCTGCACAAATCCAACTTCCATCACCCAAATATGGGCGACGCGGCGACGAACGTGTCGGCGGAGAAAATGTAATTTCGGAAGAAAAATTAAATGCGTCACTCAGAACTATTCTCCTCCGCGTTTTATTCCCAAAAATTTGTCGAAAATCGTACCACACACGATTAGGATCAGTTTCCGTCCCGTTTCGTCTGCGTTTTCGTGGAAAATGTTCTAAAAATTGTAAAGATTTCTGAAAAATCGCGTATCTCCGGGAAACAGTCGGCGGGAAAGGCCGTTCGCGAAGAAGTCCCGAAGTCGTTGGGCGGCGGTTACGAAGCAGCGATTCAGCGGTTTTCATCTCGCTGTTATTTTCCTCGGCCATGCATAATACTCGAGGTATGGTACGGCATGGTATACGGTATCCGGTTGGACGGGAGATGCTGCATTTTGCTGCCGCAGAACGGAGAAACGCTCGGCTAACCGCAAATATTTTACGCCGCCTTCGGGCGAGTCTCACGTAGCTTCGTTTAGGTGTACGTAGCCGCGAAACGCTATGGCTGTGTCCCTGGACCTGGCACGCTTCCTCGAGCCGAGCCAGACATCATCGGATTCCGTGCACGTATCCTGCTCCAACCTGCAAAGGATACTTCTAATCGAGTCCAGAAACCGTGTTACCTCGAGACTTCCCGCGAGAGAGCTTCCACGTCCGCTCGCGATCAAACCCCGAGACCGACCGTCTTAAAGATTTCCTCGTATCGAGCGCCGATTGCTGCTCGGATTATTCGCCGCAACCGTTCCTGAAACCACTATCCGCCGGATAGTCGTCTGCACTAACCGTTTTTTACCGTACCCGGCCATTTCCCTTACGAGAAGACGATCCCTTGAATGCCGTTTCGGCTAAACATCAAACGTGCCACCGCTTCTACAAAAGATTTAATAGTTTCCGTTGTAGAACTATTTTACTAAGTTTTATAATTTTGTAATATTCTTCAACCGGTTATATATCGCTACAAAAATTGAGAAATGTCCGAGTCAATCCAATCTCGCAATTTTTTAAGGCGACACCTCGGGTTCCCGTAATTGTCGCTTTCGGCTACCCTTTCTCAAAACCAACTGGATACCTTGACCAACTAAAAGATTATTTTACCACTTTTTATAATTTTATAATATTCTTCAGTCAATCCTATATCACTGTAAAAATCGAGACATGTCCGAGTCAATCCAATCTCGCAATTTTTTAAGGCGACACCTCGGGCTCCCGTAATTGTCGCTTTCGGCTACCCTTTCTCAAAACCAACTGGAGACCTTGTCCAACTAAAAAATTATTTTACTACCTTTTACAATTTTATAATATTCTTCAATCGATCATATATCGCTACAAAAATTGAGAAATGTCCGAGTCAGTCCAATCTCGCAATTTTTTAAGGCGACACCTCGGGCTCCCGTAATTGTCGCTTTCGGCTACCCTGTCTCAAAACCAACTGGAGACCTTGACCAGTTAAAAAAAAATAGAGATTGTGGTCACATTGAGAAAATTTTTTATTCAATTGTAAATAAAGACATACGGAACGTGTGTGTGTTAAGGTATAGCCGATTATGTCATTGGAATTTGTACAAACAATGAATAATAATGCCCTGTTGCAAGATACAGGTATAAAAGTTTGGGTTTGGAGCGTTATCTAATTTGAGCTAATTTGTTAATTTATAAAATCGTTTTGGGGCGTTATTTTCGACAGTATGTAACTGGACAATATGTAAATAGATAGATTCTTGTAGCTCCTTGACCCAGAAAGCTTCACCACAGTACTCATTACCTGATACCCGGTACCAGAGGATTCATTAATTTCATTCGTAACATGTTTCCTTAGTGTTTCATACTTGGTCGGCAACATTTCCTGCTCTATTTGCGAGACTCGACGTTTAATCTCTAAATAATGAGATGGTCCCCCCGAGACGTTATAAAACTCGAGGAGAAATGGAACTTTACAGAGCTCGCCTGTTTTAAAGTCTTCGCGAACATCCTCTCAATTATACTCGGCTAAATTATCAACGAATATCAACCCTCCATCAATCACGCGCCATTTGCAAGTAAATGATACTTCGTCAAATTATCTGGGAATTCCACCAACCTGCATCTATTAGCACACAGAGGAGAGAATTATAAATCTTACACAATTCATCTTTTGGTCCCGATCTTCAAAGTTCGTATATTGTATTAATTTTCTATTTTTACCTTCTGAGAGCAAAGATGAGAAATCACTCGGTTAATCGACGTCTAAAAGCAGCGCTGACTTACACTTGCTGCGACGCGTCGGAGTGTTTATAAAAATCGAATTGAATAAATACCGGGAGATCGGTTCGAACGATTTCTTCGCGTTCATTCTAATCGGATCGGAGTGACAACTCGGGAATGCATCGGAGCGTGTAAACTATACGACTTTCTAATTTTACAAGAGGCCGTTGGGACGGTGAAATTGATCCAAATGTTGAAAACGTCGATCGCGGAACGAGCCTCCGGATCGTTGCGAGTCGTTCGTGCCCCGTCACGTCCTCTCAACGCTGTAATTAATCCGCCGATCTATAATTAAGTCTATGATAAACGGAGTGTCTGAACGATGATTAGCATTATTATTTATAATAACACGGCGAGCTGTCGTGCGTAACGCGCTTCCGAGCACACGCAGCCAGCCTCCGGACAATTAATCATCGCTCGAGCAACAATTACGCCCGATTATATAGCGCGGACCGATCGAGATGTATTGTAATTAGCATCGTTGGTCCGAACTGGCGTTCGCTTATAGTACACTCGAGAAGCTAGTCTCGATATCTGTCGAAGCCGAGGCTCCGCGGTGCACTCCCCGTGGTATGCATATATCGTTTCTGTATAACTATAATTAAAATTCTGCATTATTTACGTGTTTACCGGCTCCCAGCCGATTGTGTATGCGTTGTCACAATATATCGTGATTATGCATAAATTTCTGGTATTTATTCGCCATTGAATCACGCGTTCCGAAAAGGAAATAAATTCGAACGGCATAAATCAATCGGTTTACTGGAACAATATCGTTAACTCGGTGGCAGAATTATTTTTTCGAAAACTCTCTCTCTCTCTCTCTCGCTCTCTCTGTCCATAGATTTTTATTCCCATTTATTTGCATCCTATCGGTACTGTTTTTTTTTATTTTGAATTCAACTATTCCTCCGATTCGTTTAATACACTATTGACCAGTTCGTTGTAGATAAATATCGTTAAATGATCAATTGAAATTGTCTCGGTGTCTCTAGATTCTTTAATGTACATTTTTAAACATTTTTCGTTGAACACTAAAATTAATCCCGTGGGTAATTTAATCAGGGTACTGATTCACTGTTAACCAATA
Source organism: Halictus ligatus (assembly GCA_028454255.1). Lineage (NCBI taxonomy): Eukaryota > Metazoa > Arthropoda > Insecta > Hymenoptera > Halictidae > Halictus > Halictus ligatus. The sequence goes on from CM052129.1 coordinate 3,192,019, forward strand.
GGACACACGGTGCTGATATATTTTTAAACAATACTACTACGCTAGATTTTCTGATATATCGGGGTTTTCTTTAAAATATTTACTGCTTAAACTCCGAGCCGATGAATAAACACTGCAACACGGTGGACGATTCGACGCGCCTAATGGTGTAATATTGATTGCGCGTCTAGCTAAAGGTAAATAATTTCTCGTCGTCTATGGTGCAAGTTATTCATGACTCGATATAATGCTGATTCAAACGTTCTCTATTTCCGAACCGCTTCGATCCGCTGCAATAATCAACCAGACACGAATCAATTAAAATTAAGTGCTTACTAAATACAACGATTAGACTGTCTCTAGTTTCACGATAATTTAATAAACATTATTCAGGGATGGCTGAGCAACCAAGATAAAGTTTCAGGTTTCTCCAAAGAGATAATGAAACAAAGAAATTGTTCTCAGAATGAAAAGCAATATTCAAACAATG
>CM052129.1:3197931-3210879 GCA_028454255.1 Halictus ligatus
GATGCTGTCTGAACCCTTCTGAATTCTAAAGATCCTAATAAAATTCGGTTTGTATGGATGCGCCACAATAAAAATGAATTTCTAAACCTAGTCAAAAATATCTGTCAGTCATATGTGACTGACGTGGCAGTTCACGTGTTAGGATATAGTGAAAATAATTATATAAAATTTTGTCAGTGAGTACGCGGATGAAACGGTACGTCCTTCACGTTTTCTGTTAGCTTCTAATAAAGTTCGGTTTGTCTGCATGCGTCACAATAAAAATGAATTTCTAAACCTAGTGAAAAATCACTGTCAGTCAACGTGTTACAATATAGTGAAAATAATTATGTAAAATTTTGTCAGTGAGTACGCGGACGAAACGGTACGTCCTTCACGTTTTCTGTTAGCTTCTAATAAAGTTCGGTTTGTCTGGATGCGTCACAATAAAAATGAATTTCTAAACCTAGTCAAAAATCACTGTCAGGCAATTAACGTGTTAATTTATTACACATTCATGAGTATTACGACTACACCGCTCGGGTCTTTGCGCAAAATAAAAATTGTCTGCGTCTGTCGCAAGAAACAGGATCCAGTTACGAATGTCCTACCTAACAGTTTGAGCAGTACAGCGAAGTTTTGATCTAAGCCCTCGGGTAAGTGCTGTGACGTACACGGTGCGGGGCTACTATTTTCTTGTGACCGCGTTGACCCCGCCGCACGTATAAAAGGACAGCGCCTGTAAATAAACATACTACGTACGGCATCGGTTTACGCGGCATGTTTACACTTTTCGGCGACCGAGGGAGCTCGAGCCCCTCGCGGGATACACACACACACACACACAAACACACACAAACACCCCCCCTCCGGGTGGAAATAGGCGAACTAAGATCCTGTAGCTCCGTTCGGCTTAGATCAAGACTTTACCGTACTGATACTCTTCGATTCTTGACACCTTTCTGCTTTAAATTGCAGCTGTCCATTTTGGTCACGAGTGCATAAAATCCACAGTTTAATTATTACACAGAAAAGTGAAAGACTATCGAAGCAAAGTGGAAAATGCTCGGAAGATGCTGACGCTCACTTGGAAAGTTTAGCAATTCCGCAGAGAAATGAAAATCGAGGGGATCTGATGGTTGAAACAAACTTGCTAACTGCGGGTGAAGCAGTGACACGGCGATTATTAGCGGAAGGGTTATTGTGGCTGGGAGTTTCGAACATGCTCGGGTGAAACGCGTCTCACATGATCTCGAAACGAAATTAGAAGAGCGTGTTACCGGGTGGGAGTGCAATATTTGTCCAACGTCGCGGCGTATAGCTCGCTATAATTTCGTTAGCGGAACGCGCTGTGCCGCGGCGTATCGAATCGAGTTAAGAGAGACACGCGCGCAGGCACACACGCGCTCGCGCGCACGCACCACCGCGGTCGGAAATATTTCTGCGGCTCGGATGTTCGCGCGGCATAGTTAAGGTCGATCGTTAATTACGCGTCTCGAACGAGGGAGGAAGAGACGCTCTGGAAAGCGTAATGATATAGCATAAATGCCGTTCGAAGCCGGCCGTTGCGGCAATAAATTAAGGCGGAGCGGAGGTGTGTTCGAAAGCTAGGCGTTCGCGATTACCGCCGCGAAAACGTTGGCCAGCTCGCCTTTGAACAAATAACTATACCCGACGGCGGTTCTGCAGTTTCGTTCTTCTACTTTCTCCGCTTTGCCGGATCGCTCGCGAAATCCGCGCGCTCTGTGCATTCGCAGCTACGCGTTCTTCGCGAGAGCGCTTAGAGCCTCGCCGGTGCGCGCTGATCATAGCGTTATGATACACCGGGGGAACCATTCTTCACGGGTTTCCATTCGCGTGACAGAGAGAGAGAGAGAAGGAGAGTCTGTTTAAACAAAGGTCTTGAAGCACCGGCGAAATTTCTCTCGTACCGAGGTCCGCCGGAATCGTGATCCCCGGATTAGTGCGCGTTTCGCACCTCGGATTACCGTCGACGCCCGACGGTTCTCACCTGTTAGCGCGAGATCACTTGAAAAGCGCCTTTGACTCGCTACGCGTGGACGACAGCCGCCCATTAGCTCCCATTATTGCTGGGTAACCTACATTTTCGCTGAAGTCGCCATTTTCGCCTCGACGCCGCGGCTGGGCCGGGCGATTATGCGAAAACGCTGTTTTTGGGTCGATTCGGGTCGAACATTTCAATACATCGAACATTTTTGTTTGTTTACGGCCCCTGATAACATGCAAAATATCGTGTCAACTGATTGGAGCCGTTATTACCAGATTTTGTGCGTTCATGGCAAAAATTAATTGGTGAAATGTAAAACGGTGGTAACAACGTGTGCATTTTAATCGTTAGAATTTATTAACCTATTTTCTTTACTAAATTGTACAAAGATTACAATGAAAATAGGATTTAGTAGGTGCTTAAACTATTCGTAGTTAGTCCGTCTGAACTTAACGAGGCTTTTATCACTTCACCAGTAAATCCACAGGACACTAAAATTAACACTAAAATTGATTAATACATAACTACGAAAACATCGTGCTTGAATTTTCCAAACTTTCTGCAATTTGTTAATACCTGCTTGACCAAATAAATCGAGTAATTATTTTCGCTGGAAGTATCTCCGTAACTGTAATAATTGCGAACAGAAAAATCGGAAATTTTATCGATAGTGTAAATGTAGTATCGAGCACGAAACAACCTGGAGGCAGGAACAGCTCAAAAATTAATATTGGTTGCCCGTGTTTTTGCAAATTGAAATTTCCGCGCGTTCTCGGGCCGGTTAATTGCGATCGTTGGTTAATCGATGCTGAAGTGCAATTGTTCATGGGTTCGATAATAAGGAAAAACGCACGGTGTCTGGCAGAGTCGGGCGGAAATGAAGCGGATCCCGCAGGCCGAAAGGGGTTAAACAGGGAGGAACAATTCCGATGAAATGGAGCGTCCAGCGTAAAAGCCACGCGGAACACGAGATTTCGAATCGATTTACGGGCGAACCGAGAGGACAGCTTGACGTTTATTCGATGCCGTGCTGCTCGCCAGAAATATGTATGAAATTCGGTCGAAACACGCGCATTATGGCCGCCGAATGGCAACGGTGTGAACGTTTTTCCGATAAACACGACCGGAGACCCGGCCATGTATACACGTCGAAGAAAATGATTCGACCGCATGAATCTTACCCGCAACGTTTCTATCTCATTTATTCGGCACGATGCGGCCTGATTTAGTGACGCATTCTCTCTATCTACCACTGCCGCTTCGCCTTACCGCACAAACCGTACCGTTCCTCTGCATATTGATACCCTTTATCATCATTAACCCGGGAAATGTACTAATTAAAAATTGTATCTTTTAACCTTTCCTTAGAAGCCACATCCGCTTTAAAATATATCACAGAGCAAGGCATAAAGTTTCCAGTCACAACTCGGACCACTCGCATAAATCATACAGTGATTTCTCTATATAAGTCGCCAAGGCCTGGGTGATAAACGTCGCGGAATTATCCCCACTATCTGTACCCCGGGGCCCCGAACGAGCGACCTTGGACGCCTAGGAGTGTAAACATAACTGCGAGGGTATGTCCCTGTGTTGTTGACATATTAGGTCGTCCCGTAAGTTCGTGCCGTGGATATGTTTACATTATTCACCATCGAAAAGTATTTCAATGAAAAACCGCAGAAATTTTATAGCGACGGTACGATGTCTTTGCCAAAAAGGTCGGAAGAGAATTTAAACGGTACAAGAGTAAACGGCACGAACTTATGGGACCACCTAATGTATCAATAACATCGAGAATAATATGAATTCTAACCTGAAATTTTACCTAGACACAGAAAAAGGGAGAAGAGCCGAAAACCAAAACATTCCTCCGGAATTGGCACTGCTGAAAAAAATTTTCTCCCCAGAAATATTTTCCTCCCCATTCGAAATATTTTCTGCGTATTAAAAAGTTGTTTTGTTCAGTTTTGTGTTTAGTTTTGTTTCTTATAAAAGTATGGCAAAAAATTTTACAATTTATTGAGGTCGATGTTATATACATCCATTTATTATTATAGATTATTTCATCGCCCCAGACAGTGGACATCGTAAAATTTTAAAAATATGCACAAAATGAGACAATATATTATGTACAAAATTATGGATTTTATTACGTGTCAGCGTCCATTAATAAATTACTAGTACATGGGGCGAAAATTATAAAAAATTCGTTGCTGCCCAAGAAACGCGTCATGAAGATTTTAAACGTATAAGATGTAGAAACATGCGAAAAAATTCAAGATTATGCACAAACGAAGACATATTAAATCGACTGCTTTTAACATCTGATCCATATACATATATCTAGCATTAGAACAAAATCATACCGAAAAAAGTCAGGCTATTAGAAGCAGAAGCTTTAAAATTAATAAATATCCAAATAAAAAGTGTAATAATAACAACAACAACAACCATTGTGATACAATTCTTCTTTAACCTATCCGTAGGTTAGCAATTCAACATTATGTAAGGAGGCTCGGAGGCTCGACACGACACGTTTTAATTTGTTGCTTGCTCGCAGGGAACTGTTTATTCAACAAAATCTAAACGTAACATACATTCGTTAACGCAACGCATAAATCAATAAAATTATATATAACAGACACACATATGAAACACTCAGTCGTCTAAACGGTGGTATAAACGTTCTTACATTCTGGTTCAAGTTTCACGCTAATATCACGTACGGTTCAAAAGTTGTACAAAAACGTCACCACCGATTTTCCGATCTGAACCACTGTGCGGGAGTCCGGCCGGCGAAGATCGGTCCGTGATTTTTGAGGGAAAATTCGGCGGGCAATCGGCGGCGGGAGACGGTAGGGAGGTAGGGCGAGCTGTTTCCGGGGAGCAGCTGCAGCATTGCAAAACTTTGTCCCAACCTTATTACGACTGCTCTTAACGAATTTAACCGTGAAGCCGTAACTTGACGTTTGAGTTTCGTACGACAACGAGGACGCGGATGATAGCCGTGGGGATGGGACGGGGCGGACGTCGACGTCGACGCCGTCAGACCGACGGAATATAAACTTCGGGTTTATGCTGACGTACGTGGCTCGTAAGTGCGCCGATGTCCTTCGATTTCTCCGGGTATCCCGGGCTACCGGCGGCGGCTGGAGGAAACACACTCCTTCGCAACTTACATCCTACGGACACACTAAGTGTTTCTTCTATTTCCGCCGCGAGAGAGCTCTATCGTCTCTCTTTCTTCCTTTCTCACCCCCTCTCTTTCTCTTCTTCTCGAAACGTTTGACGGTAATTCAGACCATTCGGTGCCGGGCGTTACGAGTGCCCCGTTATTTATTTCGGAGCGTAGACTCGTTCGTTCCGCGACGAATGCTGTTTTTCTCCCGTGATCGAGACGCGCCGCGAGTCCTCCGCTGAAGTTTAGTGCCATTCCGCAGTTTAATACTCCCGGCGATGTACTAGACCGACTACCGTGCGCGCTCCATACTCTTATCGCGCGCTGCCCCTTCAAACCCGGACAAGTGGCCATCGAACAGTACCTTTTTATCGGCCGCGCCGTTTGTCTCGCGCGAATTATTTCTGCTTCGAATGGGATCGCGTCCACTCGATTTCTTGCCGCCGCGGAGGAGGCTTCACTGCTCGAATATTTGTTCTTTAACATCTCCCTGTAATTCTTCCCGTTTGGGTCCTCCGCGCCGGAAGTACTATGAAAACACACGGTTGTCCTTGGTCTCTGAAACAAGTGACTTTTTGTTCCATCCTCCGAGGACCGAAGTGTGTTCCCTTTGTTCTTGTGTACCTTATGTCATTAGTAAATGCAATGTACAGTGCTTACTTTATATAAGTCCAAAACTCGGGTCCAGCCAGTGACATATATCGGCGAGTACTATTCTTTGGTCCAGAGGTCTCGGTTCACGCCCCCTCAAGAGGGATGGTTCCGAGACTTTTCTCGGCTAGGACATACATAGAGTAAACACTGTAAATGAGTAAACTATTTGGAAAATCGTTTTTCCTCTAAGGCGGTCACCCATCTTTCGACGAGTCCCAACCAACGTTGCTTAACCTCAAAGCTCTCACAATCCCATAATTCCACAACTCGAGCCACAAACTCGTCCGAGTAAACTATTTATGAAATAGATTTTTGGGTAATTACTTTGGAGCGGATGAAATTTTTCGGTGAATGAGAAACTGTTCAGAGAATGTACAATTTTTGTTCAAATAGTACCGAATAATTGAACAAATTGAATATATGCTTGCTGTACAATCGCCTAATGGATTGCACGCATCCATGCCTAATTCTCACGAGACGATAGACATATTAATCGATCTGGTCCCGTATGTTGGAGGCAGCGTGCGCAGCTTCCAACGAATGGCACTAAAATCATTTGCTTCGAACGCACCAACAGTTTATGCTACAATATGTATTATAATTGTTATTATAATACGGAATCGTTTCATTCCGTGTTCCATATTCATGCGAAGTGTTGAAAGCTTCGAACTGTGTGACATTTATCCGAGCGTGTCGGTGTACCTATCTATTGAGCAATGAACGATTTCAAAATTTAAACAGCTGTATCCAAAAAATATTAGTTCTAGCACCTGCGTTTATTTTCCCGATTGAAACGTTTCACCAGACTCGACACGATTTGAATAATGTTTAACAATAGTTTGAATAATCGAACAATTACTTAACTACGGTGTCGGATTAAATCTTTATTTAATTGTGCAGTGATTCGTGTTGCGTACGGTTCAGCTCGAACCGTTTACGAAGTGAAATATGAAACAATTGGGAGAACGGAGATTTCATGCGAAATCCGACGTTCGGATAATCGAGGCTCCACTTTATCGCGAATTAAACCGGCACGTATGCTTCGAATTGTGCCTTGTTGGGTATCGTTTTAACCGGACAAATGTCACAATTATGTTACTCGAAGTTTCATTAAAAAATAATCCAAAACAGTAGGGATAAATTTTTCTCCCACGAAACATTACATTAGTTTTTAAAGTGACACTCTATGTATTCCAGGCGTCAAAATAACGAGTCTACCGTGTTGCAAATAATATTTTAGATTGTGAACCTTTGAAGATCTGGTTACAAGCAAGTGATTCGAGCCGAACATGAAATCCCCGTTTAAATTTCGGCGAGACCGTTCGATTTTCGATTGAAACGGCAGAATCGCTGGCGGAAAAAATTGCATAATCAGTTTAAATACGAATCGGGTCGTCCATAGGGTGGGGGGAGCGAAGCTTTCATCGGACACTGTGTCAGCGACTGGCATCGAGCGCTCATGTAACAGACCGAACCGCTGTTAGGCAACCTCAAATTCAATTCCGGCCGGTGTCGAACGATTCGCGCCGCAACAAAAGACTGGGTAACGAGATACAAAACCGGCCCATATATCTCGAACCGTCCGTGCAGATTAGCATCGACGACCATGCGGCGATAAATCTCCGTTTCGGGAATACCGGATCAAACCGAAAGCAATTACGTCGCCTCGTATCCGGTGTACGCACAACGGAACGGAACGGAACACGGTGTGCAGGTGGTGTGCCGCTTGTTGCGAAACCGGCCCTTTTAATGGTCAGGTCTTAAGTAATAAACTTAATCGCGGCCGTATTGTGTATCAGGCAATCCCAGGCGCCCGTAACGCGACGGTTACCGAAGAAAATTCACGCCACTTCGGGGCACACGTACAAACTATTCACTGTGCCGCTTCGGAACGTCACCGGAATTTCGAACGCACTATGCTCCATCCTCGTAACTGGACCGTTCCCGGGGATCTTTACGCGGAATAAAAATTTCACGAACCAATTGTAAGAATCCGAAGTTAAATGACAATTTTTCCTTCTGTCGTTTTAAACAGTCGAAAATAGGAACATTCGAAAATTGTTTCGGTGACTTTCTATTTTGTCTTTTCCATATTTAAGCTACTCATTTTTGCTATAAGATCCTCAATAAAATCCTCAGTCTCCTCAAAGGTTGCGAAATTTTTTAAAACACGCTTTTGAGCTACTGTTAATTCAATTAATTCGAAGAAGTTGTGTAATTAAATAATGAAGATTTTGACTCCGTCGTCGGAATTTATTGCTGCGGATAGGAGCACCTTTTGAATGGATTGATTAAATGTATCCCTGATTGGTAAAATTAAATGGCGAGAAGCATATGAGCTTTTTTTTTTAAACATTCCAAATGAATAATATTTTTATTAACGGCTCCCACTTTCTCTCGCAATTACATTCGGATTCACTGTAGCACTGTTCACTTTAATGGCCACCGGTAGGTCACAGATCTCTGGCAATGTTTGATGTAACCAGATCATGAATGCTTTGATCTTAGAATAGGATTTATTATTTCCCTCGTCAAGACTTCTCTTTGAGGAACCCCCGCGAAAGATGCCGGATCTATTAGTGTACCCCCAACGAAAGTATAATTATATTGTTCGGAATAGAAGCTGAAGAACAATTACAATATTCATTGACTTTGTTCATTTGTTACTAGATCGTACAAATTTATTCTACACCCTCCTGCTACTCGTTTTCAATATTCAGCATCAGTTCCGTAAAAGAATAAGAGTTTTCAATATTTTTACAATATTTCTTCAATTTATTTGCTCGCAGATAATTCTAAAAAATCTTTACAAGCAACACCAGGGAATTATAAACCAACGAGTACAAATAAAAGTGGTGCAAACGCTGCACGATTTAATGAACAATTTTCTTAATCGAAGAAGAAAGATAGAACACCCTTAAAAATGTGCAGAAACGTGTTACAAGAATGGTGTAAAATTGAAGAAAAGGTGTAACTAAAAATAAACGTATATAAAGGTAGCTACCAAGTAAAATGAAACCCAGAAGTGTAGGTATGTACTCTATTGAGTGTAACATGTAACAGGAATTTATACATGATCGGTCCATGGAAATTTAAACAGACTAAACTGCCTGCAAATGAAACTGCACAATCTAAAGGGAGCAAAGAAACAAATATGTATTCACTGGAAGATGAAACGGTTTCACCCGGAGAAGCTTATGTCAACCCATTGGCGGCCAACAACCAATAGTGCCGAGACGTATGCGACGCCTTTCCGCGGCCATTGTCGCGGCCTCTCGATGACGAACAGCCTGCCATTAAGTTTCGACGGCCGCGTCCGGAATCGTCGAGAGATCGCGTTCGAGACAAGGCGTAAGGGATCGGAGCGTTCGCGGCTTAACGACTTCCCGTTTCTGATTCGAAACCGCGACCGGCCGCGAAAGTGGCGGAAAATTGGCTTTCACCGTCGTAAAAACCGTAATAACCCTTGCTTCCTGCGGGGGCGGCGGTGGAGCGGGCGGATGGAAGGGGTGTTGCGCGCGAGGCCTATTTCGACGCGAGGAATGTCAAGGCGTCGCGCAGAGTCGACGGCCTTTTCGTCGTCTTTTCTGGAAAAGGGCGTACGCCTAGAGGCGAGTGATTAACCGTGCACGCATTTATTTCGCGCCGGGCAATTTGTCGTGTTAATTAGCCGTGTAACGAGGGGCCCGGACACGCGTCGCCGTCTACGAGAAACCCTCTTGCAACCCCCTGCTCCCCCACGCTGGCTGTCTAGCAGCCATTTCGCTGTCGCCGATGCACCATCTTGCGGAAAAAGCTGGCGCGGCCGATACCGACGCGGCCGCTCGCCGCCACGGCCTCATAACTCACGTCGGGGATTCAAATGAGTTAGGGATCCCATTCACCTAGCCGCGTCACGCCGAGAGACGAACGAAAATTTCAATTCACGTCCCATCCTGATCCCATTCCGCCTTCTGTTACTACCGGCTTTCTTGGCCGAGCCGCGTTTATGCAGTCGCCGCGGGAATCTTAACGCTTAAACGGCCCAATATTATTTCCGGCCGACTTCTGCCGCCCGCCATTTTGCCGGCTCGAGTGCTGGGTAAATAACAATCCGCGGACGTTCGTAGTAATGCCGCCTTTAATCGTCTGCCGATGGCCTCTCGCGAAGATGGGGGCCGCCGCACTCGAACCCTGCGATTTCAATCGATCCTCCGAAAGCGTATTAAATTTGATACCGCGCGTTCTGTGATTCGTTAATCCTGCTAAAATATTCTCGCAAGACAGCTGTTTTTAATTCGTGTATAAATAAAACGCATTATAGTTCAGTCGTCCGCGGTCAATTGTGTTAGAAATATTATCTTCCATGGCTGTAACTTGTTCGCATAATTTATTCCAGCCTGATAACGTGTCTCGGAGTGGTCACTCTAATCTTGACCCCCATTTCACGAGCTTGTGAACTTCAACGGCATGGAATATATGTTCATTGATTTACTAATTTCACCAATTTTCTATTTGGCTTCGGTCTATTACCGAACTCGGGGCAAAGTCGAGGAAAATTTACATAGCCAAAGCTAATATGTATAGTGCACGTAATAACCGAACTGTAGATTTTATGAATTTATTGCCGGCACGATAGTTCGGTATAGATGAAACTTGGAGGAAGTTTGATTACATTTTTATTTTATTTCGAACCCGATAGAAACAATAATAAACCAACGAAATTATGGCATAGTCTAAAACTCAGTACAGGTCAAAGTTTCAGAGAGTTTGATTACATTTTTATTTCCTGTCGAGCCTCGTACACACTCTAGCAGAGCAATGAAATCCCTGTTTAATTTAAGTTTCTTCATCTGGATCCGTAAAAATTTAGATTTGCATTCAGGAATGATAACTGGAGTATTCTAACTAAGTGAATTGTCCACTTTTCCTTTAATAAATTGGGCGACGATTTTCTAAAATTCTATGAATAAAATATTCTTTCGAGATTAAAATAAGAATAACCATGCTACATTTTTAATTGGCGTTAACGAGCGTTCGGCCGTCAATCTCGAATACTTTTTTCGGACCAGATCTACAAATTACCGTGCCGCCAATTATCCCCGTTTACCGTCGGCGAGATAATACCTTTTCGGTGATCATTCGAATTTATGATCGGAGGGGCGGTGTGTTTCATTAATCAAGAATTTAATAGTCGCTTCTCCCCGCGACAAATCCGCTGTCTATTTTCACAATTTGACGACTGACACCGACGACAAACCGCGGAACTAGCAATTCTCCCCGAATAGCATTTTAAATCCTGCCCATAAACTATAAAATGGAGTGTGCTTCAAGGAGATACCGCTGAAACAATGATATTCACAAAAAAATGACAATCGGACCGCTACTTTCTATGCGGAATAAAAATCACAGAAAACGGGAGACACCGAGACATTTATTTCCGTTTTCAACCACTTTGATAAGTAGAAAATGGCACGACAGCCATTTTATTCTTCAATCGTTTACACTGTTTCGCATTTGGTTCATTAGTTTTTGTCATAAATGCGCCAATTCTGAGATAAGTTTAAAAATCAATGGGAAAATTATGCGCCGATGATCCGAATGCTAGTAATATCAGGTTTCGGTAACCGGAAGTAGGTTTTTGTCGAATTTGGCGAGCTTTTGGGGGAGATTGACCACCATGGCGTGTTCTTCGGGCGCGACGCGTACGGGGACATGCAACGCACATGGTGCCACGGTTAACTTAAGCCATCCACGCTAAAACGAAGCTGAAACCCATTCCCGTTTATCCGTGGCGCGCGTTTGACACCGATTGCGGGCATAAATCTCGCCGCATCCCGTGCAGTTTTGTAATAATGCGGCCCGGTCCGCCGAGACGTCATCAAATATGCTATATTACGTTGTTGCTGCCGCGGAACCGGGCTTTTATCGAAATTATCCGCGCTCCCTGCGGCGCCGCATTTCCCCGAATACTTTCGCGGCAATTACTTCCGGTCTTCGCTGTAAATTTTTCGGCAACAATAACGCCACCCGCCGCGTCCTCTTTTCCCTCCCGAGACGAATATCGGATGATCCCCCCGCGAATTATAGCACCGATAAAAATTGCTAGATCGTTTAGTCCTCGTTAGACCCGTTCGAACAGTAACAAATTATTTTTTATGTTTTTCCAGCCTCTTTTTGCAGAAAATATACAATCTAATGAAACAGTAGGTTTAGAAATTGCAGTCGCCAAAGTAAAAAGTGTACGAGCAATGTTTATTTAGGTGTTCCACCGCGTACAGTGAGTATTTTGCGGGATAATTGCATAGGCAAAAATGAAAAGAGGAGCGAGGTAGTAGAAATTGCGGTTTTTGTCGCGCTTTGAAATAGTTGACAATTAATGTCGCCAAAAATGGCACGCGAGTCAGCGCTCCCTGCATTTCGTTGATGAAACAAAACCGTGCCATGTCTGTACCGCGGACTTTTAATTGTTAATAATTTGATTGTGGAGCGGGACCCGCAATTTTCACACGTTTTCGTTCCATTTTTAATTTCGGAATCAACGTTCAAAATATCTCGTGCACGTCGTCACCAACAATTTTGGGATATGTACCACCCAATATTCGTTTCGGATACAATATTAAACGACTGCGTATGTTGGAGTTTTGACGGAAGGGTTCAAAAAGTTTTCGGCAGAAAATAATACGATTCGAGTCGTCTAAAAACTAAGAAGATTCGTATTATTAAAATTGTTTTCACTCATGAATTTCACTAAAATATTTAGGCATTTCTTTCTACAGCTACACATATAATTGAAGAAACCGTCAAATTTCTACTCGTACAAGGTACATGATTCAAATCAATAATACACATTCGTCCCGAAACGATCCGAATGTCTCGATCCCTCGCCGCCAAAATAAGCTTCCTTCAGGAGGTAATAAAAATTTATAGTTCAGCTCGTAAAGTCTCTGAAAAATTGAAACACTCATGCTCGAAACAGCAACAGACCGCGAGAGAACGGTAGGGGGAAAATTCTAATAAACCAAATAAAGCGGCGGAACACTGACCCACATCATTGTTTATTCCATCTTCTTTCATGGACCGTGAACACTGCAGACGGCCATAAACATTCGTCCGGTGCCATCACCATAAAATGATCAACCGTCCCAAG